>OY754970.1:14765963-15290963 GCA_963576475.1 Molanna angustata | reverse complement strand
TCTGTCACGCATTCCGAGTTATTGTATGACGGTGAAGAAATTGAATAACAACATGATGGATGATGGCGTTTCTTCTACTATGGTCATTTAGGGTCGCATTAGGCATGTTATATAAGAAAACGGTAAGATAATCTTTCCCTGTCCAAATTCTCAAGTCGTATTACAGAAGTTATTTGGTATTACAGAATAACTTCTGTATACGACTTGAGAATTTGGACAGGGAAAGATTATCTTACCGTTTTCTTATATAACATGCGTAATACGACCCTTAGTCATTATTAACAATATTAAATTTGATTCATCACATACATACAATGTCATGATAATACATAAGTATCTACAGAGAAATAAAGACACAATTTATTAACCTCTATTCACTGAATAATATATGTCGGCCTTCGTGGCTCAGTAGGTTGGGTCTCTGACTACTGATCCAAAGGTCTCAGGTTCGATTCCCGGTGGAGACACAATTTTTAATTGTGTTTTCAGTCTGGATCAGTGAGACGATTAATATCGTACGTCTCCAGAATGTGGCAACTTGTTATTGGGTGCGTGTTAAATTAATATTTGACATAGTGCCTGTTAGTTGCCCGAGAAGCAATATTAAATAAATAAACAAATAACAGGATGTTTAAATTTGAAAAGTGAAAAACTCTAATCAGAATATAAGAATTATCGCAATCATTGATTTATACTACTCACTAACCCCAAGGGGATATATGTAAGTAGTGGGGAATTGTGAATTAGATTATCAACTAGTAGGAACCATGCTGAGGTTGTATTCTAAAAGTATCATCACAATGTAGGTATCTGTGTGTGAACTGTGTACTATGTGCTATAACGACATGTTTATTCTACTTTATCGATATGGACTAAAGTACTCATTCGATTATTTTAAAATTTTGCAAATTTGTATATCTAATACTCGCTTAGACCGTAATAGGTATTGAAGGATATCTGATCAGTGCTTCCCATTTTTTTTTTTTTATTTATTTATTTTATCTTTCAAATATTTAAAAGTGACCCCAATGTGTAAGGAAACTTAAAATTTGATATTTTTATTTTCAAATTGCTAAAAAAGCGCATCACTTTCATAAAATGGGATTGAGAATTGTTAAGTTTTCATAATATAATAAAATAATCAAAAATACTTTATCAAAACCATTTCATGAAAATGCTGAGAATTTTCCATATAAACTTTAATAGTTAGGTACTAGAACATATAAAATTTTAATAGTAGAGTGACTTGGTAGTATAGCGGTGGTCACAACCCACTCGTTTTTTCATTATTTTTACTTTTCCTTACTTTTCCATCGGATTTTTTCGAACCCCTGTCTCACACTTAAGCCTTTTGAATACCCCATAATTTATATTTTCGTTGACGTAAAAGGGTGGGCTAATTATTTAGATATGTCTCTGCAATGCGATTCTCATAGAAAAACGTCGTAGCATCCTCCAGTTAGGAAGCCACGTGATCTTCTAACTTAAGTGAGCGACTGTGCAATGAAAAGATGCATTCGGACCTAAGTTTTTATGAAATACAAAATTGTTCAATTTTACCACAAAGTGTTAAATGAATCAAGCTGGAAAGAGTGTTCATGCATTGTCATCGGTAAAACACAAATTCTGACATTTTCAGAGCTCAAACTGGTCGGGAAGATAGTAAAAAATCTATTGCAAAATTCCAGTACGGTCGTCTGTCCGTCTGTCTTGTCCGTAGGTGAAGTTAAATAAAAGTGTATAAAAAAACGGTCTGTTTATGATTGTGGTGTGTACTTATCAAATCATTAATGCTTACCCACCTGTTAGTAAATACACCATCTCGGTAGGTAGATAGATAGTTGTATGCTATCAACAATAATGGATTATTCATTATGATTGATTAGCTGTGCCTTATTTTTCGACTGATTGCATCTTGTATTCAATTACCCTACTCTTGTAACCTTCACTTATAATTCAACAATCCCAATCCCGTTTTAATTTACGTTCAACAAGTGGAACGATAATATTAAACTATACATACTTTCGTTTTAGGTACAATGGCGATTAAATGTATGATCATAAAGGTTATGTGTTTCAACAAGTACAATAATAAGTTTATCCGCATTTTAAAATGACCGCCTATCGCCTATGTCATAATTTATATAACATTAGATACTCACAGAGAGTATAGGATTTTTTTTACTTAATATGTACTTGTCAATTCTAAAAACTCGTGTTGAATTCAAGGCACGTGTTCTCTTATTGAATTCAAGGCAACTGTTCCTGCTAATACGTGTTCTATATCTGGTAATTACGACGCAAAATGTGAAATAATCGCATTTTGCGTCGTAATTACCAGATATAGAGCATCGAATTTCACATTAATAATAATAATAAGCACATTGGTAATTATCCTTGTCTCCTTCGTAATTTACAATTTTAAAATTGTCCAAAATACCACCATGTCCTTTAACAGTTCCATATTACTTAAACAAAATTACTGATTACTATATACCATAATTATAATCTGTGAACAAAATACAAACAAATGTGACAGTGACAGACGAAATGCGAGAGCGCTCGAACGTCATGGCTATATATATGTTCCATATTCAATAATTAATTGCCTTGAATTGAACACGTATTAGCAGGAACAGTTTTCATTGCTAAACCGTGCGCGTTTGGAGGACGCGTGCCTTGAATTCAACACGAGTTTTTAAGTGCATTAGCGCAACAAACTAGTGCCTAATTCGAGGCAGTACTTGCCTCCTAATTAACACGGAAAGGTAAATACGCGGCCCGCAGCACTCTGTTGCGTATTATGAAAAAAAGAACTCGCTCTCGGACGAGGATGATAGAATATACATAGGTAATATAGGGCACATCAAATCGTACCTTACACATAGATAGCCGTCGTCGAACCGCATATCACACTGTAATTGGCAGCAGCTGACATGTGATTGCGGAAAAAAATATTACTCAATTTTAAGTACTTTATCAGAATTGTCCGCCATTATTTCATGTCCTCTATGTTTTTTTTTATTTTAGAATGATTTCGACAACATGAATTGAATAAATGATATTTATATTTTATTTCAGTTGTATAGATGGTTCCATGGTGATGACACTCCACGCAGTACAAGTTGAGTATGATCCGAAAAGTCCACAATTTGGAGCAGGAGCCAGGATTAGAAATTCTGGACTGTGGGTTGAATGGGCCTTGGAACACACGGGAATGTGCAAAGGAGACAGGTAGGCAGTTAAATTATTATATTACAATATATTCCGGAAAAATTAGCGTTTTCACTATAGTTTTGCCATACAAAAGTCATATTTTCTGTAAATACCATTACAAGTTATCTTCATGCTCTTCTATAGATTGGTGATTATATTGTATTTACCATTCTATAAACGTTATTCTATATTTCACACTAATTTGATGATACGTAAGTGTAACTGTAAAGGGAAGAGACTATTTTTCCCTCCCTACCACCCGTTCTGCTTACGGAGATATTTATTATCCATGTCAATAACGGCCTCTTAACACACGACGAACAAAAGAAGAGTCCGGAAATCTAAAATATTGCACATACAATATTTTTGACAAAAAGGCCTAAAATCCCTAAAGTTGCTCTTCGTGGCTACAAGGTCCATATATCCGCATGTACAATCAAAGTGTAGACTGAAAATATTTATCAAATTTCAATGTCTATAAATTAACAGATTTTTTTTTCCATCAACCTTTCTTATGAATATTGATTGCCATAACGTTCTTAGATATTTGGAATTATAAATTAATTAGGAGCACAAAGTCAATATTTATTATCCATGTCATTTTACGACTTAGTTGTGTACTATGTATTTGAATTTGAGGCTATTATCGTTCTTCTCAGACCTCTTTAAAATTATAGACATTACCCAAAATATATTTTATCCACGTGTAACAAAAAGTACCGTAAGCCTCAAAAATGTATCTTAAATTATTGTTTTAATTGCGCAAATTAAATTACATATTCTCGAACGAATCCGTTGTATGATTTCAATTCAATTGTATGAAACATTTTTTTCTGTCTTCGTCTGTTATTAGCATCGCATACATTAGACAGCCCATAGATAAAAATATTTTTACATACTAACTATGATGCATTCACAGTCCTATTGTATGAATATAACCAAAAATATTATGTAGATAGGTACTCAGATGATAAGCGAAACAAATGTTATGTATAATGCAAATGTTTTGCTAAATTGTAACATTTTTTATTTTATTTAATATCTTATAAAACATCGGTAGCGGAATTTTTCCGTAGAGCGGGAGAAAAAAATACTTTACGAATATATTTTTATAGTTAAAGATGTTTGATATTGTTTAGTGTTGTCGCTTGTCATTTTGTGTACTTTCGAATAGATCTTGAATTATATATGACATCACCTTTATTTTCTATTTTGTAGAACATGTACAAAGACATCCAAATTCGTTCCCTAAAATAAACAAATGACTGTGCTATAGATAGCAAAATTGGAAGAGACAGACTCGGGTTCACTGGATCGTTCATCAGCACATCAACCGTATCATCATTTTTTTAATTTATTGAATAATGAACATGTAATTGGTTCAAAAACTTACATAAATTTCCACAATATAATCAATAAATCAAAAAAGTAATTTAAAAAAAAACCGACTCCAAAAACAGCTAATCTGAAAACGTATAAACTAAAATATACAAACGATGAAAATTTACTAAAAAGTATAAAATAATTGTCTAAATTTTTTAAATAAATATTTTTTGTATATTTTACGTCTAACAACGCACATGACTAAACTCAAATAGACGCTAAACAAACATTCAATGGAACTGGCTCAACGAATCGTAGGTTTGCATTTGGCGCCGACTTTAAAAAATGATTTGAATATATCAATATTTTGTAAGATTTTTAGTCATATGTGCTGTATTATATGTAAAATTAACGTGTTTTTCATTTATTTTTTGTTTTTATGGCTCCATGAGCTACTTTTCTTGCTATGCATTTTTGTCGCTCATTTAGCGTTCTGTTAGTGGGCCGTTTACAGTCCCCATATGCAGAGCGGGTGGTGGTGGAAGTAAAAAAAATAATTGAACAAAAGTATTGAAAAATCTAGTGCTACCAAATCCCATTCGTTTGTACTATATAGTTTGTAATTGTACTTGTTTGTACAATTAGACTATTAGATTTAAAACTGACCCAAAGTACATTATGCAGTTGATTTAAAGCGGATAGGCACTGAAAATATTAAATCGTTATTTTTTTATGTATCATTCGATCATTTTATAACCAGAATTACATTTTTTTAGTGAAAATATTACTTTATTAAAGGCAAACATTAAAATTATATAACCATACTCCTTACACAATTTATTAAACATATACACAAAAAAGTTTTGATTAAAAATATAATATCATGTAGGTACCTACTTAAAACCTGTTTGTACAACGTTTTAAAATATTTTTAATCACATGTAAATAATACCTAATAAAAATTCATTATGACAGTTTCAGTGAAATTTGTGATTAAATATACTTAATAAGTATATACATGATATGTATGTATCTACATGATTTATGAAATTAAAAATTACATCGAATTAATATATTATGAGCATTAATCAGTCGAAATTCGTTAGGTTTTGCATTGTTCCTGCAAAAAAAAATAAGTTCATTATTCTCTCCTCATTTGAATGCAAAGTGTGCCGTTAAACAACAAAATTAAAATAACCATAGCACTTATCTCTAAAATATTATGTGCAAGGAATGTATATGTAGCATTATGAAAAATAACATTGTTTTAGCTTTAATTGGTAGTATAATTGCTATTTAGTGTATCATTAGGTATGTTAGTATCCAATTATAAAAATAGGAGAATATTGTAGGTTGAAAAAAAAGACCATTCAATTTCAAAATATGTGATTGTTTCGAGACAATGTCTTTTTCACAAAGGCGTTTTATTACTTGGCAACTTTGGAAATTAAATGAATTTAATCTTAAGGTTGAGGTTTCATTAATAACGCAAAAAAAATCACCGCATACAAGAGATCTTAAAGCCATATATTTCCGACTGTATTTTGAAAGCTGACACATTAATGCAGAAAATATTATTACTTAAAATAAAAAAGTAATATTTAATTAATTATTTATTTATTGATTCCATCGTGGCATATCTCACAATGTGGGGTAACCAGCGACAGATGTGTCTTATAAACGTGAGAATCATGCGTGTATCTCCACCACACCAGCCTCGTTTCACCTTAAAAGGTATCATTCAAAATGTGTGCTGCTAAACCTCATTGCTGAACTATGTGAGATGATGTATTTTCAATTACCCAGTTCATACGAGACATCTGTAAACGACGATAATAGGGAAGAGTGAAAACATTATTCTAGTAATCAGAAAAATACATGATTAATTATTTTTTGTTAACCTACAGGTCTCGAATCCTTATAGGTAGGTATATCAATAAGAAATATACCAGTTGAAAACCGATTTTATTTTAAATAGGATTTAGGTAAATAACACGAATCAAAGATAAAAAATGAGTGCTATTCTGAAATTTCTACGATTGTATTGAAATACATCCAATTACAAAAGCTGTAATTGTTTGCCAAATCAATTGTCATCCAATAGTACACATTTTGGTTATTCTGAAAATGCTATTATTGTATTGTAGGTACATGGTTAAAAGCAATTGTAACTATTTTCAGATTATTCTTTTGTAACTCAACACCCGTTTAATTCTCTTAAACTTATTATATTTTGCATTAAACGTATCTTCTAAAATAATACAAATCAATAGAAACATTATATTTGGATATAACTAGGGTTTTTGAACAACATAAGTACGTATATTTAAAAGGAAAAAAATGTATGGGTAGTTACTTAGCTTATAAATATGTAGGTACCTACCTACATACCTACTTAAATATTCTCTTGTAAATTTATGTTTATTTAGACACATAAAAGATTTATGTGTCTAAATAAACAAAAGGCGACAAAATTGTGATGAATATACATGCATTCCAACAATTAGGTTAAACTTTAGTATCTTTAAATCATTAGAAATATTCTGTCAGTTTCCTCTGAATATTCAACTAAAACCAAAGCTGAATATTCTTGTGCCATCCTAATTCAAAATCTACATATTTATTCGAATAAAACATCAAACTGTAATTTAAACATCAAGCTTTGACCGCTTGTTATGATTTCAATAACCTTTTTAATTGACCAATCCAATGATGAGCGTTCAGAATAACCACCAATATAGGCAATGTATATAGTAATAAATGAGTTTAAGAGATGATACCAGTAGCATGGCGATTTGAATTTCTTAAGTAGGTATATAAAACATGACAATAGGAGTAGATCTTTTTGAAATATTGATTAAAAATTAATATTTTTTCTTGTTCGTGGGAACGGAGATGATGCTTTTGTTTTGCTCTATATTATTGAATAAATATCGGATCGAATTTAATAAATTATTATTGTTCGTGTAGTTCGATACACAGATAAGCCAATAAACATTGTTTAGGTATTGGAATGTAATTGGTGTCAGAGGAAAAGAGATAAATTTTCATTGCCAGAACAATGAGACAATGGCTGAAAATGTTCTGGTGATAGATGAGTCTTGTTTTCCGGATATTCAGTAGGCAGAGATGATCATTTGCATAAGACAATCTCGGGATTTTCACATGAAATAACTGTTGGTAACATTAGGTCTAACTTACCTGCATTGTTTCTCAAAGTGGGTGAAAAAGGGAGCCCTAGTCAAAACTTTTTTAAAGACAGTCACAAAATATTTTATATTTGTGGTGAACTGTATAATCTAAAGTAATACAGCAATGGTGGTGTTAGTGTGTGTGGGTGTGTGTTTGTCTTATGCATCCTGGAAATATAAGAGTATCTAAAAATGTAATTTGAGTGTGTGCATGTACCAGTATACGTGACGCAGTGTCATGCTAAAAAATGTGATATATATGTAGAATTATTAAATATATTTCAATAGTTAAGTTTTTCATACTAAATTATCAACAATAGATCTATCAAAACATTGTACTTTTTGTACGCAAAAATCTGTTTACATAGAAGTTAGAAGTGTGTTATCGGTCTCCTCCATCCTAGCGTACATGCTATAGACATTGCAGTTAATCAGGCTTATATAATTGATATCATTTGGTACATATATCAATCAAAATATTATACCTGCATACCTATCTTATCCACATATATTATGGGTTTTAATATACCCAATATCAACAACAAAAAAACGTTCAAAGGGGGTTTTCTTTAACCGACCGTTTAGGTCTTTTGTATTACCAGAAAATGGTTTAAAAAAATGACGCCTTCTCCAGTCTTATACATATGTAGGTACGGTATTCAATTTCTATCAACACAATGTTTATATTATTATGAAATAATACACACTTAACATATTGTTATTGATATAATTTTTAGTATAAATCTTTGTTATTTTTTCAAATATATGGCAGTACTAAATAATAATGGACGAATGCTGTGTATCATTTTTTTTAATACTCATCATTTGACTTCATTTTTAATACTCATCATTTGACATCAGCACTATATATCTAGTAGGTACGAATTTTGTAAATTAGGTATTCAATATAAGATATAAATGCCTACCTATAGATGAACCAAGCAAATTAAGAATATAAAAAATGGGGATGGCAGTTCAAAAAAGTTTGAGAACTTATGAAATAGTATGTACCTCCCCCCCTAATTATAAATGTATTACGATCAAGCCGATACTCCAGATACATGCGCGGTTTATCAAGTAATCCAAAATCCCAGTTTAGACACCCAGTGGTGAATATTAGGTAACCCACTTAATGGTTCACATGGCAATACCTAGTCATGCAAATTTTCATTACCTACCTGCCTAAATTCATTAGAGACGATTTTAATTATTTGCAAGTAGTACCCCACATTATGGGTAATGCCGTGATGGTGTGAATGAATAATAATAAATTATGTCGACCAAGTAGTTTTGAATTGATATTAATGCTTTAATAATAATACCTATTGTTATGTAGGTAGGTACATATAGTTATCGCCAAATATCCTGAACCAGGGGGGCAAGTCTGGTTCAATCGGCGAAATCAAATGCTTAAAAAAAATTATTATATGGAGATCTACAATATCTTTAGATGTTATAGAACTCCATGCTATGGTTAGAGTGTCGAGGCATCGGACGGACGCGCTGTGTATTGAATTCTCGCTGTTATATTTTGTTATTTTTGATTAAAAAAAATAGTTTTCATACTTGAATTAAGTATTTTTTTGTTAATTTATTGTGTTCTTCCTTAATTTCAATAATATCTTTATTATTTTTGTTTAATTTTGGTAAATTAAGTGTGTTTTTTGGTTATTTTTTTTCTGTTGTTTCGCCGTGGTGGGTAAGTATTACTTTTTCACTTTTAGTAGCACTAAGCGGTACGGTACATACCTACCTGTAGCGGGCGGACTCGGTAAGGTGTATCATTACTCCATTTTACACTCAGTAAATATATAATTTATTATTAAAACTTTGCGGTTTCTCGTATTTGTGTAAATATTATTAAACCGCAGTTAATCGTATTTGTGTAAATATTATTAAACCTTTTGTTTATTGCATTACAATTTATTTTCGTTTTCTTTTGATTATTTCAATTATATTTTGTTTATAAAATAAGCCATGATGTTGGGGGAGACTAAGGACCCCCCTGATCCTCCTGTTCCTCCATTACCCCCAGACAAGCTTCCTACAGTGGAAATTATAGCTGGACGGCGTAGAGAGCGTTCACCTCTTTCGCCACCAATTCCTCATTCTTCTCAAAGTGCGAAACGTCACAAGTCTCAAACAGAAGGATACGTTTCCATACAAAAACCACTATATACAGCAAGAGACATGGGACCTTTCATAACCCATGTACAATGTAAAAAAAATGAAGGTGAAAAGGGAACGTCAATACACCCCATTTTATTCGGCAAGGCATTAGTCCGCCACAATATAAAAAACATAATTCAGGGAGGGATCAAATCTTTAGGTCGTAATACAATAATAGTAGAGTTTACTACAATGAAAGCTGCTAACGATTTTTCAGTATGTTCTCTAACTGAAGATTATAACATATATATTCCGACATACAATGTCACTAGAATGGGTGTAATTAAAGGTATCCCTGTCGACTTGTCAGATGATGACTTAATACATGATATCTCAACTCCGGAGGGATGCGGTAGTGTGATTAGAGTTAGAAGACTTAATTTTAAAGATAAAAAATCGGAAACTCCGAGATGGATTCCATCTCAATCTGTGGTAATTACGGTAGAGGGACAACGTCTACCACCTCATATTTATTTAAACTATAACAGAATATCAGTAGATACGTATGTATACCCGACTGTGCAGTGCTTTAGGTGCTGCAGATTTGGGCATGTTAAAACAGCTTGTCGTTCGAAGCCAAGGTGCTTTAGATGTACAGAGGAACATGTGGGCGAAGAATGCAACTCTAATACGAACCCAACTTGTGTAAACTGCGGTGGTCTGCATACAGCCACGAACGTCTCTTGCCCAGTATTTTTACGAGAAAAAAATATTAAATATCTCATGGCGGAAAAAAGTATATCTTACGCTGAAGCTTCAAAACAAACTCCAAGAGCCAAAACATCTTTCGCAGACAAAACTCAAACCTCAGTCCCTTCTTTCAACTCTTCATCTTCAACAGTAAACACATTTTCATCTCCACTTAATTTTCAATATGGAAATACCTCACAAAGAAAAACAGTCTTCAAATTTAAAACTCCTGTAGCCAGTAGGGTAACTTCCTCATTGGTTAGAGCCCCAAAGGAATTACTGATATCTCCACATGGAGAACAAATGTACTCAAACACAAATAATGGCGTAGCCCTTGGTGGAAACGAAAACTCTAACATTAATCTAGATTTAGCATTACAAGCATTAATATCAGTCATTAACAAATTAAATTCAGTATTAAAATTACAAAATAACTCACCGTACAACGTTGCCGATACAAATGAAAACTATAGCACTAACTATAATAAAAATGGCCTCGAAAGCGATAAAGCCACGACTTCTACAGTGGAACTGTAGATCTATCACCAAAAATAAGACTAATTTAACCAACTTGTTGCACTCGGAGGCGATCTCTGTGGCTGCCCTCTCCGAGGTGTGGCTACATCCTTCGTCGACATTCAGTGTCAGCGGTTATATTTGTCATCGATGCGATCGTAATGATGGGTGGGGTGGAGCAGCCTTACTCATCAATCGAAATATCCCACACTCAAGAATAAACATTACCCCTCCAGATGATGCTGTTCAAATTTGTGGCGTCATTCTTCATGATCTCACAGTGATATCGATATACTGCAAACCCACTTACAAATTTAATATATCCTGGTGGTCGAATCTTGTGTCCTCCCTAACATCCCCTATTATTATCATGGGAGATTTTAATGCGCACTCCACTTTATGGGGATGCGACGCAAATGATAGAAACGGAAAAGATGTCACGGATATTTTTCTGGATAACTCATATCTTTGTCTACTCAATAACGGTACTGCAACTAGATTTCCATATCCGAACCAGAAAAAAAGCGCCGTAGACTTAACATTTTGTTCTCCTAATCTGGCTTCAACTCTTTCTTGGCGGGTTTTGGAGGATACTAATGGAAGTGATCATTTTCCAATCATCATAGAAAACTTTCAATTTTTCCATAATGTTATTAACAACGCTAGACCACGTTTTAGAATAAATTCACCTAAGGCAAATATTCACAATTTTGTTGAACAATTGGATTCCTTGGTAGATGACTCTTCGGCTTCTCCTAACTGGGCTTTAAACGATTGTAGGAGTGCGTATAACGTGATGGTGGATTCTATGACAACTTTGGCTAAAAAACACATTCCTTTCAATTCGACTTCTGTAAGAAAAAAACCCCTTCCAGCTCCCTGGTGGGATTCTAAGTGTTCAGAAGCTATTCTTAATAGGAAAAAAGCCCTTAAACTCTACACGAAAAATATGTCTATAGAAAACTTAATTAAATATAAACATGTAGAAGCCCAAACAAAAAGATTACTAAAAAACAAAAAAAAGCTGGTTGGAACTCGTTTTGTAATAATCTCTCACCCGAAAACTCTTTAAAAACAGTTTGGGATATGGTGAGGAAATACAGACTTTCCTACAATTCTCCCAACCGAATACCATCTTTGAAATCTTCTTGGATCTTCGAATTTATGGATAACTTGGCACCCCCATACGTCCCGTCTTTGTCAGAAAAGGGGATTTTCTATGACAATTGTCCTTCTAACAACCTAAATAATCAATTTACTCTATCAGAACTTAATTTCGTTTTGGGGGGACTGAATGACTCGTCACCGGGTCCGGACAACATTCCATATTCATTTATAAAATTTTCAAGTCCAAAATTCCAGGCATTCTTTCTAAATCTTTTGAATCAAATATTCAATTCAGGATCCTTACCAGAGAGTTGGAGGGTGCAATATGTGGTACCAATAGTTAAGCCTCAAAAAGACCCTAATTTGGCATCATCTTACAGGCCTATAGCACTATCGTCTTGATTGGCTAAGATTATGGAGAATTTGATAAAAAATAGATTATGTTGGTTTTTGGAAAATAGGCAACACCTTGGAAGATACCAATTTGGTTTCCGTAAGGACAAAAGCACTCGAGATGCATTGAGCATTTTGGCTACAGATATAAGAATCACATTTGCGAAAAAACAGTGTTTGGTGGCGGCATTTTTGGACATAGCAGGCGCCTACGACCATGTCCACATTCCAACCTTGATATCCAAAATGTGTAAACTTTTGATACCATCTAAATTAATAAAGATGGTCTCAAAATTACTAAGTGAGCGTTCCCTAATCTTTCTGTTTGACGGTAAAGAGTGTGGTTCGCGCAAGGTATTCATGGGCCTTCCTCAGGGGTCAGTTCTGAGTCCTGTATTGTATGCCGTTTACACTTACGATCTAGAAAATATTTTTTATAACAAAGCGCACGTAATACAGTATGCGGATGATCTTACAGTCTATACTATAGGAAATGATCCCATTGAGGTAGCTCGAGACTTACAAAACTCGCTTGTCTTATTAGAAAACTGGCTTGTTGAGAATAATCTTTCAGTCTCCCCAGAAAAATCTAACGTGGTAAACTTTACAAACAAAAGAAAAGTCCCAGAAATTTCAATAAAGCTTGGCAACCATCCTATCCCCATACAAACAGAAGTTAGGTTTTTGGGTGTTATATTCCACCATAAATTACTGTGGAATTCGCATATCGATAAAATTGTAGAGAGATGTAACAAGGCATATAATCTTATGAAAACAACTACCGGTGTCTGGTGGGGGTCCCACCCCAAAACTTTAAAACTATTATATAATGCTCTTGTTAGGTCACTTATGGATTATGGATCCGTAATATTCGAACCACTCCCACAATACCTAAAGCAAAAGTTAGATCGTATCCAATATAAGTGCCTACGATTAATCACTGGTTGCATGCAATCTACACCGTCGAATGTACTTCAGGTGGAATCTGTAGAAACACCTCTTTCCATCCATAGACAATTTTTAAGTGATAAATATTTTCTACTTATGTTTTCCCTTAAATCACATCCTCTTATCTCAAAGATCAAAATGCTTCACGAACTAACGTTCTCTTCTGTCAACCTCAAAAAAAAGTGCTCTCTGATAGTAAGTTACGAAAAACTATCTCATAAGGTTCTGTCCATCTCAAGAACGTACTCTTCTCCAGTTTACGAAACATCCTACGAATCACTTATCATGGTGCCAGAGATTGAACTAAATGAAGAGTGGAGGAAATATAATTACGCCTCTAGTAACCCAGAAATTTTGAATCAGCTTTTTAACTCATTTGTTTCTAACTATGATGGCTTCAATTTGATTTACACTGATGGTTCTAAATCCGTTAACTCCCAATACGTGGGTTGCGCCTTCCTGAACACTACCCTACAAATACAGGAAACATTTAGTCTGCCTACAGATGCCTCTATTTTCACAGCTGAGTGCACCGCTCTACTGGAAGCACTAATCCATATCTATAATGAGCGCCTCCAAAATTCTATAGTCTTTACAGATTCCCTCAGCTGCCTCCTAAAGCTGAAGACCTCAATGCTTTTAGGAAGAGCGAATTATCTTTCTCTTAAAATAAAATTTCAACTATATTTATTACATAAAAATAATCAACGTGTCATTTTAGCGTGGATTCCAGGTCATAGCGGAATCCAAGGAAACGAAGCAGTAGATTCGTTGGCGAAGAGTGCTTGTATCTCAAGTGTCCATAAACGTAATAAAATTCCATATACAGATATTCTCCCAAAAATAAAATCCGAGGAAAGATCGGAATGGCAAGCGTTCTGGACCAAGTCAGCTGCCGAACGAGGAAAACAATATGCTGCAATCCAGCCAAGGATTCCCTTAGAACCGTGGTTTAGCAATTATCGGTTACCTAGAAAGGAAATCACGCTGATATGTCGCTTGAGGTCGGGTCATACAACTTGTCCAGCGCATTTATATAAAATTAATTTACGTGATTCTCCGAGTTGTGTCTGTGGCGCGGAAACAAGTGACATTGACCATGTTTTTTTCAGTTGCCCATCTATACGAGATATTGACCGCTTCTTGGCAACTTTGGTATCGAAGGGTGTTGTTTTGCCAACAAAGATGTCAGTTTTGCTATATAACCCGACAATAGATGTTATTCGAGTGGTGTGTGCCTTTGCAAAGAACAATAATTTGTATATTTGATTAATTTTTATTTTTACTCGAAAGAGATTTGTGTTTTAATTTGTAACGCTAGAATGATTTGTATAACATAAAACTTGAAACTGGCTAAGAACGTCACCGGGTGACGAAAGCCAATAAAAAAAAAAAAAAAACTCCATGCTATAATTACATCCATGATATGGGTAATCACTGGGGTTTTGATTTCGCCGGTCGAACCAGACTTGCCCCCCTGGCTTCCGGGTGCGCAAAGCGCAAATTTGTGTCTTTTTGGTTCGTTGGTATACGTGCAAATCGCCCCCCTTCTCGGCGAAATGGCTCAAGATATTTGGCGATAACTATAGTTCACAGATTGTAGATTCTTATGTCCTTTGTTGGACGATTGTGATTTTCCAAGTGCGGTACATTTTTTAAGTATTGCGTTTCGTTGGTTATGTCCCACGCTGGAAGGGTTCAAGGCAAGTACCTGCATACATATTATATAGTTACTTCCTTGGGTCTAGTTCTTGCCAAGGTAGGTACTTCCACACCTGGTTACCTTGATCTGTTAACTTAACTTGTGGTCATAGGAAGTCACCATAATACTAGGTACCTACCTATTATGTGTAGGCACACCTATACGTACTTTCTTTATTACGAAATATAGTAAAATATACCTATCGGACAGCACTCCAAACTAAGATTAATAGATATCAACATATGAGATATTGTGTTTAACACCATGATATTCATATTGATTTAGTATTTAAATTCCTTTGATAAATTGCCATTTCAAAATATCTTAAAAAAACATTCATCACTGCATTGAGAGAAAAAATATTAATAGGTAATATTGATTTACAACACAGATTTCTGAGGAGCAAGTCCAGTTCAAATGGTTGAATCAAAACCCTTACTCGGTTTCCTTATCTTAAGATATTACAGAGCTCCAGAAGATAATTATATCCACAATATGGGTTACCATGTTTAATACATACCATATCCACTGTTTGACCGGACTCGCCCCCCAGCTATAGTAAAAATATTGAAACTATTACATATTTGAAACTTCATTGTGAAATGAAAATTGTATTCAATGACTAATTTCAAAGCAGTTTAACAATTATTCGATGTTTTCATTTAACAAACATTGTTTGATATAGTTATCGGCAAATAACTTGAGAAATCATGTGGGCTGGGCAGGGCGCATTTTTATTTTTTTAATTGGTTGGCAGGTATATGTGCAAATGAAATTTCTAAAGTTATTTACCGATATTTATAGATTATTAGTTTAATTTCCTCTCAATTAAAAAAGGAACCTAGAATTATTTAAGCATTAATTCAAGTCAAAATTAGACTTATCTCTACTCTACGGTCACTAGTGATGAGCAAAGTCTTGCAAGTATTGCAGTCTTGTTCTTGCAAGACCAAAACCAAACCTTATAGCGCGTGTGTGTAGTTGCAAGATCAAGACCAGGGGGTGCAAGACCAAGACCACCCCGGTCTTGGCCTTGCATTTCCACATCACTAACAGACACAGTAAACGTGCAAATAATAGTGTTACTCAAGCCTTCCGTACTTACAACAGAGATAAATAGAATTTTATAACAGGAAACCAATTAAAAAGCAATCATGATGAAAATGTCAACCGCCTTTTAAATTTCGTTAAAGGAAATAGTTGAGCTAATTTCCTACCTTACACGGGTAATACCAACTTTATGTTAACGGTTGTATGCAGAAAATATACGTGTTTAAGTAAAAATATTTAGTACCTATTACGTGTATTATATCAAAATAAAATCAAGGGATATATTTATTTCTTATTTAATTGCGTATTTTTGTTTTTTGTGTACTATATCAGGTCGGCTATTACTCTGGGGTGGCTTCTCTGACCTGTGCCAGCACTCTATGAATTCCGATGCATTTCAGTATGCCAAGACATATATTATGTCTATAAACATAAGTATTAAATAATCATATCATTCCGAACCTAATAATTTTGACTATTTATCTACAACTATGAATGAAAATATGTAAGTATACATTTGTTGTTAAATGGTATACTGGATGTTACTTTTCTTAGTTCGCCAACAACTATCTTGCTTAGTGCATTTTTGTGTAGATTTTCAGAAACAATAGCAGGATATCGTGTTTACGGGTGATAGCGAATTCAAATCTGTATAAACTGGTACCTACGTAAATAAAAAAATGTTGAAGGTATGGTCGATTTAAATAAATTTGATATTATTTTCCAATCTCTATTCTGACCAAATATGACTAAGAGAAAAATTTTACTTCGTAGTTTTTCAATATTCGTTTAGTCTCCCGAAATCATTTTCTTTAATCTGGTCGCATTATCACGCCAGAGATATGCCTATTCCTTTTAACTGGAACACTTTCTGTAAAGATATGCATTTCCAGGTTATCTAGCTCTCTTCTAGCAATGTGGCTTAAGCAACTCAATACTCGTCGATTAATTTCTACAAATAGGTTGTCTTCCTTATATTTTGAGCTCAAAAAGCACACGTCCTTTTTGCAGTCTGCGAAATCCTCATTATCCTCAGCTGGCGACGCCAACACCACATTTTGGTATAGATATTAAATGCATACATCCCAGTCTTCGTGACTTGGTTGTGTAAATATCTGACTCCTGAGTACCAGGTTCGATTCCTGCGCACACACCACACACTAACATATTATACATACACACACAAACCTATGCTCCTCCCAGTTGGTGACAGGAAAATTATTCGAAAGACAATTATTCGAATGCTCAATTATACGAAAATCAATTTTACGAATGGCAATTATTCGAATCACATTTTTTCGAAAAACAATTTTCCGAACACACAATTATCAGAAATTACAATTGTTCGAATTTTTATGACGTCATGTTGGTAGTATTGTGAGAGGAATAAACCATAGATTTTTGTTATAATATACTAGATGTCGTAGTTTTGTATGTATGAATCGAAGTGAGGCATTTTTCCGGGGTATTTTTGACGTTTTCGTACATCGTTTTTCCATAGAGAATAACGACTAATGTGAATTGTTTTCGGATTTATTTGTCGTAAAAAACACTTTGTTAATTAACATTTAGAGAAAAGTTATTTGGGATTTGTTGAAATGTAAGGAAAACTAAAATATGTTGCCAACCAAAACGTGATAGGTACGCGCGTTAGTCCATGACTCACTTTTTGCACGGAGAACCTACTACATCTACATAGTAGGTATATTATGTATAATAAAAATCTATGGAATAAACAACATGGCGACGCACCGCGCTGTCGGATATCCTAGGATGTACACCGATTTTTTAAACTTAACCTACAAAACTTTGGTAAAAATAGGTTGGTTAGGTTTGCTTGTAGTTATAATTGCGACTGGCGTGAGCCAGTTGCATTATATATTATAAAAAGTAACTATAATATTAAAATAAAATAACTAAATTGGTGTGAATACTAGATAAACATGATGTGCCAAAATCAAAAACTCGTGTACAAACTAGGCTATCCCGCGCTGTCAAAGATTAGTTATTAAAAATGTGCAAACATACGTACCCAACAATAATACAACAAGTAATAATAGTCTTCATCGAATATATTTTACTGGCAACAAAATAAATATGTCAAAGGAGGCAACATAATGACAAAAAAATATATTAAATTCGGTCAATTGGTATTCCAACAAATGTTAGTTCGAATAATTTGCTTTCGGACAATTGTCATTCTGATAACTGATTTTCGATTAATTGTTATTCGTACAATTGCGCATTCGAACAATTGTGTTTCGAAGAATTTTCATGTAATCTCCCAGTTTTCCCTTCCTCCTCTTTTCTTTCCTTCTATCCCGTTTTTTTCCTTATACATTTTTGTTGTTGCAATAAAATAAATTGATAAAATACAATAATGCGATATTCAAAAGTGAGTCGAGGTAGGTATTCGTTTTTGTTAATCTTAAATTGAATGAAACATTGTTTACGTATCTAATCATCTCTTACAATAAATAAAAAAAAACTTTTTGCTTGGTTGGTAGATGCACAAACCGTCCTCCACTCTGCCGGACATTGTCAAGATATTTGCCGACATTAAATTCTCTCTCTCTCTCCTCCTTGGTTTTTATCCCACATGGTGGGGTCAGCTCTCCTTACTACGCTCCTCCACTTCGTCCTATCCTGAGCATCATCGATACATTATATGCCCGATATCCTCCACCACCAAGCTCTTCCATCGTCTTTTCGGACGCCCTTTTCGGTCTTTTGCCGAGAACTTGATAGTCCAGTGCGGTGTTACATACGTTTTCTGGCGGTTTTCTTCGCATACGTCCGAACCACCTCAGCCTACTTTCCATCAGCTTATCGGAGACATCGCGTACACCCAGGCTACCTCTCACATATTCATTATGAATTTTTGTCTCTCCTTATGACGCCGCACATCCACCTTAGCATCTTCATCTTGGCTGTTTACACTGACTAAACTTGCCATCCATCGTGTGACGGCTCAGATCTCGCTACCATATATTATCAGGACCGGTCTAATCATTGTTTTGTAGACATAGCCTTTCATCTTCACTGGCATTCGCCTTCACAGATAACACCAGTTACTTCTCTCCATTTAAGCCAGACTGCGGCTATACGTTGCTGAATGTTGATTTCCACCAGGTCTCCAGACTCATGCATGTACCTATTAGGTATGTTCCTGAGATACTTGTACTTTTCACATCTCGTGACTTGCTGCCCATCGATTATAATCGGGTCAGTGTCTATGTGAGGAACATTGCAATCCATAAACTGTATTTTATTCACACTCAGCACTAGGCCTCCTTTCTGTAACTGGTGCTTCCATGCCAGAAGGGCTTGCCGTAGAAAGTCCTTACATACCCATACATTAAATTATTTATTTTATTTGAATGCGATGATTATGACTGGGGAATATTCTCGTCTAGAAGAACGCAAGCAAAAATGTAAAACACTCGGTCAGAACATCATCATACCTACCTATAGGTACCTACCTACCTAATATAAGAACCACCGGAACTACGCTCTCTGATCCCGCGCCGTGCTGTGAAAACACTTCCAACTCAAAATAACAAGTTTACGATGCGATGCGATGCGATACAAGATGGGGAATATGTATTGCAATGGGTAACGAGTTTACTTACTATGTATGTACGGACGCGAGACATTTTTAAATTAACGATAAAAATATGCTTTAAGCACACGTAGTCAATCAATTTTGATAAAATTATCGCTGCCGCTGACCGTTGAACAAGCTTCGCATGGAAAGTTTATACTAAATAATCATTTTAGTTATTTATTGAAAGTCAACAGTTTTTAAAATTATAACTATGTATGTAAAAACCCACAGCGAATAATTCTAATGCTTCTAAATCCTCTAAAACAATTTCCGACCATGTTTACATGTGATCAGCAAAATTCAGAAAAGTTTTTATATATATTCCTGTAGAATCAATGATATAAAAAAATAATAGATACGTTTCTAGTCTTTTTATTCTGTAAACAAAAAGAAAAGCACATGCCTCACTTAATTCTTACTGCACTTTGGTTGCTCGTAAGATATTGTAGTGTTCGGACGTATTGTCAAAATGCAATCTTATGCGATGAAAACCGACCAGATATGTGTATTATTAATTCATGCTGAATAATATGTAAGAGATAAATACAGAAAATGTGATAATTCGGGAGTAAAAGAGAAAATACGTCTGCAGTGTGTCTGAATATTTATTATTGTACCTATTACCTACCTCTTTCTCACTAATGTATTCCGTCATTCTTCACTCTTTTTGGTGATGTTGGAAGTGGTTGGTAGTATTCCTTAAACTGTACAATTTATTGTAGAGCGTTTAGTTCTTATATAACGTGTCTATATATAAAATGTCATTGATGTAGAATGTAGATAACGTAGTTTCTTCGATAAAAATCCCGATGTTAAATCTAAATGATTAGACACAAGCAGAACCGCTTAGGGTTTTCAAAGATATTTGATGTAATACCATCCTAAGTTAATTTTATCTGTGAATACAGTCAATGCACTATAAAATTAGGTGAATATGAATGTAAAAAATAAGTCGTTTTATAAGTACCTTAATACAAATATTTATAGCTGATTCAACTTTGTGTTGACAAGAAATAATATGAATCGAAATATCATTGCTCCTCGACCCAATTAGCTTCTCTAAAAATAATACCTAATTATCTTCAAACGTACTAAATCAGTTGAAAATTACAGTTCAATATTGTTATTATCAATAATTGTGTGTGATTATTCCACATATGAATAGTTAAAATATATAATACTTAACTGACTATTGGCAAAAACCTTGACAGACAACATGCAACATTGTTAATACATACCTACTTAATATAGGTAGGTAAGTACCTGTATCTACTAACTAACCTATTATTTCATACACGCGATCTATGTTTAAATAAACTGAAAATTAATCAGTCTACCACATTAATCCCTGGTATTATTTAAAAAAAAATCATTATTATGATTTAATGAAATACTTACAAAAAAATAAAGCTCAACGAAACGAGATAGACATTTTCGTCAAGTTATCATTTAGTACTGTCCAAAATTGCTTGATTTTTATCAAATATAAAAATCACGTAGAAAACCCACTAAAATGCTGCATGAGTCCCTTGCATTTTATTGAGTTCCTGCAATTCAAAAGTTTTATGTGATTATTATGATTGCGAAGAAAACCCGAAACGCATTGTTCTTGGTGCCCTTAGTGGTATCTAACTGATGTGGTCAAATAATTAGTTACATGCAGATCAGTTTGTAGTCAAAGAAATAAACAGCATTTTCCTTTTTATAAATGTATCTATTCATTTTTTTCTAGGTTATTGGAGGTGAATGGAAAACTAGTGCTATCGAAGAGTAAAGAAGATATGCTTCGACTGCTGTGCATTTCCCCAAGTCCTGCTCAGCTGGTTGTGCTGCGATCTCGACCCTTGGAAGGACCTGAATCCAATGGAAACAGAGTATATCCTCATTCAGCTTTGGCACAGGTAAATTTTTCGTCTTATTTTCTCTCTTTTGATTTGTTCGGATTTAAATCCGATTCTCGAGATATATATTTAGTTAAAACACGCCATGTCATTTTTTATGTATAATTTGAAATCAGAATGCGACATAATTTTACGATAAATAGTGACATTGTACATAATTCACATAGATTTTCACATAATATACTAGATGGAGTAGGTACTCCGAGCAATAAGTTTAGTGAGTTATGGTATATCGCGCGTTTGACGTCTTGGTTGGAAACATATTGCAGTTTTCCTTACATTTCAACGCTTCCTAGATAACTGCTCTATAAATCTTAATGAACAAAGCATTTTTTTTTTCGACAAATAAATCCGAAAACAATTCACATTAGTCGTTATTCTCTATAGAAAAACGATGTGGTCTGCCAACCAAGTTGTTAAAAATCCCGCGGAAAAAAGCCTCACTTCGATTCATACAAAATTTGCTAACTACGACATCTAGTATATATTATTATAATGAAAATCTATGATAATACAGCTTTAAGTACCTACCTACCTATAGCAAAAACAAAATAATTTTCAAAATAAGTCTCATAATTAAAAGTTGATTAATAATCTATTTTTTCATTATTCTAAGCTATATTAATTTTATACTGTCTCATAGGACAACTAGTTGAACCTGTTTTATCAATAATTTAGAATCAATAACTTAACCATAATTAATCCTTAAAAACTTTCATACATAATGATTCTAAATAAAATTAACAAAGGTGAATAAACTAGAATAAACTTAGTTTATTGTTAGATTCCTCCATTCCTATAAATTTGTTTTTTTTAGAATATCATTTCATCTTTTTCCAAGCGTCAGGTAGTATATTATATCGTAGGGCCACGAAATTTAAAATTATGCTGTGCGAATGTGGTGTTTGTTTTTTCTTCATCATAATATACCTTGAGTAAAGAGTATGAATGGCTAGCTATTGGATATTCCTGTCTATGTTTGTGGGTGTGAAGAATTATTTTACTAATGTAATTATATTTATGACTAAATTCTTTGAATAAAATATAAATATTATTTTTTACGTAGTATTAAAAGTGGAAAAAAGTTTTAAAAGTGGATCCAGAACAATTGTAATACGTCCAATACATCCATATTGCAAACACTGAATTGCAAAGTGCATATATATAGTAAATTTATCTTATATCTTTTGTGTCGAGGATATTTTTGTAATTGAGGAATATAAATATGAGTTTTTTATCTTTTTACAAATAGTTTACATGTATATTCCATTTGAGAAATTTATATAATATGTAATTATTTATTTATTTTTATTAAATTCATGTTAAAGGTACACAATGGCGTACAAAATAAACAAAAATGTACGAAAACATGTAGATATCAAAATATCACAACCAAAAGTCAATTTTGATGAATTTTAGTTGGTTCATTTGAAGTAATTTTTAAGTTTCTCATTACCACCGAAACACGGTTGGCTTTTAAAATATTTAAATAAGTAGGTACTTATATTTAAATATTGAGTATATATAAATATATCTGAAATAAAATATTACTGAGATAAAAAATTTAAAAATTAGTTCAAATGGACTTACCTTCCAACAAAATGTGACTTAGATATTTTCTGTATTAAAAAATCATGATGTTCATTTACATACATACATATATACCAACACATCATATCGCTCAATGTGGGGTAATTATAGTTTTCGTGAATGTCTCATCTCATATCATAAGTAATTTAAATATCTTTTCAACACTTAATTTTTTCGTTCAGTAAATATTGAAAAAAATCGATCAGTTTCGATTAGCAGGTAATAAAAAATAGTTAATTTTTAACTATACCGAACTTTTAAATATTTATAGATGGGATCCCTAAGAGCTGAGCTTAACGCACTGCGAGAGCAGGCAGAAGAGGCAAGACGAACGAAAGATGGTCTACGAAGTGACAATTTGAGGCTTACCCATCGCATCACTTATTTGGAAGAACAAGTTGCCGAATTACTAGAGAGAAATAAGGAGCCAGACAATGAGGTAATTGGATCTGATTTATTCCATTGTATATGACACTTGATCAGATTTATTCCATTGTATATACACTTGATCAGATTTATTCCATTGTATATGACACTTGATCAGATTAATTCCATTGTACCTATACGACACTTGATCAGATTTATTCCATTGTATATGACACTGGGTTTGATTCCCAGCAGAGGAGAAATTTATTTAAATTCATTTCTCACGCAAATATTGCTTCTCTGGGCTGGAAATACTGGTTAGTTGGAAGAAATTGCCATACGGCAATAAACTCGCCACTTGTGCAGGGTGCAAGGAAGTATTCATTATTATTATTTGGTATAGAATAATAAATATGTAGGTAGATCATATAATTTTAATCTTAGGACAAATAAAATAAATAAGACAATAATGTACCTACATCCTTGATTTGAATGGAGGCAAAAGAGTTATCAAAACTGAGAAAGGACAACATCACCTACTTAGCAACACAAAAATTAACGTTCTAAAACATTATTTAACATTGTTTTATTCCACAGGTTCAGATTGTCATCCCACCCAAAGTAACATCAACTGTAAATACTCAAAAGAATGTCACCAATATCAATATTACATCGGAACCGAATCCAAAAACCAGCCAACCAAAATCAGATGTTCAAGTGTTCCAGAAAGGACCCGATGTCACAGCCATTGTTGCTAACATACCAGGCCTTGAAATTGGTGGGAAAGATACTGCTGAAGCAAGTGCCAGCTTGCCCATAATAAGGCCAAGATCAAACCAATCCAATGTTTCCAGTACTCAAATAGCTATAGGAGGATCCCCAAAATCAAACGAATCAAAGAGCAGTTATTCCGTGGAACTAAATGATGTTGCGCCAAAGCATGTCCATTCTCATTTTAATACAAATCATGTGCACTTTAACCACAAAACTGCCAAAATAAACAACAGCCGGTATAGTTTACAACCATCTAAAAGCTCTAATTCATTAGATTATAATGACTATGATACAAATTCTAATATAGAAATCAAACCTTATTCTATTCGACAATCACAATCACATCATTCTATATATAAGAATAAAGATTACAAAAATTATGATTATAATAGTGAAACTTCGGCAGCCATTGAAATAATTAAAAAAAATCAAAAGCAGTATTTTGACAAAAATTATAAAAACACTAAAGTACACGGATATAATTCGAAAGCTCTAAGTGACGATAATTCAGAAATATTGAAAAGTTATAAACGAGAACACAAAAAAGCTTCTATATTAGAATATTTTGATAGGGGCATGAATATAAATAAAAAAGCCACCAAAAAGATAATCGAAGATTTAAAGCATAGCAACGACAAATGTATCGAAAAAAATAAACAAGAATCTTTCACAAATACTAATAAGTCTTCCGCATTTAACAAACGACTTTCAAAATATGAAAATACTGAATGCTTCGATTTTCATCCTGATAGAGACTATATTGACCATCGTATCGATGGAAAAGTAATACAAAATGCTCATAAATCGAGTAGACGTTTATCAAAATTGCACTCAAAAACAACAAAATCTGTAGACTGTGACTCAGAACCTACACAAAACGTCGATGAAGAAAAATATCGAAAGAGTAGAATGAAAATATTAGATTATACTTCAGAGCCCAACTCCATACACGGACACTACAAAAAACATTATCAAAATTTAGAGCGTCCAAGACCTACACCACCCAAAAAGCCTCTAAGGTTATCTCTACATCGTGCTCAAAGTATGCAATCGGTTGAATTAATAAAGCCTTCTTCAGATACATTCTATCTGCATGACCCAATTCAACGTCAATCTTCTGCTAATGATGTTGCAAGCAAAGACGAATGTAAATTCTCAATAAGTAGTAATAATAATAACATCAATGGCTTATTTCAAAACAGTAATGATGATTATAGAATAAAACCAGAATCTTCATATTCTCGTAATGAAGGAAATCAATTGACAGTAAAGTTTTCACTAGACGAAGATCATAAGCATGGGTCACAATCAAATATATCTGAGAAAAAAGTGAAAAAACGAACTCATAATGGAAAAATAACAAGTTCGGAGAGATTAGCTTTATATAATAATGGTAATGAGAGTGATAGAAACGGGGGATATTCCACTTCTAGAAGTGAATCATTGTCACCTTTGTCTAAATCATCGCATACAAAATCAATTTGTTCAAATTCAAAGGAAAATTTACAAAATGGTGTCAATTCCATAGATATCACTCGTTATACACCTTGCAAAGATAGGTCGAGAGCTGAAATGCAAATTAAAAGTAATAGAAATAATATAAGTGATTATTCAAAAGTTAATGGTTACTCTAATTATGATAAAAATGAATCAGCCAGTGAAAGTTCAAGGACACCGTCAAGGGCTGAATCGTGTCATTCTGGTTTTCGTTGGCCATCTTCATCTGTCTTCAAAAATATGAAGGTTGATAGTTCTAGAACAAATGGACACATGTCTGATGGCTCCAAAAAATAGTATAATCATAAAAAATAACAATTGATCTCATAACTAATAGCTGCACAGCTGATTGTAGGTTATTTTTATATAGTACCTACCTCTGTATTATTGTGTGTTTAATCTGATTTTTCTAAGGGAATCAAAACATTTGTTTTGTAGAATAATTCATGTAAATATATACAGTGATTGAACATACTTATAATTTGTTTCTGTTTAAATTAATATTGAAAATCATGAATAAAATGTTCCTTATAGAAGTTTAGACCCAATGGGGGTATATTAATTTATTCCAAAACTTGACATTGTATATTTTTTATTAATCTTAGGTATAATGCCTAATTCAGCTAAAATTTTGTTTTTTAAACCATTTTATATTATATGTATCAAAGTACATAGTTAACACAAAAATTTTTGTTCATGATTATTTTTTTAATATAAATATATTCGCAATAAACTATGTTTGTGATTTCGTTTTATATATTCTTCAATAGTATTTTTATGTGATATACTAGTTTGTAATAACTGTGATTAAAGTATAAGTATTTTCAATGTTTTTTGATTAAACTTATTGAAATATTTCAATTTATTTATTTATTTAAGAGACAAATAGTCATATAAAATATACAAATAAAAACTTACACTGAAAAAAACAAAAAACAGATCAATATAACATTTGTCCACAGATGATGATCATTAAATAATCACACAAGTACATTACAACAAAAAATAAATAAAAATAAAGTTTACGATTATTGTATGCCTGTGTTGGGAAAGAAAGAGAAGAAAAAAAAATTTGTTACTGCTTTAATATAAGATAAAAACCAAAAAAAATAAAAAGATACACAAATTATAAATATTAACAATACACAAGTTTACGCCACTAAAATTAAAAATATGTGTTATATCATAGATAATGATTTCAATAAATCAATAGAATGTACATTAATGTTCAAAATCGTACTAGTAAAAGGAAATAAACACTTCCATAATCTTCACACTACAACTATGTACAAGTAGTATGGAAAATAAAAATAAAAGCATATATGCATAATCTTTGCTAGTGTCCAGTTACTTATCCAAGAAAACAAACAACTTATATAAACTCTAATCTTTGACAAATGCAATTGAAAACAGTTATTTTTTTGTACAAAGTAATAGAATTTTTACTTACTTTCTAAATTACTATGCAAATCTACTACATGCAATATAAATATGTAATATTTTGCGTAAAAAAGATGTGAACAGATCAATATTATTCCTAATTTATTACACTAAAGAGTTAAAAATTCTAAATAAATCTTTTTACTCTTTCAATAGTATGATCATTCTATTCTCTATTTGTTTTTATTAATGTTCCTAATTCTTTTTTTTTTCATTTAAATAATATTATCTGCGCCCTTTCAATTAAAGTAATATTGTCTAAAGTTGTATAGTGAAAAATACATTAAAAAAGCCAAATGAAAAAAATTGTGTAATTAATGTTGAAGGTACTAATTGTATAATACAAATATTATAAATATTTTGATATTATTATTGTGTTACATAATAATTGTAACTCCATGTATTGTAAATTTTTTAATAATATATTATAAATACAAATAAATAAATTATTATTCATTTCCTTTCTTTAGCTTAGTAATATTACTTATTCATTCATACCATCACGGCACATCCCACAATGTGCGGTAACCAGCGAAAGGTGTGCGGGTGTGCATTGCCTTATAAAAGGGAGAACAACACATCTATGTATACCCACACACCAGTCTCGTTTCACCAAAAAAGGCACTACATTCAGAATGTGTGATAGTGAACCTCATTTCTGAACTATGTGAGATTTTATTGTTGCCTGTTGTATTTTCGATTACCCGGCTCTTACGGGACACTCGAAATCAATGATTTAAAAGAATGGAAGCACTATTCGAAGCCAGCCCATATAGCCAATTCCAGTCGCCGTGTCGACACGTGTCGTCACGGTTTGTGTCGAAACATTGTATTCTAGTAACATATTTCAGTCGCCGTGTGCACACTGTGTCGTAACGGCGACTAGAAATGGGGAGGAGTGGACACAGTAACATTCGATCACAATGTTCCGACGCCGTGTGGTAACATTGTTACCAGTTTGCGACCGCATTTAGTTCATCATTCGCTCACTTGCTTTCAACTCGTTTGACATTTATGCGAGAATGATAGATAAAAAAAAACAATACAACACCGCCATTAAAGTTTGTCAAGTGTTTATTTTGAATATTGCTAAATATGACTTTATGAGGCTACATTTTTAATGGGAAAAGAAATTCATTGTGTAATTTGTTAAAATAGGTTGAAATTGTCCAACGGGACACCATGTAATCGTAATTTAAACAATAATAGCGAAATATTTATTATATTTTCACTAAAAAAATCATGCATTTAGAAAGCTCTGAAGCTTTTGTTTCAATAAATAACAAATTATAATACTAAAAATTAGTTATATAATCAACAAAAAGCATAAAATTGTGGTGAATAATAAACAAAATTATATTTGACATATAGCATAATGTGGTCGCAATCTAGTCACAAAGTTACCACACAAAGTCGACATGTGTCGACATGTTTCCAGAAGTAGTAACAAAGTTACCGAATTTACAAAATGGCTTCACGTCCTTTTTGCTACCAGTTATTCTCAAAGTTTTAGAAACTTCACATCATTATTTATTTATTTGTTTAATAATACGCTAACAAAAGCATTTACAAACAAAAATATAGCAAAAAATATTATGAATGATTTTTTTAGACGAAGAAAGACTTAAATACACAAGAATCATTCAAATAGGTTTATTTTGGATGCATGAACATAATATATGAAAAAAACGTAATAACCCAATCTAAAAATGCACACCTACCTAAAATGGAGGATGATTAGAGAACTATTATTGGGATTACAAATCCAGATTTGCAAATTTCAAAAATATGTGCAAATTGGCTGTCAAAAAACTGTTTTTTTTCGTTCTTTTTAAACAATATCACTTTAACTTTTTTTAATAAAAATTAAATTTACTAAGAATTGATTTTTTTATATAAATGAACCCTTTTTTATAAAATTTGAAATATTTAAGATTTCTTCAATCTTTCAAATTGGATTATGGCTAAATGACACGTCCTATAGAAAAATTAAAACTACTTTTCGTACAAAACGAGGACTAATATCAAACTTATTTCATACTAGGTAATATTACTAACTACATACAAAATTTATTTAAATTTTTCGCGAATAACGCGAATTTTGACGTTTTTGGAAAATATCACCGATTTTTTGTCATTTTTACCGTCATTTTCGCAAAAAAATAACAAATTGTTTTGATTATTTACAGTTGAGACATTTCTAGTAATTTTATTTGTTGTTTTACGTTGTGTTTGGAGTATTTTTAAATAAAATAATGTCGATTCAGAAAGATTTTTATCTTCATACAATACTGTTTTGTATGAAGTTTGACAGAATAACCAATCTTAAAGAAAACAATTTGGCTGCAATGTATATTTTCAATTTTGAAGCAATTTAAATTTGATGCAAAAAATTGTTATTTAGGGTGATAAAGTTCTATTTGTTTGTAATTTTTCAAACAATTTTAATTTTAATTATATAAATTATTTAAGCATATTATCTTTTATAATGCAAACAGAACTTGCAATTCTAAATTTTAAACAATTCTAAACATCACTTTTCTTAAAAAAAAACACCGCTTTCACAAAAAATAACACCGACTTCTTAAAAATAACACCCCTTTCTTAAAAAATAACACCGCTTTTCTATAAAAATAACACTGCTTTTCAAAAAAAAAAAAAAAACCACCGATAAATTCAGGTCTCTAGTCATGACTCATGCTCATAGCACATCGACTAGTGTACACGCTGCACCAGTGCTGTGGTTTTACGAATCAGAATCGCTAGTATTTTTTCTATCTATAATAATAATACGATACGCCATCTTTTTTGGTTTGTCCGAACAAACAATTAAAAGTAAAACAATTTTACCTCAAATAATGTTCGCGTTCAAAAATACTCATTATTAATTTAATAATGATACAGATATGGCTGAAAATTTAGGCTGCGAGAACCAAACGCCACATTTTTCTATAACGATTGTCATTACAGTGATTTTAAAAATAGAGGAATTTGGGCAATTTTTTTTAAAATAGAGGCATTTGGGATTTTAAAAATAGAGGCGCGAAGCGGCCCAATTAAAAGCCGCGGAGCGGCTAAAAGGCCTGGGCCGCGGGAGCAGAAGGGGCGAAGCCCCTAGTATAATATACAATTCAGTTGTTTTTACATTGCGAACATATGAACACTCCGAGAGCTACGACTAAATGATTAATAATAATATATTTATTTTCTTTACAAAAAGACCTAAAGGAAAACAAATAGGTATCTCTGATTATAAATAATTAAAAAAAAAATACAGATGTAATAATAAAGTATGAAAATATAATGATGTAGGTATTCGAGGTATCATGTTAAGTGTTCAAAAAAAAATTATATTTGTCAAACTAAGTAGGAAAAATTCCTGTTTAGGTAGACAATCAATACACATTACTATTTATTCACACCAGATAAATACGAATACGGCTTTAGATGAACTAATTAAACATAGTTAGAAAGGTATCATAAACTAAGAGCACATTTCGCTCATAATATTTGGAAATGAAATATTTAAATAGGTAAATAAAAATATTTAATTGGAGTTAGGTTTTATAAATTAATTAACTTTTTCACTTTTCTGTAGAAAGTCAATGACTGACGGAATCGTTTTGGTTGTTTGCTCATAATGAATGCAATTTTGATGACAATACGTGGCACTCTATCGAAACAGTTTGAGAAGTTATGACATTTTCTTTACATTTAGCATTGTAATGATCGCGACTAGAAGTGTGGTAACAGTGTGGTAACGTTACCACACATTGTGTGTAGATTTAAATATTCTGGTAACAATGTTTCCACACTGTTACCACACGTTACTACACTTTTTCCCAAAATGTACACTAGTCGCAAACTAGTCGCAAAGTGTATAGAATGAAAGTCTACACAATGTGTACACTTTGTTACCGAATTTTTTCGGTCACAAAGTGTGGTAACTGTTACCACACTTTCAGACACTGCGACTACTTGTGACTACTTTGAAAATTTTGTGACCGAAAATGGCTATATGGGAGTGCCTCACAGCTAATATTACTTACCTTCGTGGAAAAATCTGAATAGAATACTGGACTAATATTTTGTCATTTTTACTTGACCTAAATTCATAATTTTTAATACATTTTGCTTTGATATTTCTATTAAAATATGAAATTTATATAAAATAAAAATATAGCTGCATTTATAAAAAAATAATATTAAAAAAATTCAGTTGGTAAGCCGTTTGGCTTCTGTGCGGACGTCCTGAGTTTCTGAGAGGAAAAATTTATTTCTCACGCAATTCTTACATCTCTGGGCTGGAAACACTAGTAATTTGGAAGAAATAGCCATATGACAATAAAATCGCCACTAAAGCAGGGTGCAAGTTAATGTTTATTATTATTTTTATTAGTTTTTAGACCTAAATATAAATAAAGGTTAAAATATGATTGAATGGTACTTATCTGATTTTAACTTCGAAGCTCCTTCAAGGAATAATAAGAGTGAATCAAAACTTTTCACACTTACATGTGGTATTCTTCATCATTAATTTTCACCCATAACATTTTTTTCTCCAACTGATGCAATTTATTTACATTTATGATAATATATCTCTCTCTGTCTCCCTGCATTGTTTTCTCATTATTGGGTTGTGATCCACAACAGATGTACCCTGCACAAAGTTCCCCCAGGCTTCTCTTATCACTAGCATGGTTTGTTTACTTTATTTTTATTTTATTTAGTGACGATACATAGTGACATAATACAGCGTTACGTAATTAAAACAACAACAAAATATATTTGAAAATTACACTCATTATTATAGTACATCGTAAATTTATTGATAGATTACAATTAAAAATTGGTTAATTTTTTTACATTATTCTATGTTGTATTATTTTTATATTGTACGTCCAACTAGGTGATCCTTTTTTTTTAATTTTTAGATGGTTCTTCACCCATAAAGTGCGTTCTCAGCAATATAAGCTTACTGCTTAATTTTAAAAAAAAATTCAATTTTGTGTACAGTTTTAGATTTTAATGTCATAATTTTGATGAATTTTTTGATCAACATGTTCCCTCCCTGGAATTGTAGCTCAACAATGTCCTCATATTTGTTGGGAGCCTGTTTTAGGACGTCCAATAAGTACCTAATACTAGGGCCTGATCCAAGTTGAAAACGCTTAACGATATCGCCAAACGCTATTTTTTTTGTATGGGATTTGACGTTTGTTGTTTGTTATTGTAGAAAAAAATTCTATCGTTTTCGTTAAGCTTTTTCAACTTGGCTCAGGCCCCTAGTATCAATAAATTAAACATTATGTAATCCTTAAAAACTTTCATACATAATGAATGCCTCCTTGACCTGTTCGATTCATCTCATTGGTGATCTCCCCTTCAGTCTTCTTCCTTAAACCTGGAACATTTATGAAATACACATTGTAATATCAGGATGTTTGAGTTTGTCCTCTTAAAACAATATTTAATCACTCAGATTTTTAAAATCATTCACCTTTATGGAGCCGCCTAAAAAATTAAATATTAAAAAAAGAGAAGAATTTATCAAAAGCGAATTTTTTATTGCGTTTTTTGTAATTTCAAATAGTATGTTCCTAAAATAAAATTATTGTAATAAATATCAGGTACAATTATATAATTCTGAAGGAGGCCAAGGCCCACACAAGGCTGTAGCGACAATGATGATGATGACAATCATATTTTTCAATTTTTTTTTTGAAACATCTCGATTATTATTTGAGTTATTTTTATTTAGGTATTTTTCTACTAATACGTATTAGAAGGTCCAGACACAAAGCAAATCATATGACCAAAAAAGTTGTATCAAAAGGAAAGGTTTTGTATTATTTTTAGAGAAATTAGAAACTTACAACATTCAAAAACTTTATAACAATAAATTATGTAGACAAACATAAGTACTTATTTATTTTTTACTTAGGTATGTATAAGATACACAAACAAAATGAGAAAAGTGTCTGTTTATATATTATATTACAATTGATATTAATGCGAGACTTATATAACTCCTTAATGAGCTGCACTAGTTGAGATAGAGCGAGTGGACTCAGGTAATGTGCTTCAAAATTTTGCATGACTTGACTCCGCACTACATTGAAGAACATTGTCAAAAGAATATGCCATCATCAAGGGGATTTGATAGAGCCAATAAAGCGGTTTTCTATGATCGTCGTTTCAGTGTAGACGGACCTATTTAGAGGTTCAAGTTGCTCTCTTGAAGTTTTCAGCAAAGAGTATATAATACGAATACCTACAGATAGTTTTTCAGTAAATTACTTAGAATGACTTTTTTGTTTTGTAGCGTCAAAAATTAAGCAAGGCCGTCCATGGAATGATTTTTTTATCATTAAATTTGTTAAAATTATAACAAAATCCTAATGATGGATGGAATTATCACAGACTTCTATAAACATAGTCTCAGCATAAATTAACAGACCTGAGACACTCTGCATTCATTCCTTTTTATGTAGTATGGAAAAGAAAGAGACAGATATAGGTTTCACGTTACAGCTATCGAAGTAACAACCAAGGGTATGTGGTCCCACTAGTGGGCACGGCAACATGTATGAAGCTAGCTACGATTCGTGCATATGCCATCGTGAGTGCCTACATTCATCGTTGTAACTGTGTTGTGAAGCTAGACCATGTTGTGTTCTTGAGTGTTGTTTTAGTTTTTTTAGAGAAAAAAATATTAAAATCATGCGCAAGTGATGTATTTTATATTGTCAATCGATGTCTAAAAAGAAGGGACAAGATATAGCATTTCGTAGGTAAGAAATCTCATAATTTTACGACAACCCTGATGCAATCCGCGGCTATATTCATATCGATCACCGGGTCCGCTTATCGGACCATATTTTTTCCTACGTGATGAGTGTATGTTTATAGAAGTCTGTGGGAATTATCATATTTTTCAAATCTACATTGATGAGCCCTCTCTCCGACCACGAGGAAACATCAAAGCCAATATGTGAGGAAGAAAAGGAGACAAATGATGGTGACACTATGAAAATTCTTTTAGTACGGCGCATTTATTCAAAATATCAGCATTGTTCGTCCATGGCAATTAAATAATAAAAAAAAAACAAACACAACAACAACAACAGAGTACAAATAAAAAAAACAAAACGATAACAATCCAACTCTCAAACGCAACCGAGCACGAAGAGACGCCGACCAGAAGGTGCAGCCCCAGGGTACAGCGACATCCTTTCTCCAGGCATGTCACTGTCTTCCACGTGGTGGCTGAAAGTCCGGCGGGGCCCAGCCTCTGCGTCATGCTGACAGGTCCTTCTCGTACACGGCATAGTTTCCTCTTCTCTGCAAGGCAGTGGCTGGCTCCGTGCCACACGGCAACGTTATGAAGGCGCATCTCGACAGAGGTGGCAGGCCAGCTGGGAGCCTCACCGGAGGCGAACCGACGCTCCAGACGACACGGATTGCCCCTCGTGGTCCAATCTGCGAGCCGCCGCGTTCCCTACGCGGTGGCCCCACACTGCGCTCTGCCTCCAACCTCCTGTCCTGTTGATGCCCTCATCTTGGTTCTGGGGCACCATCAGCGTCCATGCGCGTGACGGGTCCTGTCAAGCAGACCTCCTGCGCCGTCGAAAATATGGCCGCCATCGGGAGCACGTGTCGACCGATGACGGCGTCACACCAAAACGTCCGTCCTTCACCAGCGTCGAATGCCAAGAGAGCGCGTGCCATAGCGCGTGCTAGCTGCTTCCTTGTCGTTCTCTCATGCCGTCGAAAATATGGCCGCCATCGGGAGCACGTGTCGACCGATGACGGCGTCACACCAAAACGTCCGTCCTTCACCAGCGTCGAATGCCAAGAGAGCGCGTGCCATAGCGCGTGCTAGCTGCTTCCTTGTCGTTCTCTCATGCCGTCAGGGGCGCTAGTAGTCTTCCGCCAAAATGTTGCCGCGGAAAAAATTAAAAATTATTGTTTTTCGAAAACACTGTTTTTCGGCTATAACAATTTGAATAAATGTCAAATTTGTTTACATGAATTTGTTAAATAAATATAATATGGTCATATTTTAAAGCATGAAAGCAAGTTATAATACGATTAAATTAACTTCTTTTGTGTTTATTGAATGTTTTGAGAGTATTTTTAAAAATTATTTTTAATTATATTTCGATCAATTTATCAAGTGTGATGACAGCAGCGTGTTATTTTTTTACTAAAAACTACGCCGAATTTTCTTTTGTTAAGTGTTAAAATACATATGTGATAAAATAGCTTATAAGAATACTTTCTCAAAATGAAAAATTATTTCAAATCTATACTTACGGAAAACATTTACGAACGCATAGAATTATAATGTTATAATCTAAGTACGGACGCATATTTCCAATAAATATATAACCATATAAAACTTTTGTTACGCGGTAATTAGCAATAAATGTATTACGCGGAATATTTAAAGGGTTTGAAGAATCTCTTAAACGGCGTCGTTTAACCCGTTTATATAATTATTCTCAAAATAAATATGAAATTCGGCATTGTTCGCGTAAAAAATGACATTTTATTCAACATGGGGGCGTTAGATGTCTCTCGCCTCGATGTCGACCCAATCTCGCCGTCAAATAAGTGGGCGAGAACGATTCGACGAGTTATCTGCTTAGTGACACTAGCGTCTACACATAGCTTTTCCCGATTTAGTGACTACCAAAACTGTCAAAATATCGACTAGTCGATATTTTGACAGTTAATCTCGACATTTATCGGTCGAGATCTACTTACAGACTTAGCCTGCAGAGTAGAACGCCAAAGAGAGCGCGTGCCATAGCGCGTGCTGGCTGCTAGCTGAAAGTTTCGTTGCTTGCCCGCAACGAGCGCTAGCTGCTTTCAGAAATGTTGCCGTGGAAAAAATAATAAAAATCATTGTTTTTCGGCAATATTTTTTTCGGGCATAACAACATTTATGTCGGTTAAGTACCAGTTTTTTATTCAAACTAGCAACACTGAAAACTGCTGACAAAAGTCACAAAAGTAAACAACTCGGTTCTTCATAGATAACGATGACGTATAAGCAAAATTTTCTAAAGGTCGTTTGCCGTCATATTATTTGTTAATAGTGCTGTATGAGTGCTTTGAAGTTTATTTACAACTTATATTTATTGCAATTCTTAAATGTAAGTGATTATTTACAAATTTTATTAATTATACCTTTCAAATTACACATTCAAATAAATATGTCATATACAAATGTGACACCATTTCGAAAGTTTGACCTTTTAATTATTTCCGTATGAACTGTCAAAAAACATTGACCAAAACATAATATTTTTGTTTTGAATTTACATAATATTGCATGGCTAATGTTTTATTTAATAAGTAAAACTTAGGGTTTGTAAATTAATGTGGTTATTGAACATAAATTGAAAAAATACCTCTAGATACAACTGAAACATCTCGATATATTATGATATTTTACACCAATGAATGAAATAAAACTTAAAATTATATTTGTTTTGTTTATTATCAGTCAGATGATTAATTGCTTTTCTTTTCAGGTGCACACTTAAATATAAATGTATTTAAGTATATAAAAATGAGCAGTCAACATCAGTATATGTCCGTAAATGGAGCATCAAGCTCCAGAGTCGGAGATATTGAGCACACAGGTAATAAATTCATCATTGTGACTACTGATTATATATTTTCTGTTTATCTTCTGGGCTGCATTCGGAGAATCATCCCAAACGTTCGGCGATTTATCGATGATACTTTCCCCCAAAACAAGAGAAAAAATCGAATATTTTACTCCTCACTAACCCAAGGGGATATAGTGGGGAGCTATGATTTCGCAATTTTTAAGGGTATTTTTTTTGCAGATTATCAACTAGTATCATGCTGAGATTGTATTCTGAAAGTTTCATCACAATGTATCTGTGTGTGTGTGCTGTGTGCAGTGTGCTATGTATGGCGTGTTCATTTTACTTTATCAATTATAGACTAAAGTACTCATTCGATTCTATTCAAATTTTGCAAATATGTATATCTAGTACTCGATTAGATCCCATTAGATTTTGAACGATATATGAATAGTGCTTCTCAATTTTTTTAACTGTCAAATATTTCAAAATGACCCCAAGCTCAGGAAACTTAGAATTTGAAATTTTTATTTTCAAAAAAAGGCACATCACTTTCATAAAATGGCATTTAAGAGTTATCAGGTTTTCATAATAAAATATTTAAATAAAAAATAATTTAACAATCTCATTTCATGAAAATGTTGAAAATATTCCATACAAAATTTGAATTCTTTATAGAATGACTTGTTAGTGAGGAGTTTAGTGTTGGCCACAACCCACTCGTTTTAATTGCATATACGCAAACATTGGATTTTTTTCCTTTTCGGGAGTCAAATGATATTTTTATTGACAAACTTTTTTAACATCTCAATAGAGACGAAGTTGGGACATTATAGAAGAAGTAGGAACTTGAGGCACCTACAGGGTTTACGACCTGTCATCGGCTGGTTTACGTGATCACTTTATGGGCTTGTGAAACGTTCACCAATTATGGCTTCTTATTGAGTTCCCTTAGCGATGTAATTTTTGAAAGTTCTATATATTTGAATAGTGTGTAACAATTCACCTTGAAAATAAGGGACTATACTATTGGTTCCTGGTTCTTCTATAATGTCCCAACTTCGTCTCCATTGAGATGTTTAAAAAGTTTGTCAATAAAAAAGAGAAAAAATATTTCAAAAGTATTATTACAAACTCCTGCTAAAACTGTACTATTTTAGACACCAAATTGCTCATAATGACGTGGAAAGAATAACAATACAAAAAGACAAATAATGACATCATGATGTTGTCGTATTGAGAAACTGGTCCAATCGTTTAGGAGTTCAGGGACATACACACTACAGTAAATTATATAAATGAAACTCCTATTTCGCATTTTATTTTATTTCTCAAAAGTTATATTATTTGCATAATACCAGGCATACATTTTTTTTCTTGTTTTTTTTTTTATTTCCACTGTTACAACTTTTGATCCAAATTGTGAATCCAAACCATCCAAGGACCCACTCAAACATTAAAAAAAAATCATCTTAATCGGTCTAGCTGTTTAGGAGTTCAGTGACATACATACATACAGAAAAATTATATATATAAAGATATTTAATCCAATGTACTTATTTATAAGCCTGATTGGATCGAAATATTTTCTTTAAAAGCTGTGAAATGTGAATCTACCCAATTTAAATTTTATAATCACAAGTGATCTAATCTAATTACTACTCTCCAAAATTGAAGTGTTAACTTTGTGATACAATATAATTTCTTTACTAATATACAGTACTGTCTCGTTAATCTGTCACTAATGAAGGCAAAAAAGTGCTGGAAAGAATTGTTTTAATTTGTATTAATAAAATACAAATTAAAACAATGTTTTCTTAATAACCCATAGTGCCGGAAGAGCAAGATTATACTGCACTTTAATAACCAGTTGCAAATTAGCCTGATGAGGGAATGGTCATTTCCAAAACCGGTTGCATAGTTTATAACAAAGAAGTGCCGAGTACAAATGTAAAAATCTAAATAAAAATGTTTTTTTAGGCCATTTATCTGAAAATATTGGTCAACTATGTCTGAGCAGTGAATATTCGGATGTAACTCTGATAGTAGAAGGCCATCACATTCCTGCCCACAAAGTGATCCTTGCTTCTAGAAGTGATTACTTCCGAGCTCTTCTTTTTGGCGGAATGAGGGAGGCATCACAAGTATGTAATATAATATCAAGTCTAAATGTTTTTAAAAACTTATTTGATTAAATTTATATGCTCGTGTATAATCATTGCTTTCCTTAAAAGTAGTGTTAGATGTTTATTTTCACAAAAAAATTAAATACTTTCATATAGTGTAATGTTTGATTTCAAACGTAAACAATTTGACATTTTAATAAAATAATGTGTTGTAATATTATTAGTTTTCTTATATATTTTTTTTGTCTATTTAAGTTATTTTTAACACAAATATAATCAACTGTTTTTTTTTTACTTTAGAATGAAATTGAAATTCAAGGAGCACCTCTACAAGCTTTCAAAGCATTGTTGCGATATGTTTACTCAGGTAAATTTATTATTGTTTGATTGTTTTTATATAAAAATAATATTTATGTTTTTTATGGTGCTGGCCAATTTACTAATGATATTAATAATAATAACACTCAATTATTATTATTACCATTATATACTTTCTCAAAAAAATTAGCAGATCAATCCGTAAATTGTAAATTATTTAATAGAACAAAATAAAACGCATCGTCAAGCTTTCAATTGGGAATAATGCACCCATCCAGATCCTTGACATATCAAAGGATTAGGATCTGAGGATATCTCTATACTACCTATGAACCTTTCCTGATTCCTGAATATTTACGTTTAAAAATCCTTAACGATTTTGCAATAATGCCAGTGAATAATTATTATTAGGGGTGTTCTTATGCACTGCGATTCTTTTGCGCTCCCCCTGCTTGCTTACTGGGTTTCCTGTTATAGTATCCCCTCGAGTCTCAGGCCCCGTGTGTTGTAGTGTTGCCTATATTTTTACTAATATTTTCACTGCTGTTATTTTAATAGGTCATATGAATCTATCAACATTACGTGAAGACAATGTATTGGATACTCTTGGACTGGCGCATCAATTTGGTTTTGAAGAATTAGAAACTGCAATATCAGAATATTTACGACAGGTGTTGGCGTTGAGAAACGTGTGCTCTGTTTTGGATGCCGCAAGGTACGCTACAATATAACAATCATGTTATTTTTTTAATTTTCATAGCTTTATGACATGTATGAGTTTTTCACCTTCAAGCAGAACATTCATGAAGCACTGTCTTCTCAAAATACCTAAATATAACTTGCAATGTATTGTTTCCAATTCATTGATTCATGCACTCTAATGAAGTTATTGCTTTTCTTTGTCATTAACTGAGTTTTACAGGCATCTATCTCTTACTCATAAACTTTCAGTATCCATGTTACTAAGTCATATAAAAAGACTAAGACTTATAATCCAATCAGTCTTATTCTGAAGACTCTCGTAACTTTTGCAATCTGATTGTGAAGACGCATTTAATTATACTGCATGTAATAATTTCAGATTGTATGGACTCGATGGACTAACAAAAGTATGTCATGATTTCATGGACCGTCATGCATATGAAGTTTTGCAACATGAATCAGTCGTCAACATTTCATTTGTAAGTTCAATAGACATTTATTATTAACACCTTTAATAATAATCTATTAAGTGATTACAAAAACGTGTTTTTATACCAAAATAGCATATTATATTATTTGTTCAAACTGCAATAATGTAAATATTTGAAGATAAAATAAACAATCAGTTAATATCATTCTACATGTGCGCCAAACAATAAATTATTCAGTGAAAATATAAATGTATACATCCCGTTCATAAATATAAATTGATTTATTTACTAGCTGAGAAGCATCGCTACGCTCAGCTTCTAAGCTAGGGCTTGCAGCCAGCTTTTACCGCTGCGCGGTAAATAAGCCAGTACCTACTTATGTTTTGAAAATCAGTAAGTAATGTTATTTTATTATTCTTCAACGTTTAGTTAAGATAAATAATTTCAAATTATTTGATTATTTTTAAATAAGTATTTGGTTTATTTATGTTAGTTTAATTCATTCAAACTTTGGTTTCCCCATATAAAACGAATGTGTATTTAAAATAGACACATTGTGGCGCTTTTGTGACATCATTTGAAAAATACTCCATTAATTAAATTTCAAGACCTGACACGAAAGTTATAGGTATTTAAATATTTTGTAATCTTATATATTTTTTTAATATTCTTAAAACTGTAATTTTCATAGAAAATAATAAGTTCTGTTTTTTGCAACAATGATATTATATTATGTTTCTATAATAATAATTAGTTTGAAAATTTGCCGATAGATGTCGAAAAACCAACCATTTATATTCCTTTATATACTTTTCGTAATCTTTTTTAAACAAATTTAGGCAAATCGTGAATTTTTTTGAATGCATAATATCTATCTTTAAACAAAAAAATCAATAAGATTGGCGATATAGGTCACTTGTAAACAATTAATTACATATCTGACAACTAAATCGGTGAAACAATGCAAGTAAAGCAAATCTGACCCATAATGCAAAAAGGGACATTTTGGTTAGTGTAAATTTCTCCCTTTTCCTATGTCGCTTTTTATTATTTCGTGCCGTTTCAGGGGGGCAAGTCTGGTCCGACAAGCGAAATCAAAACCCTAGTGATTACCCATATCATGGATATAATTATCATATGGAGTTCTATGACATCTAAAGATATTATAGAAATCCATATAATAATTATATCCATAATATGGGTAAACGTGAGGGTTTTGATTTCGCTGGTTGAACCAGACTTGCCCCCCAGGTCTAGTTACGGCGGGAACTGAGACATCTTAATGTTGGCATTATAATCACCGTAAGGGTATATTTACATAAATTAATTTTGGCGACTCGGCGAGTAAAACAAAAAAACATTCTTTGATTCTTATTTTTAGGTCAACAATTTTCTAAAACATTTTAGGTCACGAGGCTTTGTGTTTTTATACTGTTTCAAATTAATGTTTTTTGCTCTACTGTAAAATTGCCGATCTTGGGGGTTTCAAACGAATACAAGGACAGGCATACTGACATGCATATAATCATGCACAAACATGTGCAAATCCAGAACGGTGGAGCTTGTGTAGTACGTATTTCTGCCACTAGACGTGGATAGCACAACTCATTGTCAATTCAGTGCTGTGTTGTCGACCTACCCCCCTAGACAATGTCTTTGTGACAGTTGTCACGTGACTGGCAACTGTCACTTCCATACATTGTTATCTTTTCTTGTGCTAAATGACACATTGTCTAGGGGGGAATGGCTTGTTCTGTTCGCCTGCAGTAATTATTTTTGCTAGCACTGTTTTATTCTTGTTTCGTTTTCTATGATGGCAAGTTTAAGTGAACAACGTGCAGCTCTGAAATTTTGTTTTCTACTTGGTAAAAATGCTGCTGAAAGTGTTTTAATGTTGAAAACAGCTTACAAAGATGATGCTATGGGAAAAACACAAGTGTACTAGTGGTTTGTTCAGTTTAAAAATGGCGATATGTTGATTGATGACAAACCTCGTTCTGGACGTTCATCAACTGCCCAAGATCTCGAAATGAAAAAATTCGAGAGCTCGTGCTCACAGACCGTCGACAGACAATTGATCGACTGTCAGAGAGTAGTGGGTTATCTTGGAACTCAGTTCAGCGAATTTTAACAGGAGATTTGGGAATGTAAAGGGTTGCTTCCAAGTTTGTTCCTTGGGCTCTGACTGACAATCAAAAAGAACATTGAGTTGTTATACAGTTTTTGGCTAAAAATGGCATGGTTCCACTGCCCCATGCACCTTTCTCGCCTGACCTGGCTCCGTGCGACTTTCTTATTTCCACGTATGAAAAGGGGCATGAAAGGACACCGAATGGACAACATTGAAGAGGTCAAGAAAAAAACGAGAGAGGAGCTGTCAGCCATTTCTAAAGATGACTACAAAAAATGTTTCGAACATTGGAAACACCGGTGGGACAAATGTATTAATTGTAACGGAGACTATTTTGAAGGGGATAAGGTTGTATTGTAAAGAAAATGAAAATAAATTGCTTTAAAAAAAATTCCGGCTATTTTTGGGTCCCCCCCACGTACACCATGCCTACACATCATCTTGGCACCCCAAAATGATCAATACTTTAAACAGGGGAAGGACAATCCCCCAGCATCTGAGTTTTAGCTTGATCCTAGAAGTATACATTTTAAAACTTCAATATGTTCTATTCTGATTTGTCTAAATTTATCCGTCTGAGTTTTAGTATATGAGAAATGTCAAAAATTTGACTGCATTTATATGGGACTCATTACATTACACCGCGCGATAAAATCATTTTATCCACTGTCGCCCTTTGGTTATAGACGTTTTCGTACTCTGAAACGAATCAGAATAGGACATATTGTGTACAAGGAAAATATGATCTGTTTTCTTTTCCTCAATTACCTGAATAGGTGATATCAATAGCAGTTATAAAAAAAAGTGTTTTGTAATATTTATCTGCCCTTTTTAAAGATTGACAAAATGAAACTATGTTTGTTGTGATATTGTAAAAATCTAAATACGATAATGTCTGGTGAAGGTGGGTGTTATTCAATTAAACAATGAAGACAAGAGATTGATTTAATTATTGCAACCGTCCAGGTTATTGAAAATTTAACAGACAGATTTTTATTTTAGGAATCGTTACATGAATTACTAGACAGAGATTCCTTTTTTGCACCAGAAGTGGACATATTCCGAGCTGTGTGTAATTGGTGCAAAGCAAATCTTCAAACAACAAAATCAATTGACGCACAAATTCAAGGGGTATGTTATTTTTGTTTATATTTCCAAATATAATGCCAAAAAACTGCTTTGCAGTTTGGCGGGAAAATATAATTTGTAATTCTTTTTTTTATTAAAGATTAAAAGGAAAAAAATGATATAATATGCAAAATTATATAATATACATGTTTTTTGGTATAATAGCTTCACAAAATAGCTTCTTTATTTTCAATCTTGGGTATTGGTTGGTAGCAAAGCGATGCATCTCTTTTTCTTCTCTTCTCCATCTTCAGCGATTCCCTTTAACTCTGTGTAGGAGGTACACTTCATGTCATGGCACACCTGCTTTAGATACTTCCGACGAGGACGCCCTCTGCTAGTTGTTTCCTCAACCATTCCCTCCAAGTTGATGTGTAGCAGATCCTATAAAAGCTTAGTAATTTATTATATTAAGGTACTACTAAATGTCTACATCATAAATATATTACTCTTAGAATACAAAACTAGGGTATAGGAAAACGGATTGTTTTTATTAGTATGCATAAATGTAGCTTTCATTAAAAAATACTTCATGAACATCTGAGTTTATTAATTTACACATACTCTTGACTTCATATCCAATCCCATTTTCAAATTTTTCTCTAAGAACCTACATTTGTAACGGAGCATTACTGCTAGGGTCCACATAAGTGCAACGGACGCAGCGCATCAGACAGATTTTAGTATTCTATATAGGAATACATGCACGCGCATCGGATCGTCGGCAATAACCACGTTGTTACTAGGAGACTAAAATCCGATCCGTCCGCTGTGCCTCTGTTGTAGGTAAGCTTAAGGCAGTAGGTAGATATGTTTAAATCTTAATAGTAAATAATTTGAATCTACGCAGACTACAGGTAAGTTAGTTCTAAGCGAAATCTAAATTTGGATCGGATTAGAATGTCAAGAGTAAGCCAGCTGTACAGATTTGTATCAAATTCTATGGATGTAGTACTTAATGTATTTTTTCTTTTGTGGATTATTTACTTATTAATTATACACTGTTACATTTGTTTAATATATTAATTTATATTTTTGTCAGGAGACAATTTTACGAGGAGTTCGACTACCGCTGATGTCCCTCGAAGAGTTATTAACTGTTGTTAGGCCATTTTCCCTTGTCACACCAGATATGCTTCTAGATGCCATTCAAGAGAAAACACATACAAATAGTACAGTACTTAGACATAGAGGACAATTAAGTAAGTATAAATTGTCAAATGACAATAGTATTTATTTGTTAATTGAATTACAATTTTATTTATAAAAATAAAAACACATAGGGTAACAATTTCATATCCACGGATGTGAAATTTATTACCCTATCACTTTTTGCTAGTCAGCTAGAATGAGGATGTTAGCTGTGACTAGCAAAAGTACAGCTAATAAATCTCATACTCGTGGATTGAAACTGTGTTTTTATTTTTATAATAAAATTCTAATTTAATTTATAATTATGAACTTCAACTGTGTTAAGGAAAAAACTTTGATTATTTGTTTTTTTGTTGTATTTTTTTCAGTTCCGGAAGAAAATATTGCAACGGCTATATACAATTCAACAGTTATTCATGGAGAAATGAGAACAGCATTATTGGATGGTGACACACACAAGTATGATATGGAAAGAGGTTACACTCGCCATGCTATCGTCGACAGTCACGAAAACAACGGAATTGTTGTGAAACTAGGAACACAGAGTATAATTAATCATATCAAGATTCTTCTTTGGGATAGGGATATGAGGTTTGAAGTAACATTCTCAATCACAATTAATATTTATTTTTAATGTATCTTTAATTTTTATTGGACATATACCGTCTTACTTACTATTTTCGGTTTTACGATCAGGGTACGCTGAGCCATGTTTCGGCATGATTTATCAAAAAAGTGTACTTACTTTCTGTAAATTGGCGTCAAGCGTGCGTTAAACCAGCTGTCACTTTAAACTACCTAGACCCCTTGTTTTACATCGGCTTAACGTATTATGACAGTCTATTCTTATATAGAAACATCGCAACTAGTAGTTGTTATTACTAATATTACAAGGATGGCAGATTTTCTGGAACATGTTAGAGATTATAATGAAATAATGGATATAATAGGTGAAATAAGTGTCCCACGATGGGTCGATGTTTGCTCTCAGAAGTGGCATAAATCCGTAAACAAAGTAGTTAATTTTGTATTGTAGGTATATTATAAATTATTTATAATAACGCCACAGTATAAGTTAGTTTACGAACTTTAACAAAATACATATTGAATACCTAGGTACCTAAATTAGAAACAACGCAATTAAAAGTTTTTGAAAACAGAAAAAAATATGTCAAATGATAAATCACCAATTATATGAGTGCATATAACTTACTTTTTCATCTTCCTCCCAATTTTCCGAATGTTTCTTCTTATTTGTAATCATTTTAAACAAAATTAATAATTATTTTACACAGCGCAAAGTAAACGAAACACAACATAATTTGGAATAACGTGCGAATGCACGCGAAGTACTTTGATGGTACCAACATAATATTGGTAAAAAGCGATGTTGCCGTTTGAAAAATACGCATTTCGTTGACTCGCTTAAGCCGCCACATTTCAAATTTAGTATGTACGATTTGACGAAAACCAATAGTTTGCGCTTAGTATGAATTTATGAGACCTGTGACTGAGCCAGGCCTTTATTGAAAATAGTAAGTAAGGCGGAATATGTCTTTACGGAACTTTATTGTGGCTAAGAGTTCTTTGTTGATGTGTGATCACAAGAACCCTCAATGTTCATTATCATTTCCAGTTAATTTATATAATATATAAGGAGGATATAATATGCACTTACCTAGGTATTTTAGGAACATATTAATTTTATGTAAATAACTAAATATTTATTTATCAGTTTTAGGATTTCTTTAAATGTATTTTATCCTTATTTTTGTATACTTATATTTTAATATCTTTTTAGGTCATATTCCTATTATATAAAAGTGTCAGTTGATCAAAAAGACTGGGTGTGTGTCATTGACCATTCCACTTGTTACTGCAGATCCTGGCAACATTTATATTTTGAACCCAGAGTCGTACAGTACATCAAACTTGTTGGTACAAACAACACAGTTAATAAAGTATGTCCATATAATAAATTTACTTGTTCATTTCGCAATTGACACAAGATGAATGAATGAATGTATTATTAATATAATTATTAAAAATTTTAGGGATAACCCGCGTTTCGGACAAATCTAGGGCCTTAAACACATATTTTGCATGCGTCGTTGTAGTGTTCATATTTAGAACCATTTAAAGAATTCATAAATAGGTACATGATAATATCATGTACATGATATACATGTTAGCATATGTGTATGATACTTATCACATATGCTAACATGTATACCATTATAACATTATCAGCAGTCAGTGTTGTGATACAAAGCTTTAGAAACCAAAGTATTTTAATTGATCAGAATGTGAAGATTCAGAAAAAAGGAATGAATGCCTTGAAGAATCACTTATGTTACGATTCTATTTAACATTAAATATATTTTATTATTTATCAGGTGTTTCATGCAGTAGCCCTGGAAGCAATGCATACTCAAAAAATACCACCAATAATAGATGGAATGGTTTGTCCCACATATAATGTTGCTACTCTTGATCTTTGTGCCACTGTCCTGGAAGGTGTTAGGTTAGTAAAATCAATTTGTAATACCACCAATAATAGATGGAATGGTTTCTCACACATATAATGTTGCTACTCTTGATCTTTGTGCCACTATCCTGGAAGGTGTTAGGTTAGTAAAATCAATTTGTAATACCACCAATAATAGATGGAATGGTTTCTCACACATATAATGTTGCTACTCTTGATCTTTGTGCCACTGTCCTGGAAGGTGTTAGGTTAGTAAAATCAATTTATTATATAAATCAATCCATATACTTAAGCTTTTGAATGTAGTATATATTTTAAAAAAAATATTTTCAAAAACGATGTCATTTTTTATCAACAGCTTCATCAAATCATTTAAAGAGTTGGTATTTTTCATGCCAAGTGTAAGTGGAACCTTCCACACATGACTGCCTCCATAATATTATTGATTTATTTCTTATTTCTAATTGCTTCTCGGGCAACTAACAGGTAGTATATCAAATATCTATTTAACATGTACCCAATAACAAGTTGCCACATTCAGGAGACTTATATTTATTATCTCACCGATCTACGATCTAAACTAAAAACACGATTAAAACTTAAAACTGTGTCTCCACCGGGAATCGAACCCTGGACCTTTTGCTCAGACGTTAGGAATCTAACCAACTGAGCCACTATGGCTGTCAATAACATAATATTCAGTAAAGTGATGAAGTGGACTTGATTTTTGCTTGTTATATTTCTTTATAGTTTTCTAGGAACTCAAGTTTTTATTTTATATATACTTATATATTTTTTTTTAATAAAAAATGAATATGTCCTTGATAAACAAGTTTATATACATCTTCATACATTCCCTAAATTAAGCAAAAATGCTTGTGCTATAGGAGAACGAAATTGGTCGAGGCAGGATTCGAACTCGCGACCACTGGATTACTAGCCCAGCGCGCTTACTGCTCAGCCATCGCGATCCATCTACCATTTATTTTATACATAATATAAACAAATATAATGCACACTGGCGGGCGTATTGCCACTAGGCAATTTATTCCAACCAACCAGATTATGTTGACGAGGCGATGAATGTATGTCAAGATAGAAGTAAGTGCGTTCGGTTCTCTCTGCCTACCCCGTGAGGGGACATGGCGTGATGGTATGTATGTATGTACCAGATTATAAAGTATGACAAAATTATTTATGTACATCAACAAATGACTGAAAGCGAATAAAAATTCAAAGAAAATATACATTACACCAAGATAAATGTTAAAAACAAAAAAAACTTGAGAAAGATTGAGCCGAAAAAAGATTGAGAAAGAACAAGTAGAGGAAATTGACATCAGTTGTTTAGGAATAACTATTTCTTCTTCAGTTTTTTCTTGAAAATACAAAGTGAGTTAGACAACGCAATATCCAGACTTAGGCTATTCCATAGTCTTTCTAATTGTACTTCAAACGACGAGCTGAAAAATTCTGTGTTATGGACAGGGATGGATAGTGTCGTACATTCAACAGATCTTTTGTTATTATTTTTTATTATTCAGTTTTACAAAGAAGAATAAATAACTCTTAATATAAGATTTACTCGTTTATTTTCATAAATGCTTTTCCCTAACTCAGTTATAAGTTTTTATCTATTACTTTTTTCAAATTTTCAATAGCCTACGTGTATTGTATATTTGATAACTGCGATTGTATAATTTGCTGATTTATTATTTTAAGTCGATCACGCAACGCTCTATTGAACGGTGATATTCAACATTATGACTGGGATGTTGGTTATACATGTCACCAACTAGGATCTGGTGCTATAGTTGTTCAATTGGCACAGCCGTATATGATTGATTCCATGAGAATGCTACTATGGGATTGTGATGACAGAACATATTCCTATTACATAGAGACTTCCATTAACGATTGGGATTGGGAGTTAGTAGCAGATAAAACTCACGATCAATGCAGGTAAACAATTGTATAAAAGTATTGAATTTATACAGAGTTGAAGTTTTAGATTGCTTTTTGTTGAAATTTATAATTTAGTATTTTATTTATGTATTTTTTTTTTTTTTTTGCAGATCATGGCAGGTGGTGAGATTTAAACCTAGACCTGTGGTTTTGATCAAAATCGTTGGAACAAACAATTCAGCCAATGAGGTAATCAACAAATTACAAAACCTTTTTCATGTTCATTCCTATATTCACAAATATAATTTTCTTTAACCATTTAGATTTGAAGAAAACTTTTAATTTTATTAAAAGTAATTTATCGAGTAATATCCATATTTGAATTATAATATAAACCAACTATAAACCACTCATTTTTGAGTGGTTTATAGTCTCGACACGTCGGTTGATGGAAGGACAGCGCTTGAGAAACATATCATGAAGTGACTCACAAAAATAAGTGGTTTATAGCTAGTTTATATTATAATTCAAATATGGTTATATTATTAACTACCACAAAATATCCACCGAATTATTAAATGATATTATCAAGTAATATTTTTACGTTTAATTCGTTCAGTAAGTTTTCGTTAGTGCATACGGATAGAACTATCAATTATTGAAATATATAAATCACCGGACTTAAGTACTATAATCATGTCATAATAATTATCAATTAGGATATCTCTAGAATTATTTAAAATAATTTAATGTATTATTTTGAAGTAAAATTTAAAATGTTATTTTTTAAAGGTATTTCATTTGGTTCACTTTGAATGCCCCGCTCAAGAGGAGGCCATATCAACACAGAGTCACGGTACATACTCTAAGAACTCTCCCGGATCACCTTCGTCCAGGATAACCCCTCCTCCACCGAGAGAGGTGAGCCCTGCGCCCCCCGCACCGCCCCTGCCACCAACGGAGACAGCTCTGGAAGCTGCCGAACACGATCTGGCTCCGGAGTGATTAATGTGTTTTAACATCTGCACTAGACTTTCAGTGCTGTGTCCGACTATGTCTTTCAAATATTTGCTTAATATTCTCAACATAATTTAATACACTATTATACATAGTATGGACACTCATTACTGAGATTGACTGAAATTGCTCTTTAACTAAAAAACATGCTAACTTACTATTACAATAATTGTGTTTCTATCGATGTGTAAAAGTATGTGTATTAGGATTAGTTGAAAAAAAATGTAAATATACATTTATATGAATAGTTTAGAATAAAAAATTTCTTTTTTTTTGCTAATGATTATAAATTTTTATTGCGAAATTCATAAATTGTTAATTGCATTTATAGTTAGAACAACATATTTCTTTTCAAATAATGGTGTACATGAGAGGCAAAGGACAATTGAAATATCTATTAAAAATTTTGTTTTTTTTTCACACATCAATTTATGCCTATGAATATAGCTTTTGTCTACTATCCAAGTAGGTAAATTTTAGTGTGTTATTCATTTTTGCGATTCACTTGTGAATTCTATATAGACTTTATATCTAACTCCTTTAAAACTAAACCAATCGAAAGAATGTGCTTTCTTATCAACATGTGTATTGTATTCATTTGAATAATTTTACTCTATGGTTACACTTTCACATAGTACAGTATTGACCATAAAATACTACATGGATATTTAGTATGAAAAAACGATCATCACACTTTAGAAATAAAATGTTATGTATGTACCACAGACCAATAATCTATAGACACAACAAAAGCGAAATTTCTTGTTACACACTGCCACAGAAATTTGGTGGCAATCAATATTACCTATTTGAATATTTTCAGAATGAAAATTAAAACATTGCCCAACTCTAATATCAAAACGTACATGTTGTTAACAAAGGGATTAAAATTTCGAAAAGCAAATACATTTACTGCTATATAAATGTGTCATTAATATCCAATTTATATTTATTCAAACATTGAATGTGTTTGGGATACCCCCATTCCACCTTACTTTATCTACCAATCCCCTGGCCTAAAGTTGTAGTTTATGTCAGCTCTGCGAATTCTTTACTCTGTGATATGTAGTCATGACATACCTATTTGAATATGCTTTATTATAAGCTGTTCCATGGGACACAAATATTCCAAAAGACCACCAATACAAGCTAAACATGTACAAGGAACTGGTAGATGACTTTAGCACAAATATATATGCTGTAGAGGTGGGGGCGAGAGGCCTGCCTGCAAAATCTTTATATTCCTACTTTAAAGACCTGAGTCTCCCTAGAGGTAAAATAAAAGAACTTTTGGATAGGGTGATAAAAGCAGCATTATCCGCGTCCTGTTGGATTTGGTTGTGCAGGGAAATGGAGTATCAGTCGTAGGTTGGTGGGTGAGTGGTGAGCGCGACTCGAGTCATAAAGGGGCCCCTTAATCGCGCATACATGGTCGCAAGGCCATATGGCTCGCCTATTCTAGTTAGTACTCTGGTCACCAGTGCTCGTGGGCCTGGATTCGGGAACCCAGTGAAACCACGATTGCCTTTCTCTTTTGTATCTTATACTGGTTTGGAAGAGTCCCTCTCTTTCCTCTGCAGTTCACTTATAAACTTTGTTAAAATAAAAATTATGAAGGAACGGTTTTGAAAATAACACAGTAAATCAAGTTTCTGGTTATTTTAAAGTAATATACTATGTATTTTTCAATCACTAAAATTAATTTTGGTTCTTCATATATATTTTCCTTGTATCAGGGCAACCTTTTCGGCTGACTAGGCCCTTATCAACTGGTAAAACTGTTGCTTATTGTGGTAAATAGTTGTTTTATTTTTTTTAATTTTGGTTCTATATGTAGAACCAAAATTAATTATGTTTGATTTAAAAATATCTAATATAATGGAGTTCTACACCTTAAATACCGTCAGTATTTAAAATTAAAACATATTTAAGTAATATAATATGAACCTACATACATAATCTTATTACTTCACTGATTTTTACATCTCAATAATATAGAAATTTACTGATCTTTTTTTTTCACTTTATCTTTTGTAATAGTTATTATGTACATATTTTTAACGCTAGATCATTAATTATTGTAGTTGGTAAATTTAAGATTAATTTTTGATAAAATACTCATTGATATCTCTATGAATTAGTATATTTATTAAATGTCTAATATAATATTAGTTCATGCTTGTTTGTGTCATATCTGTAAATTAAATACCTTAATATTGTATTATGTTTGTATTCTTATAGATAAATCTAAATGGAAATATAATTATTGCTGTCACTTTTAAATTTTCAATGAGAGTTATAATCTAAATCAGTGATTTTTTTTTAAGAAACGAGCTTAAATAATGAACAAACAAATTTCACTTATTAATAAATATAAATATCGTAAAAAAATATTTTGTGTATTTTTGAAACTTAGCAAATAAAAGATATACCAAAAAACAAATATTTTAAAACTATGAGTCAAATAAAACCCAGTGGCCACATCTGGCTTGCGGGATATCACTGATTTACACAATGAAACTGCACTGGTTTTACAGTGCATAATACGTAGGAAAATGTAATATTTTTGAAATGTGTATACAATAATGCATAAAAAGTCCAACCATGTTTGCCGTTAATTTTTTCAAATTGATAATTCTCAATAATAAATGTGTTTCAATTACAACAGCAAAGTTAATCGTTGCCATATTTTACATCATATTAATATTATTTTATTCATATTTGTAAAAAGGTACACCCTATTTTTGACGAGGAAAGAGTTCCATCAAAAATTCGTTCTATGTATCAGTTACGACTGTACGATTATTTTTAGTTCTTCATTATCAATTTTTGATTTTGATTTTTTTATCGAATAGAACTATTTACTTATGATCAGTGTTGATTAGATAATAATAAATTTTATTTATAAAATATTATTCAGAAATAACTGTTTCAATATATCATAATATTATAAACCTAAATTACATAGCTCTAAAGCTAACGGAATGGTACGAGTATATTAAGCACAGAGTGCACTTAGATATAGTATATTTTTCATTACTTATGCTGTTAAATGTTACATATAAACACACGGTTTAATTTTAAAGTTGTAATAAGTTATAATAAATAATATTCTGTGATATGTGTAAAATGATAGATTTTTATTTGATATAAAAATTATAAAATAACAAGAAAGATGCATAATTTGTGGTCTCGGGTCCATGAAGCTATGATCAAAGAATGGGACAAGATAGTATTTTTCCAAAATATTCATAATGTTTAGCAATCTTATCTACGCAGCTGTAGTTTAAATAGCCTTAAGAAAAAATTTTGTCGTTTCATTTATAATTTCTGTATACAATTTAGAAAAAGATGTTGATGTTTTCTTAGATGATATTATTATTAATGTTCATTATATAATCCCAAAATGGTGATTTTTGATATATTGTTGACTATTCTTTTTTCACTTTGCAATAAATAAAGTATCAGACAATAAAATTTCTCCCAATCCTACTTTTTGTTTTCTGTTTTGTAATACTGTCATGCTGTTGTGTAGTTATTAAATTGAATTACAGAATTAATACTTTTTTATTTTATTAATCCACCCTACGCCAGTCTTATAGTGGCATTTATTTATTTATTTATCTTTCGGTACACAATATAAACAAATATATTGTACACTGGCGGGCTTATTGGCATTAGGCAATTTCTTCCAACCAACAATTAGTATCATATCTTCATGTTGGCAATCTTTCTGCGAATATTTCTTGGATAGAGAAGTAAGATATACACTAGGGTATACTTAGAAAGAAAGCAGGTTTGCCAGTATCAATCCAAGGGAATGTCATTTACCAGTGTCAATTTGCATATACAAATTGTTAGTATGCAAGTGTCAACTTACTATTATATGATATTGAATAATTTTAATAAAAGCAATCAAATCTATTTTAGGGGGCTGTTTCTCATTCCTCCTAGTTTGCACATTAACATGATAAAAAAATATAAATCCATATGTACATAGCATCACACCATGTCCCTCATCAGGTAGGCAGAGAGAACCGAACGCCATGTTTATCTTTCTTGGCACACTTTCATCGCCTCATCAACATTCATGCATCGTCTCATACATGTTCGTCTGTTCACGTTTTTAACGTTTCTGTCATTCAGAATATCGTTCACATGGTCGTGCCATCCCTTTTTTGGGCGGCCTTTACCTCTCATTCCATTCCTGTCTGAAATTTTCTTCGTTAGGTATTCCTTATTCATTTTTCCCATGTGTTAGATCCCTCAATGTGTTCACTTTCATTCTATTAATGACATCTTTCTTCATCTTACATTTTTTCCTTATGTTCTCATTTCTTTTGAAAATATTCTGGTTTTTATCCAGAACCTTTTCTGTGACCATACGAATAAATTTGGTCTATACATCCTCTGCTGCCCACAAACGTTGAGCTTCGATCTTTTACTTTCATACAAAAGTACCACGATTGCATTTCTCCAGTCCGATGGAGTTCGTCCTGCTTCATACCTCTTCATCCTGGTGCCTCTTTCTTTGCAACACATGTCGAAAAGAAAGAGGCACCACTCTGCTCACCGTTATATTTTATAAGTTCAATTGATAGACTATTATACCTGGCAGCTTTTCCCGCTTTCACTGCTTCAAGCATTTTGTCTTACTTAATCTCATCCTTTTCATCTTCACTTACTTGCCATGCTCTCCGACTCACGCCCCCGCTTATACCGTTATCATACAGCTCCTTGAAATATTCTTTCCATTGTATTCTTTTCTCTTTCTTCATCCATAATTATTTTTCCATCTTTATCATTAATTCCTTGCGATGCTTTCATACTTCCATTTTTCTTTTCGATATGCCTTTCCAGAACATTTTCATATTTCCAGGAATGTCGTTGGCTATTTTCAGGTTTTCTCTTTTTTTCATTTCATCTTTTTACGGTGTCTTTTATTTATTTCTTGCATACTTTATAGTTCTCTTATGCTCCTTCTTCACTATTCAATCCTTTCACAGCTATTTCACCATGCATTGCTTTTCTATCTACCTGTATTAGCGATACCACAGACATTCTTCGCTGTCTTACACACGATCTTTTTCAGGGTGGTCCATGCTTCCTCGATATTTTCTACACTGTATTGCTCTAAGAAATTGTTTCCAGTGTATTATGAATATTGATTCCTTACACTCTCATCTTGCAGCCTTTCTACTTTTGTTCGCTTCAGTGGGTTTTAGAGCAACAGACCGGTGAGCAGATCAATTCTTGATAATACCAAGTAGTGATCTATGTCCAACTCAGCACCCTTATTCACTCTATTGTCCACTGTTGCTTTCATTAGTGTGACGTCAACACATGCATAATCAATTGTCAATATTTCATTCTCTTTTTCCCTTTAAATTCCCTTCTGTGCACACTTCCAGTAGACTCTTTCCATTGTCATTCACTCAAATATCGCCGTGGATTCCAAGGATAGACTGATAATCTTTCCTAAGGACACCAACCCATCCATTTAGATCTTCAGCCAGAATCATTCTTTCATCATCCTTTTTCTTGTTAATTATTTCTGTTTCACTGTTCCAAAAATCATCCTTTTCACTTTCACTGTCAGAGTTCCCAAGTGCATATCCTACTATTAGGAATACACTTACTTATAATTCTGATCTTCAGCCTTTCCCATATCGTCTAGACCCTTCAAGTTTGTACTTTTTCATACTTTTCCTTATTCATTTCGCAAGAATCACTCCGACTCCTTTGCATGTAAATTTGTCACTCTTCACTCCCAACCACAGCTCTATCATATCATCATTCCTAACGTTCATTGTCTCACTATACTTCTATTTCTTTACTTCTCATTATGTCACACAGTTCATTCATCTTTCTATCCGTTCCTCTTCTGATATTCCAGACTCCCACTCTACACTCGGCTCTCCTCTTTTAGCCTACCCTCTTAACTGTAGTATAAATTTGCATATTATATTATGCCGGAAACTATAAAAAACTTTTTTCAATTAGACATTGCAATGTTGGTAATAAGGCTGTCTGGTGGAATGAGCAATGGTAAGAAAAAGAACAAGTGGTGCCAGCAGTTATGACATTGATAAGCCTCTTTAGAACCCTGATTTAAGGCCACTCTTTTAAAGACCTTCCGTGAAAAAGGTATTTATATTTTAATTTTCCAAGGAGATGCTACCACACCGTGCTATCAAGATGATATATTTCAGGAGAGAGAGCGTTATTGAAGGCCCAGGGAACGGTGGCCTGAATTTAGAATTGTCTTATACCCTCTGTTGCTGTAGATTATGAATGCGCGATCCTTGAGTGTATTAATAATATCTTGATCTGTGACTCTCTCTGGATCGCCATACTTCTGAAAAAAAAGGTCACAGTATACCCTTAGCATAGAACACACTAACTACCCTTAGGTCGACTTGCTACCCAATGGAGAGGCCAAAGAGTATATAATAAATCGAATATTTTTTTGATTGCATATACGCAAACATTGAGTATATTTATTTATTTATTTAACTTTTTGTACATAATATAAACAATTATAATGCACACTGGCGGGCTTATTACCATTAGACAATTTCTTCCAACCAACCAGATTACAGAGTGACATAATTATACATGTACTTACATCAATAAAAAAAATGAAAGCTACAAAAGAACAAATAAAATATACATAACACCAAGATAATTTGCGCCCTTGAGGTGAGATATTCACGAAAACGGCGCTATATAAATCATCCAAATTTATTATTATTATTATTATAAATAAAAAGAAAAACATCATAGCAACAAAATAGGCATTGGGAAGGAATAAGAAGAGGAAATCGAGATATATATAATACCTACGGATAGGAGAGGCTGAGTTATTTTTTTTTTCTGAAAAATAATTATTAAATAGAAATCAAATTTTATTTTCGCGAATAATATCTTCAATAAATTTTATATAAGAACTGACAGTAGGCTATGGCACATCCCTAGTTTTGATCTTATTTATGAGCGACACAATCATATTTTTTCTATGATTTTCATAGAATATATTAATGACATTTTCTATGGTTGTCAGAAAACATGGCAGAACTCGAGGTATGTCACGTGTATTTAAAAAATATGTTTTATATCTATCAATACACCTTATTTATTATTAATTTCATTTCAGCTCGCGAAGGCTTTTAAAGACTTACCAATTAAGATTCAAACTTCAAGTTTAAAAGAAAGGCGGCAAGTTATACACCTCGTCTGTGATGTGTTGTCAAACCCAGGTAAGATATGTCATTTATTATGGTTTTGCACAAAATATTGTATTAAATATTATAAAATATTTTATTAAATATTTATTTCAGGAATCAATGAACAAATCATTAGAGGATTATGTAGAGCTATTCAAAGTACATTGCATCGTTATAGAGATTCGACATCGCAATCCCTTGTAGTTCAGTTGATAGAAAAATTAGTGAAGTTGCACAAAGAATGGATGTTGAAACATTTTACTGTGGTTTTAGTGGATATTGCGGATTCTCACAAGAATCTTGTTTCATCGTAAGTTGTTTTTTGTGTATATCAATAGTTTTTATTTTAATTTTTAGGTTAAGTTGTCTTCATTATCATTCCTATATTGGACTAGTTAATTTTTTTACACTGCATAAATAAATGAATTTATAATTATTTTATGGATCATTATGGTATTGTATTTATAAATAATGTAACAAATATCAAGATGGTATAAATAAAAAAAAATATTAGTTGTCGAAAATAAAAAAATATTATTTCAGATCAAATACTTGTCAGAGCAGTCTGTATGCTCTAAAATGGTCATGTGTACTGGCGGAGAATGGATTATTAAATAATTTAGACGATGCGGCTTTAACAACAATAGTCACAACACAGGCATTGCTTCTCATGGCTGTCAATGAACATGGAAATAGTAAAAAGAACTACAAAGCATTTTTAATGGTAAGTTTTTTTGCGATAGCTAAAAATCCCTCGCAAATAAAATTACAATGTTATAAAAAGAAAATGTAATCTTAATTAATATTCATTATTTTTATTTATTATAAAATATAATGTTACGTCCAGTGAAAGATGTAAGCCACACCAAGCAGATCTGCCAGCAATTTGATCTTGTTGTAAGACATATTTTCTCTGCTCCTATAGTTTGTAACAAGTACTTCTATTTTGGTTGCTAATATAAATTTAAAGTCTTTCATTTTAATTATGTTTAGTTCTGTATATTTTACATTGTCTGATGTAAATTATGGAAATAACGAATGATTATTATTTATCTATCCCGCAAAAATATATTTAGTAAAAATTCTAAAATATATATAAATCAATAAAAGGGATGAAAGTAAACCTCAACATCCTTCAGATGATATATTCATGAAGACGGTGTAATATCATCACTACCAAGAATAGTGGTGATGATAATATACATTATTCAATTTTATTATTGTTCTTAGCTAAGCCAATCATCATCCTGAAAAAGATGACCAACCTTTCCATCGTGAATCAAAATGTAATAATGTCTTTCTCATCACCTAATAAACCTCACCTCACCTATTTCTTTCAATTATTTATTTATAAATTATCTTTTAAAGAATATATTTCTGTCTAATAAAATAAAAAAAAACCATGAATATTCTGTTTAATTTGAAAGATATATTTTATCAATGTAAAAACAACAATTCAAATATGCCTAATCCCAAATGGAATTTTTGGCATATTGTTTGGCTCGATTGTTTCAGGCATGTGAGCTAATATAATAATAATTCATAATCCTCCTTTTTGAAAATAACAAAGCTTTTATTGATTTTTATTTTGATCGAAAGGAAATTTCACAACTTATGAATGATTACATTATTTGTCCTTTGTTAGTTGTCATATTAATTTTTGTATGTTCGTTTTTTGTCTTGTTTGTTTATTATGTTTTATCAAGTGTCTTTGTTTGTGTAATAATGTTCTTTTGCTATGTCAATATTTTGTTTTCTTTAGCTCCATCACATGTGGAATAAACTTGGTCAAAACTCTGAGGATAAATGGCTTAAGGTAACAACAGAAGCAGGAGGTGATGGACCTCAGGTTCCCATTATGGTTGCTGCCATATCTAACCATTGTGACAAGAGTGGAAAGTCTCCACAAGAATTAATAAACAGTGTCAAGGTAAATATTATATACCATCATTTGTAACGCACAATAATTGATAACAAAATATTTTATTATATACTTTATAGAAGTTGGCCTTTGTGGTCCAACTGTCGATTCGTTCATGAGAATTCAATTCTCTTAATGAATCGACATTATTAAGCCAAGATGCGTGTACGAAGGAAAATTTTGTATGGTGTAGTGGACTTTTTGCAAGCTAATAACACCATATATATGTTCCCATACATGGATTTACTCAGAATTCGGAGTAGAACACTTTATGTGAGTTTTGTGTGCGTGTGTTTCTGTCTGTGTGTCCGTCCGTCCCTTATAACTTTTGATCCGCTCAATTCACAGAGCCCAAATTTTTAGAATATATAAACAGTTATAGGCCTACAGAACTTTTATACTCAGAATTGTGAATTTTTGTTTCAGTCAGGGGTTATCAACTTTTGAAATTTTGATTTATTTTTCCATATATCTCAGAAACCGTAAAAGCTAGAACGCTGAAAATTGGTATAAACATAGACAAATACAAAATCTCAAATTAGTTTTTTTTTTAAAAATTCCAGGGTTTCTCAAACATTTTTTATTAAGAAAAATATTTTTTTTATGATAAATTTATGAGTTTAACTGCCTATATTTCCAATTTTTTTTAAATATCGAAAAAAGCCGAAAGACCCCAACTAGAAAATTTAATTTTCTATAAAAAATATTAACATTGTATTAGCACATCTCAAATTTTTTTTAACAATTTTTATAAAAATTGAATTTAGTGACGACATTGCTTCATACAATTTGTATGGAAGTAGCCTACTCACAATATCTAAGAAGACTTAATAATTTGATACTAATCTCCAAACATGCATACATACCATCATGCTGTTTTCACATTCTGGGTAGGATCAAAGGACTGACCTCCATACTATCCTATCTTGACATACATACCTAGGTACATGTGTTGTATAGAAAACCAAATATCTTAAAATATTTAATAATTTGTATTTATGGGTTTATAGTTTGGTACTTATTCTTCAACTGTACATACTATCGCTATCGACAGTTGGATCTCATGTGTTACATGCAACTAGTTTATTTAATTCTTAGATAGTTGACTAGAGTGGAAATACGCAGTTTTTCACTATTTCCAGTCTGGATTTGAGAAATAATATCTCTAAAATGTGGCAACTTGTGTGAGGTATATGAATGTTTCACATTTGTTATATTTGCTAAACTGTTAGTTGCCTGCGAAGCAATAAAACTAATTTGAAACATGCCCCTTGAAAAATAACTCGCATATAAGAAATGTTTGCTGTGCCTCTAATGGGGTAGGCGGAAACAGTGCTTTGTGTTTATTCATAGATCTTATCAGGTGAATACACAAAAATGGCGCTGTATACAAATTATCTATATATATTATTATCATATACTTCTGTAGTTTTGATTTCTAATATACTCATGAATGTGCCATGTCTTTGTTCGTTGAAGATGAATTCAAATGTGTTGTATTTTATGATTTACTGATTATGTAAATTTGTTTTTCAGGAAAAAGTTATAGATATTTTTATTAAAAGTTTAATCAGCGTAAAAACTAGACCCAATCCAATGCTGATAGAAGCATGCCACGAATTTTTACGTATCGTTAACAGTGATGACTTTAAAAATTTAATCTTACCTTCCTTACAAAAGTCCATGTTAAGAAATCCAGAAATAATCATTGAAGCAATTGGCTACGTAGTTATGAATATAGAATGTGGTCTGGACCCTTTTGCTCCTGATATTACAAAAAATCTTATAGGTAAGAAAAAAATTGCTACTTTTGTTTCTCCAATTTTTTTTTTAAAGAATGAGTAGATATGTCTTTGAAATAAGTACATATACATCCTCAAACGTTCCCTAAACTCAGCGTAAATGCTTGTTCTACAGGTGAACGAAATCGGTCGTGGCGGGAATTCGAACTCACGACCGCTGAATTATTAAATTTGCTATAGGTATATATTTATTTTACTTACATAGGCAGCGTTATAGCCACAATGCCATCTCTCCCAATTGATGTGAATTTTTTTCATAAATCAATTTGGTACAAGTTCTTTTCATGTCAACAATAATTAATTATATACAGTATCCAAAAACTTCATTCATGATGTTCTAATATAATTTAAGAAAAATAGATGAAAAAAAATTAAGAAGTGCAATAAAAATAACCCTTTTTTAAATTGAATATTTTCAAATGGAGTGTTGTCTCAATATAGATCAAAATCATATTTCATTAATGTGTAAAATATTGAATTTTAACTGCACATATTAATTTTAAACTTTTAGCAAACCTCCACTCCAAAGAAGAAAATGTGAGGTCCGAAGCAGCTAAGACATGTAATATCTTGGCTACAAAGTTAACCGATCCCGAGCCTGTGAAATCAATTGCCAAACAAATATTCGATGTATTTAATGGTTCCAATGGAAAAATTACTCTAGCAGAACACAAAGCTGGAGTTTTATTGGTAATCATTTTACATCAATGACCTAATTGCCTTCAGAGAAAATTTTATACTTCTCTAAAAACATATCTATATTCTTATATTACTAGTATCTAATATTCTGTATTGTATTATTAATAATACAACTATGCAAATTGATAAATTATTGGCCTCTCTGAAAGTTTTATTTATTGCTATTTGTCAAAAATATATTTTTTCATATTTTAGGGAGCTGGAATGTTGGGAAACAACGCTGTAAAAATGGGTGACGGTTACATGTCTCTGTATGCAGATATAAGCAAACACTTTTTTAAAGTTTTAGAATCTGAAAGCCATGAAAAAACTTTGTGCTACTGTCTAGAAATGTTGTCCAATTGGAGTTCAAAGATAACAGGAGAATTACCAGATTACATTGTGGAAGCATTTAAGGTAACAAAATTCTTATTGAAATAATTGTTTTCGTTGTTCGCTTGGGGAAATGATCAGAAGAACTCGAATCTCTGGTCCCTTCTCCACTCATTCGCAATAGAATTACACTTTTAAATCAGTTGTAGCAATAATTCACATTAAACTTTCAACATACACGAACCAGTCACTTCTCAAACACTTTTATCAACATAGCAGCCCAACTGGAATGATCTTCCGAATTTCATGTTTCTCCCTATTTATAACCCAAGTCTTCTCAAGTTCCGAAGCAATATTTTCTTCAGACGATTGTTACCCCTCCCCAACCCTCCTTCTATTAAAATAGAATTTTTCTTTATAGAGTATTTTTTTTTGTTATTATTTTGGTTAACCTTATACATATTGCTAAATTATAATTTTGCAATATTTAATGTATTTTTAATTGGACATTTGTAAGTTATATATTTACTGACCATATTTATTCATTGATTTATATAGAAAGGTGTCAACCTTAAAACAACAACACAGCTGGTGAAGATAAGCTATTTACAATGGTTGGAACACTGCCTCAACAAAACTACACTTTCATCAAAGAATAAAGATGACTTAAATTCTATTTTACTGAAGAGTATAGAGAAAGCCATTCAACAACCTCTACAGGTATATTAGGACATTTTTTGCTTTTTTATATTGAATAAACACAACACTAATTCATGTACTATCTTGAAGTAATAAGAATAAGAGAACATTCATAACATAAAAGATTTTATGTTACAAAAAAAAAACAATTGATAACATATTTTTTGAGAATAATAAACAATATTTATTATATTCTACACAATGAATACAAAAAAAAAACTCTTCATTACATTACTGTGAATGAATTAACATTACACATAAAATTTACTTATATAGAAATCAATTTTCAATTATTTGTAGAATGCTATTGTTGGTGAAGGAGCATGTGCAGCATACATTCTGCTCAGGATGGATGAGAAAAAAGAAATACCATCAAAACAATCTTCACTTTGGAATGCGATAGTATCTAACGACAAGCCGGTCTTCTTACAAGAAAAGTTCTTGACATCTGCATCAGAAGATGGTAATTAACTTATTATTGTATGTGCATGTTTGTAAATATCATGAAAACGTGGGTGAATATTTGAATGGAATAGTTGTTTGTCATTGAAATATGTTTTTATTTTCAGTTCTTTCCAGTATTGTAAGTCTATGTCAAGAAGTATTGGAGAAATATTTAAGCGAAATAGACAGTAAATCTTCATTGGTTTACAGAGCCTTGATTCACTGTGTTCTGTCACCGTATAAGAATACAAGAGCCAAAGCCCTGAAAAGTTTTAGAGTATACCTCCTATCTGATCCCAAGAGAGCTCATCTTGCCCGTGCTTTGATCACTCAATTATCCTCCTATTTGGACGGAGTAAAAACATCTCAGCAAAACAATGCACATGAAAATGGGGTTGATGCATCATCATCAGATAACATGGGAAAAATTATCGTTGAAGCCATATCTGCAATTTGTTTAATTAAGGGTATGTATTTTTGATTACATGAAAATTCTTTGAAACACAATTGTTCGAATGCGCAATTGTACGAATAACAATTTTTCGAAAATCAGTTATCAGAATGACAATTGTCCGAAAGCAAATTATTCGAACTAACATTTGTTGGAAAACCAATTGACCGAATTTAATATATTTTTGTGTCATTATGTTGCCTCCTTTGACATATTTGTTGCCAGTAAAATATAAATAAATAAATAATAAATAAATAAATAATAATTTATTTGTTGCATATAAATGAGAAAAGAAAAAACAAACAATTATACATGTTTTGCATTATTTTGCAACAAATAGGCTATTGCTCAGCTGTACACCCGTGGAGACCCACAGTGCAGCTGGTTTTCAGCAATGCCTTGAACGATCACAAAATATATAGGTAATAATACAAAAGAAGAAAAGAAAAAAAAAAAAAAAAAAAAAAAAAAATATATAATTACATACGAAAATATTTAAACAGGAAAAATAAAAAGAAAAGAATTAAGTAAAAAAAATAAATAAATAAATAAAAATAAAAAATAAATAAATTTACAAAGAATGCACTATTACTTGTATTATAGGTTAATTTTGTGTACTCAATAGCCATTCACTGCAATGCTTTTTAAAGCTCCGCAGTGACGCTGCTGTACGAATGTGCTGCGGCAATTCATTCCAATATTTGGTTGATGTGTATGAATAACTCCCTTCAAAGGCAGTGGTTCGATGTCTGGGGAGAATAAGTAGATGGTCTCTTTGTCTCGTAGCATACATGTGAATATCACGGGACCACTGTAATCTGTCATACAGATAGGAAGGTGTCTTACTTTTAATGATTCTGAAAATTTGACACAGATGATGAAACTTCCTTCTGTTAAACATATTCAGTATCCCGTGCTGCTTAAGGTATGGAGAAACATGTGCTCGCCTAGGTATTTTGTAACAAAAACGTGCACACGCATTTTGGATACGTTGCACTTGCTTTTGTGTATTCTTTATCAAAGAAGGACCATACACCGCATCCCCATAGTCTAATATGGATAAAACAAGACTATCTGTCAGCAGTTTGCGAACATTGACCGAAACATATTCTCGAATTTTATATAAAAGGCGTAGCCTTGAATAGCCCCATTGCACCTTTTTTTTATATGTTCTTCATATTTCAACCGTTGGTCCATTACTATACCGAGATTACGTGCAACGCTTACAAATGGAATGTCAGTGGAATCAATGACAACCCTAAAGCCGCTGCTCTCCACAGCAGTAATTTTTTGTTTTGGGCCCACAACCAGTGCTACAGTCTTTTGGGGGTTGAGAAGTAGTGCATGGGCTTGTGCCCATGCATGAATTTTATTCAAATCAGTATTTATCATGTCCACGGCCGATTGCACGTTGTGTTGCTCAAAAGACAAATAAACTTGCGAGTCATCTGCGTACATATGTGATTTGCAATAATTTAGAACATTCATCATATCAGCTGTGTATATAGCAAATAACAATGGTCCAAGTATGGACCCTTGTGGAACGCCACGAGTCAGCTTAACAGCAGTAGAGTATTTCAAAGACCCACCGAGTTCACTGCAGACCAGACGCTGAGTTCTTCCTCTGAAATAACTTTGGAACCATCTGATAGTTCCATCGTCAAATCCATAGAACTGCAATTTTGATATGAGCAATGGAATACTTATCATGTCAAAAGCTTTGGAGAAATCGAGAAGTACCAATATTGATACTTTTCCCTTGTCACATGAAGTGTGTAAATCATCGGTAATGCATTGTAATGCTGAAGTGGTGCTGTAACCCTTACGAAAGCCGGACTGATGAGGGGGTATAATTTTACATTTTTCCGCATATTTTACTGTTTTACGCATATATATTCGATGAAGACTATTATTACTTGCTGTATTATTGTTGGGTACGTATATTTGCACATTTATAATAACTGATGTTTGACAGCGCGGTTCATCGCCATGTTGTTTATTCCATAGATTTTTATTATACATAATATACTATGTAGATGTAGTACTCCATGCAAAAATTGAGTCATGGAATATCGCGCGTTTGACGTTTTATTTGGCAACATATTTCAGTTTTCCTTACATTACAACACATCCTAAATCTAAATAAACAAATTGTTTTTTACGACAAATAAATCCGAAAACAATTCACATTAGTCGTTATTCTCTATAGAAAAACGATGTACTAAAACATCAAAAATCCCCTGGAAAAATGCCTCACTTCATACAAAATTTGCTAACTACGACATATTATAATAAAAATCTATGGTTTATTCCTTTTACAATACTACCAACATAACGTTTTAAAAATTCGAACAATTGTAATTTCTGATAATTGTGTGTTCGGAAAATTGTTTTTCGAAAAAATGTGATTCGAATAATTGCCATTCGTAAAATTGATTTTCGTAAAATTGAGCATTCGAATAATTGTTTTCCGAAAAATTTTCCTGTCACCGTATTTTTATTGTGTTGTATAGATTACCAATGCTTTTATTTACAAATTTAGTATGTTTTAAATATCTAAATAGAATCCAATTCTCCATTCTCACGCAAATATTGCTTCTATGAGTTGGAAAAACTGTTTCATCATCAACCTATATTGTGTCCCTCCAGTGAATTGCAGCCATAATAGCATTCTCATTCGCTTGCCACAGATCCTCCTCAGAGCACCCTCCTCCTTTAAGCGGGCAGTTCAGCAGGTGTGACATGTTCTGCGTCTCCTCACATTCGTATGCCATGTCCTGGTCATCCTCTAGCATTCTCCATCTGTCCAGGTTTACCTTGCACCTTCCTACACCCGTCCTTCGTCTATTCAGGGATTTCTAGGTAGCATGGTAGTCGGTGACCCGTTGGAAGTACCTCTGTTGGTTCATGGAAGTTTTCACTTTCTAACCCTACTAGAAGAAATTGCTGTATGTAATAAACTACTATATGCTATGGCAATAAACTCGCCCCTTATGCAGGGTGCAAGGAGGTGTTTATTATTATTTTGTTTTGATGTGATTATAATAAACTTTTGAATGTATCCTTTTCCTTATTTTTATACTTAAATGTTTATATTTTTAATCATCAGAATACTCGTTGGAAGACAAGCAGCTATTGTCGGTGGATGCCATCTTGGCATGTCATCATCCATTGGTGGTAGCAACAAACCCTACTCTTTGGCTAAAGATTGTCAAGTTTCATGGATTGCAACCTAAACAGCTACTTAGCTTGTACTCTAACAACATCAAGAATAGTTATATAGCAGGATTTTGTTGTACTGGGGTAATGCATACTTTTATTTGTAATCTAACTATATACTATTACTTTTTGGTGAAATTTCATCGCAAATGAATAGAATATTATTTTTTAGTTTTATTCTACTTTTTTATCACTTAGATCAGGGGTGGCCAACTTGATTAGATCCAAGATCTACTTTTTACTGAGGAAGCCCTGTGCGATCTACCAATTACATACTTCTTGAAATTTTAAATGAAACAGCATAGTTCAGTACACAATTAAGTAGTATTTTTTATTTTATTGAGAGGGAAAACATAAAACTGAAAATTATTCTTAGTAACTACTTATGTATATTAGTGTGAGCACAGCATCTTCCACTAGATTAGCAAAATCAGGTTTGTAGTTGGAAATTGTCAACCTTAAAGAATCCAGTGTATGAGTGTCTATCAAGTGAAATCGGTGTTTATTTTTTGTTTGTTTTAAGTAGGAAAATACTGACTCACATAAATATGTTGAACCAAAACACGATTGCAATTGTTCAACACATTTCTTCAAACATGGATATTTCTCATTGGAAACCAATGCCCAGAAATCTAGATCCATAAAGTAACGTGATGGGTGCAGCAGTTGGTGATTACGTTACGCAGTATGTTCTACGTATTTATGTATGTTTATATTTTTTGCCTTGCCACGATCGACTGGACTAATAGTCGCGATTGACCGGTTGGCCACCCCTGACTTAGATCATTGATGCATTTCAATCAGATCATCAGCATATAAATATTGTATGTCACCTAGATCATTTTAACCATTCAGTTGCTTATAGAAAGTGGAACATATTGATGTATGATGGTGATATATGGAGTAAAATTGTCTTTTATTATTTTTTTTCTCACACACATACACACAGATATACATGTACCTATAAAATAATATATTACTTATTAAAAATCTGTTAAAAAATATTACTTATTATTATAGTATTGTATGTAAGCTTATAATTGATGTATGGAGTGGGTATTAATGCAAGTTATCCAACTGTCGATTCGTTCATGAGAATTCAATTCTCTTAATGAATCGACATTATTAAGCCAAGATGCGTGTTACGAAGGAAAATTTTGTATGGTGTAGTGGACTTTTTGCATGCTAATAACACCAACTAGAGGCCTCGCAGCATATATGTTCCCATACATGGATTTACTCAGAATTCGGAGTAGAACATTTTATGTGAGTTTTGTGTGTGTGTGTGTGTGGTGTGTGTGGGTGTGTGTGTCCGTCCTCCCCTTATAACTTTTGATCCGCTGAATTTACAGAGCCCAAATTTTCAGAATATATAAATAGTTATAGGCCTACAAAACTTTTATACTCAGAATTGTGAATTTTTGTTTCAGTCAGGGGTTATCAACTTTTGAAATTTTGGTTTATTTTTCCATATATCTCAGAAACCATAAAAGCTAGAAAGCTGAAAATTGGTATGAACATAGACAAATACAAAATCTCAAATTAGTTTTTTTTTTTATTCCAGGGTTTCTCAAACATTTTTTATTAAGAAAAATATTTTTTTATGAACAATTTATGAGATTAACTGCCTATATTTCCAAACTTTTTAAAAATATCGAAAAAAGCCGAAACACCCCAACTAGATAATTTAATTTTCTATAAAAAATATTAACATTGTATTTGTACATCTCAAATTTTTTTAAACAATTTTTATAAAAATTGAATTTAGTGACGACATTGTTTCATACAATTTGTATGGTAGTAGCCTACACACAATATATAAGAAGACTTAATAGTTTGATAGGTACTTAATCTCCAAACATACATACAGAACCGCATCATGCTGTTTTCATATTCCGGGTAGGAAAAGAGGACTGACCTCCATACTGTCCTATCTTGACATACATACCAACATGTGTTAAAATTTTCAATAATTTGGATTTATGGGTTTATAGTTTTATTCTTATTCTTCAACTAAACATACATACTATCGCTATCGACAGTTGGATCTCATGTGTTACATGTAACTAGTTTTATATTCTGTATTTAATTTTTGTTTTGTGCATTTCAATTTAAATTTGAAGAAATTAAAATATAAATATTTTTCATTGAACTAGATTATTAAAATAAAAATAAATAAAATACATATTTAAACATACTGTCTTATAAGAGGTTTTTTAGAAATGTAGCCATACTCAGGATGCTATGTTGTTGAATTTATGTTTCCAAATCTATTAATATGTTTTTTTATTTTATTATTTCAGACATACAATAATGTTATATCTACGCTGGTAGCTCAGAATCCTGATGTGATATTACCCAGTCTTATGTCTTACGTTACTGAAATATTGGAAGACCATGAACTACTCAGAATAACAAGAGATGAATATTTTACTTATCTCACGCCTGAAGGTGAACTATATGACAAAAGTGTAATCCCAGGGTATGAAAGTTTCTTATTTATATTCAAACAGTATTTCATTAGGTAGATGTTCTGTTATCTACATTTATTGAAAAATTCTATTGTTGTGTATTTTTTTTCTAGAAATGAAGACAATTCTGAAATGAACATGAAGCGTGAAAGTAAAGCCTATTCATTCAAAGATCAACAGGAGGAACTTCAGTTAAGAAGAGAACTGGAAGAAAGGAAAAGGTTAGAAGGCAAGGGGAAATCACAAAAAGAACTTAGTGCCAAACAAAGAGAGGCCATCAAGATTCAGACCAACAAAGAGAATCTTATACGACAAAAACTTACTGCGGTAGGATAAATTTTACTAAAATATTTTTGTAGCCTATCATTTTATGTAGGTACCGTGCAATACACAGTATGAAAAAATTACTTAATAGATAATATAATTTGCTTATTACAGTAAAAAAGAAATTGTCATTCATATATATTATAATATTTACCTCTAAAACCACCACACTAAACTAAATCTTTATTTAATATACTACCCTTTTTCAGAATCCGCAATTTATACCATTTATACTATAATTTTTTGTATGGCCAAAACTGCCAAAGTGTCAGTTTATAGTTGAATTGCAAAAAGTAGTAAGTGAGGCCCTAAAAGTATAACTGAATACAGTTTTGAAGCGGGTTATATCTTTAATGAAACAGAAGAATTTTTAATTCACTTTAAATTATTGAGAATCTTCCTCTATTTTTAAAATGCTATCATTTTTGTGCTTTGTATAGTTAGAAGAACGTTTGTGCTGTATGGAAAGGCTGATTGTGTCAGCTAGCTTGGGGGATCCCTCGTCTCTGGCAAGGCATGCGGCAACTCTGATGAGATGTCTTCTTTCCGCACTAAGATCTCCACTAGCGGCTCCTCGTGTTGCTGCGCTTGTTCTCAAGTTGAGAAGTGCCTTTTGGCCTTCACATTTCAGTCTCATTGGTGACACTGTTGCTCATGTAACCCTCAGGTAAATGAACTTTTAGAGCCTTTCTTTATCATAATACAATATTTTTTTCAGGGAATTGTAAAAAAATTTAATTTGTTCTTTTGTTTTCCTTATGCAGCTGTGAACTTATATTATTTTTGTTTTTTATCATTATGTATTATTTTATTTCTTGTTTTTGCAATCAATCTCTTTGCTGTTGTTTATTCCTGTACTTTGTTGTCTTACTGTGTTTTCTGGATGGTTGGAAGAACTTGCCAAATAGCATTTAGCCTGCCAGTGTATGATAATTTTATGAATCTTATAAAAAGATTAATAAATATTTTGTGTCATAACTTATAATATTTACCTGTATCTAAGGCAAACTCCCATTATAGAATAACATGTCTTTGATTAAAAATTAAAATAACTTTTATTGTGTAATTTGAATATGTATTATAGTTATTGCTTAGCTTAAAAAAAATCACATGGGTTTTTCGATGAACACATATTTGGTTTTTTGCTTGGTTGGTTTGATCATTGGTGTGTGCAAACCGCCCCCCTCTGCTTCAACAAAATTTCTAGATTCAAGCAATAACTAAACACATTTTGTTTGCTAAATCGAATTTAATTTTAAAAACACTTATTCATTATTATATTTTTAGATTATATAAGCCACAGTGTGATCTTGATCCAAACTGGGAAGAGGAAAATCTCAAAAATGCTGTTTCAAGGATCATTGAAACGCTTTATGTACGCACAGTTCCTTCAAAAATTAACAAAGATGCAGGAGAAAATGATACAATCTATTCTAAAAAACAGCTCAATGCTCCCGCATTCTGCTATTGTTTCCATCTGTTACGGCTGAGTTTGACGTCTTCGTACGCTAAAAACGATGAAAAAATGGTTCACCAAGGGTTGCTTGTTATTTCACACAATGCCAAATTAAGGTCGAGTGACTTGGTCAAGAATGACTTAAATCATCCCGGATTGTTGCCAATTCGTCAAATGTTTCAATTGCTTCTCGATGTTATAAGTGAGTATTTGAATTTGATATATTTTACAATAATATAGTTACTATGTTAAACTAAGCAGTGTGTCTTTTATAAAGAGACTAAAATGTAATAAAATGCCAATGTTTTCTTCATTTATTTATGCTGTTTTACATGATATTTCAACGGTCATGAGTCCGCCCAATAAAGCTCAAAAATATATCCTGCGTATTATCAACAAAAGAAGTAGAACTTTCCCTTCAAACGACTTGTTTAGAATTTTTAGAGTTTTTGAAATCTGCATTTCATTTCCAAAAGAATATAACTCTGCATAGTAGAAGCCAACAAATGCGTTTCATTAAGCAAGCAAATGAACTAAACTTCTCTGTGCCTATAGTGAAAACCTCGTTTGGACAGAGACATTTTGGAGCCATTGCTCCTAGAACACTTAATAAGCTCGACAAAAAAATTAAGCAAGCGTAAAATAGTCACGCCTTTAAAAGTAAAATAAAGGAATAGCTCTTAGTATCAGGCAGACACTATGCAGAGGAGATTTTTCACCCATACCTTTCGACCCCATACTTTATTTTGCTGTAAGTATATTAGTGATTTTTTTTATTGTGTTTTTATTGTATGTTTTTCTTTTATTTTGTTATTTCTAATACTATCACTTTTTATGTGCATCAACTAATACAGTGTAAATTTCTCGAGATGCATTGGCCCCGGCACAGGTTTTTTGTCTAGTGGGGCATTGCAGAATCAATAATTATTGTAATATCTATAAGTGTATGTATAAGTAAATAAATAAATAAATTTCCAAATTTAATTCAAATGCCCTTTTTCTTATTTCGGCCTCAATATTATGATATTTAGTTTGTTGTAGAACTTCCCAATCAGTGCTGTTTTTTTTATTACATGCATACATACCATCACGCCAAGTCCCTCGCGGGGTAGGCAGAGAGAACCGAACGCCACTTATTTCTATCTTGACACACTAAATCGCCTCGTCGACATTCATATATCGTCTTATACATGTTCATCTGTTGTTTATGCTTCTAACATTTCCGTCTTTTAAAATTCCGTTCACATGGGCGTGCCATCCCTTCCTTGGGCGGCCCCGACCTCTCATTCCATTCCTGTCCGCAATGTATATTTTCTTCGTCAGGCGTTCCTCATTCATTCTCCCCATGTGGCCAAACCATCTCAATGTGTTCACTTTCATTCTATTAATGACATATTTCTTTATCTTACATTCTTTCCTTGTGTCCTCATTTCTGACCCTGTCATACATCGTCCTATTACAGATTCTTCTTAGCGATCTCATTTCAACTTCAATATTCTGCTTTTGTGCATCTTCTGCCATGTCCAGGTTTCACTTGCATACATCAAGGTTGGGGCTAAGATAGCATTATGAATGGCTACTTTAGCTTTCTTCGATATGGTGCGATCATCCATAACTGGTCTTAGTGCTCCATTCACTCTGTTTCCTGCCATAACTCTTCTTTCGATCTCAAAACAATTCATTATAAATGATCAAATCATATTTTAGGTAGGAGTCAGGGAAGATCACAGTCCCAGAGTTGTGCCACTCTTCTGGAAGTGGCTGCTGCTATGTCGGGTGATGATGGTTGTGGTAGGGCCAGTTCTTCTGAAATTGATTGTTTGCTAACTGGCCTTCAAAATCCATCAGAGGTTAGTGTTTAAACTTTTACATATTACTGTGTGTTCAGTATTTTACTCCAATTTTTGAACTTCTTTAGACTTCATTTGAATAGAAAGTAAATTACTTTTCTATATATTCTGTTTATTCCTTTGACCTTAATAACATTTTATATTTAGAGTTATGATATTTTTAACCATTACTTTAGTTTTCTTATGCATCATTGGAAGAAGTAGAATTTATTTAAAATAAATAAATTATATTTATTACATTACCTTCGATAACATTTATTTTTCAATTTAGAACCTTCTGATCCATTAACTTGTTATAAATAAATTGTTTAAATTAAATTGTTATAAATAAATTGTATAATAAATTGTTGTATTATGATTTTTTATGCTTTATATGGCAATTCACCCTAATTAGAGTGCTATATGCCTGTTATATTAGGATAATTTGTATATGGTTTTTGGTTAATTTTCTTATTATTGTCAATAATAATAATTTTTCCAGGTTGTAAGAGATGCTTCTCTCCGCGCATTGTCATGCCTTGTGAACACTTTCCCATCTCTCAAAGAAGACATGCAACAAGCTCTGGTACTTACTAAACGTCTGTGGATTGCCAAATTTGACGTATCAGAGGAAAATCGGTATATAACCATATTTTATTACATATGATTCTTATTTTTATTAATCTTAATTATTCTATAAATATAACAAAACTGACTTAATGCAAAAATAACTTTATTTAAAGTAAAATCCAATTGTTTGTCGATGATGAAATAACTTTATATAGGTATGTATGAATTTGTTATGTACATTCATACTTACATTCATGGCATTTCTTTGTTAGAGAACTGAACATCATACAATCCTATCTTGCTTAACATTCATTGCTTTATTCATATTCTTCCTACTCTTTTTCAAGGTGGATATACTGGTGCCATCTAGCATTCAGTGAATCCGGGTTCAAACCCTCGCTTTGAACTGATAAAAATAATGTAAATAACTAAATAATCTTTTTTGTATTAAAATGATCTAATTTTATAATATCATTTAGTTTTGTGTCATCAACAAGTTCTTTAAGTGTTGTATTTTTGCATTTTTTTTTATGTTCTCAAATTATTTTGTATTAATCAAATGTGTTGACAATTTCAGACGTTTGGCAGAGGCCCTGTGGTCCAGTAGCGGTCTGGAAGCGAGTGTCTACCTTGTGGAGTATGTAACTCAGGACGTGACCCATCCAGTGGAAGCTGTACAGAGATCTGCTGCCGCTGCATTAGCCGCTCTTTTGGAGATGGATGTATCACTTGTAACATCCACTCTCGACACTTTACTCAACATGTACAAGGAAAAATTGAATGTTAGTTATTTTAATATTTTTTTATTTACTTCTTTTTTTTTTATTTATTTTTTTTTTTTTTTTAATTTTTATTTAAAATAATTATTAAAGGAGCCACTTGGCTCATGACAATAATATTTAGTTTACACATTAGTTGTAATATAATAGTCAGTCATATGCAACAACACTTTAGTTCAGTTCTTAGTACAGTCTTGTTTTCAACTCCCAATGGAATGCCTTTTCGTTCATGGTTTTCAATTTTTCTGTAGTCGCATAGTCCTTTGCACATTATTCTTTCGTATCCAATCTTTTTTGTAGCTTTTTCAGTTTCAAAGTAATTTTTTGTATGTGTGTTATAGTTATGGATTTGTATTCTTTGCGTAAGTCTTAGTTCAGGGTCTTCTATTTTTCCCATTTTTATTTTATGTATTAATTTTAATGTTTCATATTGTGCCATCTATTGTATGTTTAATTGTTTAGTTTCTTTTGTGTATAGGAATTTCGATGGTGTATATGCGTTTAGACCATAGGTCATTTTTATTATTCTGTTTTGCTTTTTTTGTAGCTTTTGAATTCCTGCCTTATCGCCATTTTCACATTCACATTCTGCCTTACTTTCACATTCTGCAATTGTCTTTTGAAGCTCAAATAATTTTACTGTAATGTGTACTCAGTCATACACCATTTGCTATTTCATACATTTATCAAAAAACATCTTGATAGATCTCGTGGGGTGAGCAGAGCATAAATAAGTTTTGCTTCGTTAGTGGTTGCGCAAACCACCCCGTTTTTTGACAAAATATGTCAAGATATTCGTCTATACCTGTAATATCTATTTACTCTTTATTACTGTTATGGCCCTGGCGAAATGAAAATTGGTAATATTGACTCTGGACGATACTGCCCGACTCGTTTTAGTGGACTGTATATTTTGAAGGAATTGGTCGGGTTGGGATAGGACAAGAGAAATTTATCACCAGGAACTGAGATTGATTTACCCGCGTTCTTGGATGTACTGGATGTTGCCTTCCGCTTTTCTCAATCAGAGCTTTGTAAGTTTTTTGACAAAGGTACTCTACACTTATCGAGAACGTAAAGTTTCTTGAAAATATAGATCATGAATTTGTAATGTGTCTGACACTTGTGAAAAATTGCAACTGACCCAAAAAATAAATGAATGTTTTTTTTTAATGTTTTCCGAATAATTTGAAATGTAGGTTCCTAATGGTAGGTTACTTAAATATTTTCTTCTCTGGGCGGCAGTGGGTGGTGTCTGGTCTCATGGATAGGCTGGATCTTAAACGCCCGAACAACTACTATGTCATAAAGATTTGATTTTTCAATTTTTAAACATAATTTTTTTCATACGGATGTCATGTTGACTACTGAGTTTTGTGTGTATGATATAAAGCAGTATGAAATTAAACCTAAATCACTCTTATTGATAACCTGTATTATTGTTTACACAGTTTTATTGACAGAAAGTTTTTTTTTCTCTCTATAAAATAAATTTTAATATCTATATATTTGTCTAATATGTATGTGATGAATAATTCCAGATGATTCCACCAAAATTGGACGAGTTTGGCCATGTGATAGAGAAACCTGTTGATGAGTGGGGTGGAAGACGTGGTGTGGCACTGGCCTTGCATTCCCTGGCACCACATCTCGGTGGGGTCACTTCTGTCGCTCGTCTTGTGCAGTTCTTTGTCTCGAGTGGTCTAGGAGACAGGGCAGAGGATGTTAGAAAGGAGATGTTCAATGCTGCCATGGCCGTAGTCGACTTGCATGGAAAGGTATTGTCTTACTAATCTAAATCAAACAAAATAATAGAGCCATATTTTTCTTCCTCCTTGGCCTCATATCTGAGGATGGCGGCTACACTCAGCATTGAATGGCCTGCCTCCATGTAGGCGATGGTCTTGGGCAGATTGAAGGGCTTCAGTGATAGAAGATCCTGTTGCGGATTTGACAAAGTTGTTCCACGGGGTCGTTGAGCGACCTCTGGATCTTCTACCCTCCACGCCTTCCATTACGACGGCCCTTCTGACAATGTGTCCAAAACACTGAAGGATTTGCTGTAGGCAGATAGTTGACAGGCAATCCTTTATCTGCATTTAGTATGGACACTTTGGTTCAACTAGCAGCCCATACAACACCACATCTCAAAGAAATCAATTCTTCTCTCCGACTTTTCATTTTTTGGACAAGATTTTATTAATTCCTAGAAGTAGGTTTAATGAATTCCTTTTGATTTGTCTGCAGGAAACTGTCAGTGATCAGCTCCCAGTGTTTGAAGAATTTTTAGATAAAGCCCCTAAGACGGGAAGTTTCGACATCATCCGTCAAGCTGTTGTTATTTTGGTTGGTTCTCTAGCTCGTCATCTTTCACCCGAAGATCCACGAATCAAACCCATTACGTTAAGGCTGGTTGCTGCTCTGTCAACGCCATCACAACAGGTATTTATTATTATAATTATATTATTGGGAAAATTAATGTTTCCTTATTCATTAATCTAGCTGTTTCTTTATATTAAGTTTTATTGAATGTTTAGTATTTTATTTTTGTATTAAATAACAGTGCAATTCAAAGCTATAATAATATTCTCCATTGTATATAATTATTTTTTTAGGTGCAAGAAGCTGTTAGCAATTGTCTGCCACATCTTATAACATCACCCGTGCTTCGAGAGGAATCTACTGTTATTGTCAATAAATTGATGCAGAAACTTCTTAAAGCTGAGAAATATGGTGATAGAAAGGTGTTATTTTTATTCATTTTGATAAAAAAAAAATTACCAAAATAATTGAGAAATCCAATGAAATACATAATTTTGAAATTATTGTGTTTTTAGGGTGCGGCTTATGGACTTGCCGGTGTGGTGAAAGGCCTTGGAATTCTCGCATTGAAGCAGTTGGATATTATGACAAGGCTTACAGATGCCATTCAAGATAAAAAGAATTATAAGCATCGTGAAGGTGAGAGCAATGCATTTTTTGTACATTTTATAACATATCAATATTTATTCAATTGTGTAATCATAGTTTAAATTGTCAAATTTTGACCTTTATCGATCAGGTAGTTAGATATGTGACTCATAAGTCAAAAGTTTTGGATTCGTTTCTCGATGGAGACGCAGTTTTTCGCTGTTTTTAGTCTAGATTTGTAAGGCGATTCATATCATGAGTCTTCATAATGTGTGCGACTTGTTATTGGGTGCATATTAAATTAATATTTAACATACTCGTAATAACTGTTAGCTCCCCAAGAACCAATAAAATTGAATTGTTTAATATATTTACACATGTAATTTTTGAATTAATCTGTCATTGTTTTTATTTTTACAAGGTGCATTGTTTGCATTTGAAATGCTCTGTACCAAGCTGGGTAGGTTGTTTGAGCCGTACATAGTTCACGTTTTACCTCATCTTCTGCTCTGCTTCGGTGATTCATCCCAATATGTGAGGACGGCCACCGATGACACAGCTAAAGTTGTAATGAGCAAACTGTCAGCTCATGGTGTCAAGTTGGTGTTGCCATCGTTGCTGGCTGCTCTGGAAGATGACAGTTGGAGGACAAAGACTGGTAAAAAATTTGTTAATCAAATTATGAAATATATATGCAAAATAAGTTTATTTATCTTCTTGTACATAATATAAACAAATACAGTGGTACCTCGACATACGAGTTTAATTCGCTCCGCATCCTTGCTCGTATCTCGAATTACTCGTATCTCGAAGCAAATTTCCCCATACAAAACAATTGAACTACGAAATCCTAGCGAAATACTATCCTAGCGAAAAATTTAAGTAGAACGTAAAATTAGATATAATTTTTTCATAGTTTTAATTGAACTACCATTAATCCGTTCCAACCCCCAAAATGTCACCCCAGTTATTTTTGTTACATGGTTTTGAATAATAAAAACGTATTTATAAATGACAAATATTTATTATACAAAAACAAAAAAGAGAATGTAAAGAAATAAATTAGATTAGGTCTTTGCCTTTTTCCCTACATTTTTCTCGCTTTCACCTGTAGGCCGTTTAGAAAAAAACACGTCCAAGGAGGTTTGTTTCTTCCTCCCTCTCAGAATGTTCCGGAAATGAGTTAGGCAAGTGTCATTAAAAAGATCACAAGTCAACAACTCGTACACCTTTCTCATGTTTTTCTATAATTTCACGTTTTAATTCAATACTCATAATCTTTTTCTTTGCACTTGACTTTTCACAAACTTTCTTCCGATCCATGGTTATAAAAATAAATGAACTACAACTGTAAATGTAAACGCAATACAAAACGCTACGCGAACACAACTTATCACAGCGGGAGCACGCTGCTAACTGATTCACTGACCGTGATGGGTGTGGCCGTACACGCGTGGTCACGTGCTACCTGCCGACCTGCTAAACCGAACTCTTATCTCGAATTTCGCTCGTAACTCAAAGCAAAAAATTACTCACTCGCCGGCTCGTATTCGAAAAACTCGTATGTTGGGGCACTCGTATGTCGAGGTACCACTGTATATTGCACACTGTTGGGCGTATTGCCATTAGGCAGTTCCTTCCAATCAACTGATTACAAAAGAAGACAGCAGCAATGAGATTGTTAGTAAAAACAAAATAAAATAGAAAAATACATAACACTAAGATAAAAAAAAACTAAAAATACTTCATGGTAAAAATGAAAGGATTGGGAGAGGATAAGGAAAAGAAATTAGGTGTTTACTGATAAATATTCTTTCTTTAGTTTTTTCTTGAAAACACAAAGTGAGTCATACAACACTATCTGGACTTATTATCATCCCAATCTAATTATTTAAGTAGGATTTCTGAGTTTTACTATTAAGTCATAGAATTATGTTGGTCATTCTTACAAAATTATAAACCATAAGAATTTAAACCCTTACCCCAGAAATGAAATTGAAACATCACTGTTTTAGTTTGACAACAAAAAAAATTAATGGATAAAAAATATCGTAAAACTTTATTTTTTGTTTTATAGTAAGGTTTGAAAGGGTTTGGGTTAAGTTTTGTTAAGACGAGAATTTCATAAAATTAATAATAACATGAATTTTCAGGTTCCATCGAATTACTTGGTGCGATGGCATACTGTGCCCCCAAACAGTTATCTTCATGTCTCCCAAGTATTGTACCTAAACTGATTGAAGTGTTGAGTGATTCTCACGTCAAAGTACAGGAGGCAGGCGCTGAAGCTTTGAAAGTTATTGGTTCTGTTATTCGTAATCCAGAAATTCAAGGTTTGTGATTATCGTTTAGTGTTTGATGCTTTCTACCCAACGAAGCTCATTGACAGAATAGGATTAATGACAGAATAGGATCATCAATGGTCACATTTTGTCTATTAAGTTAGCCTAAGCTAGAGTTATCAGACAACAAGCAATTTTATGAAACTATAATATAACTAGTCCTTAATGGAGTAAAATGAAAAATAATAGCAACATGTTAATACTATTTTGTTTTTGAATGATTTAAGAATTTCATTATATGTATTTGTAATAGATAAAAGTTAAATAACAAATTGTACATGTTTGTTATACTCAACACTTATTGTATATTTTAGCCATTGTACCACCATTACTTGAAGCATTGCAAGACCCATCCAACAAGACATCAGCCTGTCTCCAAACATTACTTGATACACAATTTGTGCACTTCATCGACGCTCCCTCTCTTGCCTTGATCATGCCAGTTGTACAAAGAGCTTTCATGGATCGCTCAACGGAAACTCGTAAAATGGCTGCCCAGATCATTGGAAATATGTATTCACTGACTGATCAAAAGGATCTTATGCCTTATCTTCCTAATATCATACCTGGACTTAAGCAATCACTTCTTGATCCAGTACCAGAGGTAATTAATTATATTTCATTCAAATTATTTTTTATTGACTCATATTAGCAACAACAATCCATCTTTTATTTAAATAATTTACTCTTTTTCAAACAGGTTCGTAGTGTATCAGCTCGAGCTTTAGGAGCAATGGTACGAGGAATGGGTGAAGCCAGTTTTGAGGACCTTCTTCCATGGTTGATGCAAACACTTACATCAGAAAGCAGCAGTGTGGATCGTTCTGGAGCTGCTCAAGGTTTATCTGAGGTAGTGGCTGGATTGGGAGTTGAAAAGTTACACAAATTGATGCCAGGTAAATTACGCTACATTATCTTTGTTATAATTTTGATTTATTGTTATTTGTGTACCTATTTCCAATTAATTGTTTTTTTTATTTTTAGATATCATTGCTACCTCAGAACGTACTGATATTGCTCCTCATGTAAAGGACGGATACATAATGATGTTTATTTATATGCCCGGAGCTTTTACAAATGAGTTTACTCCATACATTGGTCAAATCATTAATCCAATCCTCAAGGCGCTTGCTGATGAAAATGAATATGTCAGAGATACAGCTCTGAAAGCAGGTCAAAGAATTGTAAATTTGTATGCTGATTCAGCTATTATGCTGCTGTTGCCAGAACTTGAAAAAGGTTTGTTTGATGATGACTGGAGGATTCGTTATAGCTCCGTACAGCTATTGGGTGATTTATTATATCGTATATCAGGAGTGTCAGGAAAAATGAGCACAGAAACAGCCTCAGAAGATGATAACTTTGGTACGGAACAGTCACACTCTGCCATAATGATGGCTCTTGGACAAGAAAGGAGAAACAGAGTGCTTGCTGGATTATATATGGGCCGTAGTGATGTTGCTCTCATGGTTCGTCAAGCTGCTTTGCACGTTTGGAAAGTTGTTGTGACTAACACACCTCGTACATTACGTGAAATTTTACCCACTCTGTTTGGTCTCTTATTGGGCTGCTTGGCTTCAACTAGTTTTGACAAGAGACAAGTGGCTGCTAGAACATTGGGAGATTTAGTCCGCAAACTTGGTGAAAGAGTTCTTCCTGAAATTATTCCAATCTTGGAAAGAGGTTTGAAATCTGAAAGAGCTGATCAACGTCAAGGAGTATGCATAGGATTGAGTGAAATTATGGCATCTACATCCAAAGATATGGTTCTCACTTTTGTCAATAGTTTGGTTCCAACAGTACGAAGAGCACTGTGTGATCCATTGCCAGAAGTTCGATGTGCTGCAGCTAAAACTTTTGACAGTTTACACGCTACGGTTGGTGTTAGGGCTCTAGACGATATCCTTCCTGCCATGTTGAATGGTTTGAATGATCCCAACCCAGAAGTTGCAGAGGCAACTTTAGATGGTTTACGACAAGTCATGGCCATAAAATCAAGAGTGGTATTGCCATATCTTGTGCCTCAACTGTCCGCTCCTCCAGTTAATACAAAAGCTCTTTCCATACTTGCTTCTGTTGCCGGAGATGCATTGACAAAATACCTTCATAAGATTTTACCTGCATTATTGAGTGCACTTTGTAGTTCGCAAGGAACTCCAAATGAAGCGAAAGAACTTGAATATTGCAGAGGTGTAGTATTATCAGTAAATGATGAAGCTGGTGTCCGAGCTGTTATGGATGCACTCTTAGAGGGATCAAAGTCACCAACTGCTCCTCAAAGGAGAGCTGCCGCTACTCTCTTGGCCGCATTTTGTTCTCATACCCGCGCTGACTATACTCATTATATTCCGCAACTTCTACGTGGACTCATACATCTGTTTGGTGATACAGACAATGATGTTTTGTTAATGGCATGGGAAGCCTTACAAGCTGTAACTAAGAGTATGGATGCAGAACAACAAATCCAACACGTTTCAGATATAAGGCAAGCTGTAAGATTTGCTGTCAGTGACCTGAAGGGAGTAGAACTATTGCCTGGTTTCTGTTTACCAAAGGTAAATTCAGCTTTAATAATTTATTTTACCGTCTTTGAAATCAAACTTAAATAAGATTTAATATAGAAATTTGCATAACTTAAAATGAAACTCAAATTTAAACAATTTATTTTCAGGGAATTACACCAATTTTACCATTATTCAGAGAATCAATATTAAATGGTTTACCGGAAGAAAAAGAAGCTGCTGCATTGATGTTAGGAGAAGTAATTCGTCTTACGTCTGCCGCTGCTCTTCAACCCTCTGTAGTTCATATTACTGGTCCATTGATTAGGATTTTAGGTGACAGATTCAATGCCAGTGTGAAAGCAGCAGTACTGGAAACTCTAGCATTACTTTTGGCTAAGGTAAGCTTTTCCTTCTATTCTATTCAAATGTGATTTAATTTTCAATATTGTTGAAATTTACTTCAATATCACAACTGATAATTTTTTTTGTAATACGTATGTGCAATATTTCATTTCTTATTCCAGGTTGGAGTTATGTTAAAACAATTTTTACCGCAATTGCAAACAACATTCTTGAAAGCACTTAATGATCCAAACAGACAAGTCCGTATAAAAGCAGGATATGCCCTCAGTCAGTTGGTTGTTATTCATACTCGGGCAGATCCTCTATTTGTTGAAATGCACAATGGAATAAAGAACTCGGAAGATTTGGCTGTGAAAGAAACCATGCTTCAAGCTTTGAGGAGTATCATCACAGGAGGAGGTGAAAAAATGTCTGAAAGCCTAGCAATGAGTGTGTTGGGAACTCTTACATCACCTGCATTATTAGGACACTCTGAAGATCCGCCGAGAAGTGCAGTTGGTGGATGTTTAGGAGTGTTGTTACATTGTCTTCCTGAAGGACCAAGAGAAATTGCTCTACAAACCCATCTTTTATGTGAAGATAATCCTGATTGGACTCTCAAACACGGTCGTTCTTGCGCTCTCTTTGTGGCCCTTAAAGATCATGCAAGTTCCATCTTTGTAGATCAGTTCAAAGAGAAAATATGTAAAACTTTATTAGGTTATCTCACCAGTGACAAGGTACCAGTAGTATGCAATGGAATTAGAGGAATCGGATATCTCTTGAGATATTTACAATGTAACAAAATAACTATTCCTCAATTGTTAATAACACCTTTTGTTAGGGTAAGTTTTTGCAGTTTTTTATTTGAATGAAAAAATACATTTTGTTAGTTATTAAGAGACAAAACAATTACACATCACACATACACATTTTCGTTTTATAAATAATAAATTTGATTTATATGTGCAATCACAATATTTCCCTTAGAGAAGTTACAATGTAAACATTAGACGTGCTTAGAAATAAAAGTAATAAAATATAAAAAAATCAATACTTATTGAAAAAACATTTATGAAGTATAGTTTGGAATACACAAGAATGACATCACTCATATACCTAACATTACTTCCTCAACATTCCAGCCACACCCAGGTCCTAAGAGGTTGTATCAGTGATCTTTTTAAAATTTCCCTTTTGAATATAGATTCAGGTGCAGTAAAAATGTATGTCAATATGGTCATTGAATTGGTCATTCTACAATAATGATGTTGAATTGGTCATTCTACAATAAGGGCCCGCTCACATTGGATACGAATTTGGTCGTACGTAAACGTACGATGCTGGTCGTACGAATCGAGTGCGCGCACTGGCTTGCTCACATTGGATACGAATTCGCATCGTACGTATACGTACGATACTGGTCGAGTGCGCGCACTAGATACGGCTTTCTCCGATTTTTGATACGAATTTGATCGTACGTCGACGTACGATGCTGGTCATACAATTTTATGTATTTAAGATTTGGTACACGGATAACAAACAATACACATAAACATAATATCAATCACAACAAAGCTACCGTGCATACAAAACTATCACACAAGGCACAGCACAGCCTCTCTGTGGGTTAGCCAATTTTTTTTTTTTAATAAAAATGAATATGTCCTTGTTAAACAAGTACATACACATCTTCCTACGTTCCCTAAAATAAGAAAATAAATGCTTGTGCTATAGGTGAACGAAATCGGTTGAGGTAGGATTCGAACTCGCGACCACTGGATTACTAGCCCAGCGCGCTAATCGCTCTGCCATCGACCCATCTAATTTTATTCCCATTTATTTATTTATTCATTTATTTAATATTTCTTCTCGGGCAACTAACAGATACTATGTTAAATATTTATTTAACACGCACCCAATAACAAGTTGCCACATTCTGGAGACTTACGATATTAGTCGTCTCACAGATCCAGACTGAAAACACAATTAAAAACTGTGCCTCCACCGGGAATCGAACCCGGGACCTTTGGATCAGCAGTCAGATACCCAACCAACTGAGCAACGAAGGCCGACAATTGTAATATATATAGACAAAATTATCTTGTTTATAACATTTTATAATAACATATTCTCTTCACATAGCACAAAACATCACAAAACCTTGGGGTAAGCAAATTATAAAAAACAGGTAACAACACATGAAGAGAAATTTAAAATAACAGTTTACAAAGATAAAAATACCAAGTCATAAAAAATATTTAGTTATTTGAATTCGGATCAAATTGCATAACGTAATCAGAAATCTCATAAACATTTGTGTCCAAAAACAAAATTTTCTGTATCCATTTATGTGTAATCAAAGTACGAACGTAGCAAAATATCCCAGCAAGTTTGGATCGAATTCGTAAATATCCCAGCAAGTTTGGATCGAATTCGTATGTCGGAACTATACGCACGTCAACGTACGACTAACTCGCACCCAGTGTGAGCACTCTCATAGTGCTCAAAGGAACGGGATTATTCGTGCGTTTTCGACGTTTTCGTACGTATTCGGACGACTGAATTTCGTACGTAAACGTATCCAATGTGAGCATGTCCATGAGCGAACTCAGACGTCGTAACAATTCGTGCGTATACGTACGACCACAGTACGACTACGTACGATCACGTACGACCAACTCGCATCCAGTGTGAGCACTCTCATAGTACATCAAGTATCGGGATCGTTCGTGCATTTACGTACGTTTACGCACGAGCGAAATTCGTACGAAAACGCATCCAATGTGAGCGAGGCCTAATGATGTTGATTTTTTTCTTTGCAGACAATGAACCATGCAAGTAATGACGTTAAACAACTACTGGCTAGAGTATGTGTAATGCTTGGTAAAAGTGTCCCTTCGGAAAATATGGCTCCTGAATTGTTGAAAGTGTTATTACCAACTCTAGTCAATGGCACAAAGGAAAAGAATGGATATGTCAAGGCCAATTCAGAAATTGCGCTTATCACAGTTCTGAGGTTAAGACAAGGAGATGAAGTACAACAGGTAATTTATAGACGTTATTACATAAAAAAACCTTTTTTAACGACGGGTTAGGCTCCAAGATACTTTTCGGATGGTCATTTTATTAAAAGTTACAATACATCTTCAACAAAAATATGTATTATTCTCTCATTATTTGTTTATACATTTTTTTTAAAACCCATCTAGAGACCTTCTCACGTCGACTCAATAGTAGTCCATTGTGATAATTTGCCTCCTAGATGTCATTCCATAGTCCTATCTCCTGGAAGAACTGTAAAATCCTTTGTGGATCGGTGTCTCTGATTTGCTTTTGATCATTAGTGGGCCACATAATGTTTGCATTAGTGGGCCACATTCTGTAAGTAGATGTATCGGTGTTTCATGTTCATCCATGCAGAACCTGCATAGGTACATTTCCGATAGATTCATCGTGCATAGATGTTTATTGAGTCTACAGTGACCAGTTAAGATTCTAAGGTTATTCCTGCTCATTGTTAGGATCCGCTTAGAGTGTGTTGAAGAGAATCCTGAAATGAGTGCTTTTGAATGTCTTTGTCCTGGGGTAGATAACCAGAGTTCAGTGGCATTGTTAAGCATTCTTTGGTAAAGTGTTGATTTAACAATACTATTAGCTAGGAGACAGTGAGGCTCCGGCCCATAGGTAGCTGTGTCCGCTCCCCTATTTGCCAGAGCATCAGCTTCCTCGTTACCTTTATAATTGGAGTGTCCAGGTACCCATCTTAATATGATTTTGTTACCATAGTTTACTGATAGAGTCTTCAGCGCTTCAATGCAGTCTAATACTGTTGATGAAGTTACTGTGTAGGAATCAAGAGCTTTAAGAGCAGCTTGACTATCAGAGTAAATGTATATTCTGTGGTTCTTATAATTACTTCTTAGGTTTTCATAGGCACAGAGTGTTATGGCACATATTTCTGCCTGGAAGATCGTTGCATACTGTCCCAAGTGCTTGTGGATCTTCACCCTAGGCACTTGCCCATATATGTGTTTATACATTGATCCAATACACTATTTTGCTTAGTTTTTTCGTAATACTTGCATATATTTTTTAATAATACCTCCTGTTTTCTCCAATAATTCACTATCTATAATAATATGGTAATATAAATCTAAACACTTGTCTGATATGTTTAAACTCAGTATTCTTACTTTATGAACGATCAACGATTCAAATACACTAACTCGGGTGTATACGATTGTAAACTTTAAGGACATTCATTCTCATATATTTTTACTCCTCACTAACCCAAGGTTGGAGAATTCTGATTTCGCAATTTTTAAGGCTATTTTTTTATTACAGATTACATGCTGATATTGTATTCTGAAAGTTTCATCACAATGTATCTGTGTGTGTGTACTATGTACGGCATGTTTATTTTACTTTATCGATTATAAACTAAAGTACTCATTCAATTCTTTTCAAATTTTGCAAATATGAATATCTAATACTCGCATAGATCCCATTAGATTTTGAAGGATATCTGAATAGTGTTTCTCAATTTTTTTAACAGTCAAATATTTCAACTTAAAATTTGATATTTTTATTTTCTAATTGGTAAAAAGGTACATCACTTTCATAAAATGGCATTGAAGAATTATCAAGTTTTCATAGTAAAAAAATTGAAATTAAAAATAATTTAACAAACTCATTTCATGAAAATGCTGAATAGTTTCCATACAAAATTTGAATACTTTATTATTTTTGGGAGAACCAATACTTTTCAATCTATAAGTTGAATATTATATAAAAAATATTTTCCTTATTTCCTTATAGTTAAAACGGATATAATCAAATTTGTTTGAAAAGAGATTATATTAAATAGATTTTGTTAAATTATTGGCATTCACTTGGTTTTGTAACAAACGATTATTAAAAATGTTCATGAACGCATAAATTAATAAAAACATACATTTTTCAGCGTTGTCTTCAGTTATTGGAAGTAGGAGCTTGTGAGTCTTTAAACGATGTGGTTAGTAAAGTATTGAAGAAGGCATTGAATCAACCCGAGGGTAAGGAAGAGGAATTAGATTCCACCCTCATCACCTGATGGGAAATTTTCACTCACACTTTTATAAAGATTAACAATTCCAAAATATTTTATAAATGGATGTTTCGGTGGCATTTTTACTATTCATGTTCCATCTATTTGATATTTATGAAATACAATCTAAGTTATAGTAATATCACTTTATTTGATAAAGCATTATTTATCAAGCGAAATATATATTATTTATGTGTGTAGGACGTACCAATGGAGAATAAATATAATATTTCAATTAAAATGTCTTATTATTTTAATATTATTGATATGCTAGTAGAGTAAGGTCCGAATATATAAAACATGCATCAGACCCATAATGACCTATGGAGTTGAAACAAGGGCAGACATGGTGATAACAAAACAGCCACTCAGAACAATAGAGATGAAAACACTATCTTGGGCAGAACCTCAGAGATAGAATTCCCAATGAGGAGATCCGCAGAACCTGTAAGGTGAAGCAGGCAAAGATGATACTGGAGAGATCATTTAGAGAGGATGAATCCAGTAAGGCTGCCAAAGATTGCAATGCGCGAGATACCAGAGGGACGTGGACCACCGGGAAGACTATCAAAGAGATGGAGGGAGCTGGACATCCTCGACCCAGGACCGGTAGAAACAAATCATAGATCTACCAAAAGAGGAAGAAGATATTCATTTAAGTAATTATCTGGGATAATCTTATTATTAATATGGAAATATTTGTGGATATTTATTTTTTTGTATCAATTATTATCTTCTGTGTGTATCACAATTTGTGAGTTTATTTTGTAATCATTGCCAGTTTTTTATTTATAATAATTATTAATTGGCTCATGGCAATAATTTACAGTCAACATTGTAAGTATAGTAGTTTTTCATATACAGCAACACTTTACTTCAGTTCTTGATACAAAGTCTGGTTATCAATTCCTGTTGGAATGATTTTTCATTCATATCAAGTCATTGAAGTACATCTTTATTATAAATCCTACTGATGATAGAGAAAGTAATAAATAGCTTTAACAGGACTGAAAATTTACCATAGTCGAACTGTCGATTTGTTCAAGAAAATTTATTTCTCTTAACATATCAACAAAGTTTCAAGTCAAGATATGCGAGATTTGTATGCCAGGTCTATATTTTTCACGGTTCTTTTGAAGTCAAAAAACACCAACTTAGAGGCTTCGCATCATATATGTTCTATACACGGATTTACTCAGAATTCGGAGTAGAACATTTCGTGTGTCTGTGTCCCCCCCCCTATATTTCCAAGTTTTTGAAAATATCGAAAAAAGCCGCAACATCCCAACTAGAAAATTGAATTTGCTGTAAAAAATATTAACTTTGTAGTAGTACATCTCAAACTTTTTTTAACAATTGTTTCATACAATTTGTAAGGCAGTATACACTACACAATATGTACGGAGACTCAATAGTTTGATACTTAATCTCCAACATACATACATACCATCTCATGGTTGTTTTCATATTCTGGGTAGGGAAAAAGAATGACCTCCATTCTATCCTATCCTGACATACATACCTACATGTTTCATATAGAAAACAAAATATTTTAAAATGTTTATTAATTTGTGTTTATAGTTTGGTACATATTGATCGACAGTTGGATCTTATGTGTTACATGATACTAGTTATTTAGTTTGCTAATCAATAATTTCCAATAAAACTCCATATTATATTCTCACATATAAATGGAACATTATGCCAAGGGTATTTTTGAATAACAAATGTATTTTAATGGACATTGAGATATTATGTAGTTTGTGTTGTATGTATTTATTAATTTTCTAAAAACCACTTACTGGTTTTATCACCGCTATGAACACTTGTAAAAATAAAATACATTGAAATACAAATTTGAAAATAAAAACTTTATTTATAACTATATTCATAATCTGGAAATTATACAAATGGGATTGTATCAGAAAAACACAAAAATAACATAGATGGGGGATTTATAATTGGTATATTTTTCATACTTTCAAACATTTTTCATAATGCAATGAATAAAATTGCAGAACAATAAAACGTGTTTTTCCTAAAATTTATATTGAAAAATTCAACTGTGAAATAATTTATACAAATCCTAAGATAAAACTTTATTCTATATGATAATGGTAGAAATTTACTCATCCTTTGAAACATTAGGACATTAGTTTCAGTCTATGTCATCATCGTAGTGCCATTCAGAATGTCTTTTTTTTTATAAATAAAACACCTTCATACCTAAACTAAGATAAATGCTTGTACACAATGAACGAGTGTACCAACCAATATTGAATTGAAATACAGTTCACTGGACAAAAAATATTTGTTCATTGTTGGTGATTGGAGGGGAAAGATAATTTAATATTTATTACATTGATATTTTAGGGTGAATCATTTTTTTAACAAATCAATAGATATTATGAATGAAAAAATATACACAACAAATAAAGTTGACAAATTTTGATTTAATGTTGCAGTAAACAAAGCATGCATGAAAATATATAAACTATGACTCTTGGTTCTCTATTTTTCGTTAAGATGGACATGGCATGATAACATATATGTACGCTTGTACATACCTTAAATCTACATAATGTGTATGGATTTTTTTTAATTCATTGCATTGCATTTTTGTCAATATATTATTCAATGATGTATAAGAAATGTACATACTTCATCTCAAACATAATTATTTACTGAAAAAGTATGAAAATGTGAAGTATAATTGTGAACTTCCACTCTGTGAACGAAAGAACGTTAAAACTTAATATAATTGAAATGTTATTAGATGGCCTTATGAATTCTAATTCATGTACACGCTGTTTTTACAAAATATCCAAAACTCAACTATCGCACAATTATTGGCATTATCCGAAATAAAAAAAAATTGTCATCTATTCAATGCCGTAAAGTTTAAGAGTACGATCCATACTGGTTGATGCTATATACTGGGCGTGTCTTCCGAATCTAACTCCTGTCGCCATTGCAGTGTGATCATTGAACACTTTCAATTCTTGCCATTGCTTACACAGGTATACTCTGATGTCTGTGCCAGCAATAGCCAAATAATTACCGCTCTGATCGAAACATAAATCTTTAATTTGATACCCATCCTCCAATTGAATTGTTTTGAAATTCTTCAACTTTCTCAAATCCCATAGTTTAACACAAGCGTCGTCGGCAGCGGTAGCCAAATAGTAACCGTTTTCTGAGAAAGATATCGTTGTAATGGGCCCGGTGTGGCCGGAGAAATTAGCGACGTTGGTCTGTTCTTTAAGATCCCAAATTTTGACGACAGAGTCTTCTGTTCCAGTTCCGAAGATCAAACCGTCGGGATGGAATTGGGCAGTGGTCAGACCGACTCCGGATGAATCGGTCACTTTGGTAAGTAGTGTTCCTGTACGAATGTCAGAGAAGGCCCAGTGTTGATCTGTCGATGTGGAGAGTACATAGTCGCCAGTAGGATGAAGGGACAGTCCTGTAACGGGACCATCGTGAGAGCGTAGCAACACTATTGTTTGTGAACTGCAAAAAATTTATCACAATTAGTTATTACCTAAAGAAAAATTATGCTCGTCATTAACAAAAAAATATGCTTGTAACTCGTAATAATAAAAATTACACATTAAAAATTTACAGAATAGAATTAGCAACCGATCCAAATCAAGACTAATGACAATCAAAACTAGTAACATAAACTACTCAAATATCATTAAAACTATATAGAATGTGCCATACAGAACAAACTCCACCGTAATTTTCAAGACTCTGTAATTTATGACACTTCGTCAACTATACGCAAGATCTGCACTTCTATACCATTTTAAACACAACATACCCACTGTACACAATACACAACCTTGAAGAACAACAAGATCCTCTATCACCAACACAATAAATATCCCGAAGTTGCAAACTACTCATGGACAAAGATATTTTAAATACTATGCCATAAAACTACATAATTGCCTACCAACCTCACTAAAACTGCTACCAAAAAACACATTGTCACAAAAAAACACATAACAGCATGGATATATAACACTAATTACACCCAATCAAATATAATTAAACTTCACATTTTTTCTTAATAATTATTTAATGTATAATTAAATTCATGAACTACATATATACATAAATGTACTATCTATGTCGCACAACTGTTCAAATGAACACCTCTGCACGAGACTTCCTAGTGAGGTGTTCATTGTATCCTATCAATTACAATACCTATCAATAAATAATACACACACATATATGTACACACACACTTAACTTCTAGCTCTAGTATGTAGGTACTTGTATTTGTAACATCTTCATTGTATTGTTAATAATAAATAAATTCAATAAATTGTCAAAATTTGATGCACTTATTACTAAAAAAAATATACCCACACCATTGAGACGAGGTATCATAACAATAGATGTCAGTATTGAGGTTGAATTAGAGAATTCTAATTTTTTATACATGGCATGACTATGTATAAAATAACAATAAAAACATTGATTTTGATATAAAAACTACTAAACTACGAGGGTTGTCCGTAAAATAAGTTTCCCTGTTTGCCACGCGCGCGAGGATCGCTGTTACGTGCGATCCGGCAACACTGGATCGTAACTTGCTCTTCCCCCTCCACATCCCCACCCAACCAAACTCACTGCTATGCTCAGGGTCAGTTTGGCAGCCGTAAAGAATGGAGCTCCCGATCGCATCGCCCGCGAGGTGTAAAGTACGCTCCGTGATTCGTTTTTTGTGTGCCAAAGGTGTGTTGAAGCAGCCACCACATTTCTATGGGACTACGAAGTCGGCGGTGAGGAGCTCATGGACTCAGTCACTGGGGACGAGACTTGGGCCCACTACCTCACACGGGAAACAAAGGAACAATCCAAACAGTGGAAACATCCGCAATCGCCGACGTCGCGTAAGTTCGAACAAACGCTGTCTGCCAGCAAAGTCATGGCTACAGTATTCTGGGACAGGAAAGGCCTATTGTTGTGCAAATTTATGCCTAATGGCACAACAGCACTGTTTTGTAGAAACACCTCGGTGGAACGCATTTTGCAAACGAAGAGGAGCTGAAAGAAGAGGTCCTGAGCTACCTTCACGGACTGGCGGGAGACTTCTATGAACATGGTGAACCGGATGAAAAAGTGCATTGAAGTCAACAGGGACTTTGTAGAAAAATAGCTGAAAGTCTAAGCTTTCCAATGATGTATTGCTCATTGTAAATTAAAATGGTTTTCATTGTGAAAAAAAATAGGGAAACTTATTTTACGGACAACCTACGTATTTCAATGACAGATATGACAGATCAAATTATAAAAAAAATATGTACTCAAAATTAGTTTATATGTATAGTAAAGATGAATATAATTGCTAGTAGAAGTAAAGACGAAATAGTGAAATAATAATGTATCTAATTAACTCTAATGATTAGCTTGAAAATGATTTGTTACTTAGCCGTTGAAGCAAATGAACAAATCTTTTTATTTATTTATAACTTTCTGTACAAATAATTTTAAATTTTCAATGGATTAATTCATATCAACAGACAGAAAAAAATACTAACGTTGGTACATTCCAAACTCGGATAGTGGCATCAGGTGATGCTGTTACAACAGTATCCTCGTCTGGATGGTATATAACTCTAGTGACCTTCTTGGTGTGTCCCTTGAGTATAACAACCACTTGTTCATTGTCCTTGTTGAATACTGTCGCATTCCTGTCATTGCCTCCAGTGAGGATCTTACTGTGATCTGAAGGATTAATATCCAAAGCCAATATACCGGGTATACTTGCAGAATGCAAACCCTGAAAAAAAAAACAAATTAATTCATATTGTCATTAAATATGCTATAAACTTAATATTATGTATATCTGTGCCGACTACCATAGTTCAGTTGATAAAACATTTTGCTTCTTTGTGGGGTCCAGGGTTTGATCCCCAGGAGAGGAGAAATTTATTTAAATCAATTTACGAAAATATTGCTCTCTGGGCTGGAAATACTGGTAAATTGGAATAAATTGCAATATGGTAATAAACTTGCCACTTGCACCAGGTGCAAGGAAGTGTTAATAATTATTTATTTATTAAAATCAAAATAACATTTGGAGAAATTAAATATATTCTTATAGTATCGTGCAAATATTTAGAACAAGATCTCCATTATCACGATATCATCAACCAAAAATTAACATAATTAATTCCGACATTTAAATTTTATCCTGACTTTAAACTTCTCACAATGTCATCATATCTATAAAAGCAATTTAAGAATTGCTGGAAATAACCAATGTGAGAAAGATCACTCCTAAGATGAAAGTACGACAATGACTTCAAAAAAGGATGTAACGAACCGGATGTGATGCAAGCGTAAGGAATGCCTTGAGTGTGTCTGGTGTGGTGAGATCTTCTGGTACAGTGCGACCGCGACGCTTTCTTTCTTGTGTGAGTACTGTGGCACGTTCTTGCAACTTTTGTACAACCTCAGCCCCCATACCGGCCTGTGCCATGGCCCAACTTGAAGGTTCTGCAGCCTGAAAACAGAAACAAAAAAAATGACACAATCTAAAAATTTCAAAACGGGACTAGCGGATTCAAAGGCATAAATAAACAGATAAATTAGGTAAAGACAATATTGAAAAATTATTTCATATAAAATTAACTATTATCGACTAGGGGGTGTTGAAATATTTTTCCATTTGAAAGGCGACGATGGGACCAGAAAAGGTTGGGAATCAATAATCTGGTGTATACTAATATAACTATAATAGTATAACTTTATTAAAATCAAGTCATATTGAAAATATATTTAATAATCAATTTTACTGTGTAGGTAATTTTCTTTTTCCGCAACGGCTTTACTTTTTGTTGACGGCATTGATACTGTAGAACTCCATTTCAACACTGCACAGAACACTGTATCACCATCTATCTAGTTTATGGTTTATTTTATTCAGTGAGAAACTGTTTTTTATTTGGCAAGGGATATTCTTACAACTCAACCATAGATAAATTCTTATCATTCTTTCCATATCCATAGAAAGCGCAGATAAATCAAGTTATAAAAATATTTACCTTTGATTATACTTTGTTATAGTTGTAGATCTCGATGAAAAAATGATTTATAAAATTAAGTAAATGTAATAAGATGCCAATATTATTTATTTTTTCTTCAAGTTGGTTTCCATGATGCATTTATGACCATTGAAAAAATGACAAAGGTAAATATTTTTGTATTTTGATTTATCTGCGCTTTCTATGGTTATAAATGACCTAAAAACATAGACGACGTCAGAAAATTTGTCGTGTAAATAGACACTTTTGGTGGGAAAACGCTTTTCCCGCCAATTCCGGTCGTAAAAATAGTGGCACCGTTTTTATTTAGATGTGTTTGGGTGCATTCAACGGTTCATTAAATCGTAAATAATTTTATTATTGAAAAAAAAAATATTGATTCTCAATATTAAGTGAAAACAAAACTTTGTATCAATAACTGAAGTAAAAGTGTTGCTGTATATGAAAAACTACTATATTAAACTTACAATATTGATTATAAATTATTGTCATGAGCCAATTAGCTTGTTTAATAATTATTATAAATAAAAAACATTGTGTCTGAGATCGATTCACTAGATCGATCCATTGCTTGAAATCTATATTTTTAGTCCAAAAATCGATTCTCCTATTAATCGATCGTGGATCGCCACCCCTAATTAAGACAGCTTCCAATTTGTAGAATTACATGATTTATGGAAAAATATAAACTCATTCATAATTTTTTCTGACAACTGTTTCAATCTACAAGGCCATATTCAATGGTCCTGTTCTTAATAATTTGCGTTGAAAGAATTAAACACTCTCCCATATTTTTTTGGATAATTTAAATAGAGCCGTTTTGGTAAATATCTCACTCTCATCTCATCTCTCTATTTTTAATACACGGAAACAATTAAATTTCAAGAATACAATAAAATATAACAAACCTGCTGTTGTGGTGGATTGGCTGCTGTGATGCCAGCTTGTGGTTTGAGGGTGGCCAGAGCCTCTCGGGCAGCTGTCACTTCTTTGGTAAGACGTGCTATCACACGACAGGCTGCATCGTGCTGGTATAGAGCGTGACTCAGCTCCTACAATACCATCAAATTGAATACTTACACAATGATCACACTATTTTTTTTTTTGTAAATTATTTCCTTTTCTAATACTAGGCACATTTATGAAAAATAAACTGTAAATTTTTGATAAAAGTGCACTGTTTTTGAAAAATATTTTATAGCTGTTAGTTAGCTGTGGCATATAAATAAAGTAGACCTTGTACAGAATAAAAATGTGTACAAACAAGAAAACAAAATCAAAAATACAAAAAAGATAACAAGAACTACACTTTTAATCCTCATAATTATATTACAGCTGGGTTGAATTTTAATATTATTATTGTAATAAATTAATAAAACTAACCTGTCTGGCTGTTTGCAGTTGTTGCCTTTGTGTATAGGCATGCAACATAAGAGCGTCCCATTCATCCTGCAAACTTTTGAGTGTGGCTGGAATACTTGTGGCACTGGGAGGTTTTGGTTTTACAATAGATGACACTATGAATCAGAATATGGTAATTATTTACAAGTGGTATAAAAATACATGCTTTGTACTATAAGAATACATGAAGAAAATAGATGGTCTCAACATTTTATATAAAAACTTTTATGATAGATGATCATAACCTATAAAATTTCCTTTGAAACTGAGTTAAATAATTAAAGAAGTTGATATTTCATTTCTATTTAGTTATTGTATCAAAGAAATTAACGTTCATTGAGAGCTCAACGTTACTGAGCGAGTTAATTCTGCAAAAATTCGAATGTATTTCGACTGTCAAAATATCAGTTAAGTTAGCCAAAAAATGTATTAATGTAAACCTTTAATTTCCACAAGATCTTCGATTGCCAATTCCTTTCTGTTGATAGGATCTACACCATTCTCAATAATGTATTTTTCTATAAGTCGTCTTTCGAAAACGGCTCCAGAAACTGGAGATACCACAGGATGCTCCGGTACCTCATTGGAAACTGTAAATAAACGATAGATTACAAATTAAATTTACTTGAAAATATATAAAAACAAAAAAAGTTTTTAAATTATATAATTAATATAGCTTACTAGCGCAGCAAAGTGCCATTATTGATGAATATTACCAGTTTTATTTATTCACAATATTCACTCAACTCACTGAATAATTATGCCATATGCAATCATAGATAAAGCCGGCAAAATCAAAAAACATATTATTGTCAAAACCTCACTATCTGTGGAGTAATTTAGGGCGTTGAATATTTCATGAAATGCTTGGATGTTTAAATATTATATTCTCAATATCACCCCCATGGATGTTTAAATATTACATTTACTAAAGATTTGCCAGGTTATGAAACGAAGCGATGTGATTCATTTCTAATAAGTAGTGTCTTTCGACATTTCATAAATGGTCGACGCAGTGAAAAAACAATTTGGTCCCACTTTTATTTATGATTTAATATTTGTATAATATGAGATAATAATTTTTTTATAACGCGGCGCTGGCCGATTTACTAATGATATTAATAACAATTAAGCACTACAAATAATAACACTCAATTATTATTATTACCATTATACACTTCCTCAAAAGAATTAGCAGATCAATGCGTAAATTGTAATTTATTTAAAAGAGCAAAATAAAATGCAACAAACGCATCATCAAGCTTACAATTGGGAATAGTTCACCCATCCAGATACTTAACATATCAAAAGATTAGGCTCTGAGGAGGTCTCTATACTACCTAACAACCCTACTGATTCCCGAATATTAACGTTTAAAAAATCTTTAACAATTCTACATGTATTCATTATTACCGTTTTTTGCATTTTTATTATTAAGTTTTTCGATAAATCTATAATTTCTAATTTACGGATTAACGATTTTGGAATAATGCCAGTGGCTGAAATAATGAATGGTAATGATACCGGCCGGTCAGTCGTCACGAGTGACGTGAGCGAGAGAAATCCGACGCCCCTATATGACGTGCGAGTATTTTCGGGTACCTACCCAAAATACCGCGGGAAGCACCATTCATTTTTGGGGAAATATTTTTTTTATTACTTGGGATATTTTTATTTATAAAATGGCAACATTTTGTCTTGTCAGCTGGGAGAAAAAAAAAAGGCGCGCTGAGTTTGCCGCGTGTGGGAATTTTAATTTTAAAAAAAGAGGAACGATTCTTCTAGCATCGATTTTATTTTTTTCAAAAAAAAGGAAAAAAAAATTTAAAGTCTGGCCGAGCCGCCAGCAGTAGAAATTAATAAATAACTTCTCGTCTCAAGTCCGGTGCCCCAGAGCCGGCAATAATTTTTATTGTATTTTTTCTACCCAACGAAAGTAAGAAACTCTAACTTGAGCCAAGCCTGGTGCAGCTGGCTGGGTTTTTCCTGAGACTGTTGCCTTGGCTGAATCGTAGAGGCCTTTGCGCGTTTCGGCGAGTCGCCTGCCAGGGTTTCGTCCGACGGATTCCCTCGGTCAGGTTGTGCCACCTAGGTGTTTCCATCGGCTCTAAGCCAACTATAAGTTTTAAATCTTCTTTGCATACGTTGGGCTGAACACGGACCTTCCCAGTGGCCGAGGACGTCCACCAACCCGTAGGTCAACGCAGACTACGCCTGGTGGGCTGTCGATCCACCATCATCGACAGGGGTCCAAGCTGGGAGACCACGTCCTCACGGTGAGTGGCCTTTAAATGTTCTCTTATCTTGGTCCAGTAGTATTAATAGTTTATCCGAGGGGAGTGACACGTTGAGACGACGCTTCACGTCGTCCCTAGCGCTCCACCTAAACTGCACACGTCTACGCTGAGTGCTGTTCGGAGCTGGTCAGCGGCCTTGCCATCTGAGTCTCCGGACAGCGTGAAGCGAAGGAGTGTCAGATTGTCTCCCAACAGAGGGGCCTTACATCCAAACGAGAGAATTTGGACGAACCAGCGACCCTGAGTGGAACTCTCAGAATGGGCAAATTATAAATAATTTTTATATTAAGTATTGTTACAAGTGGCAATGGAAAACCCATTGTATGCTGGACATTCATAGTAGAGAATGTTATTTTAAATTCATTCTATTTGAAATACAAATGGGAAATAATTTATAAGTAAATTTAATGTTTTATTCTTGTTTTATTATATTATAAATATAGTGTTTTACAAATTGAGTATAAGGAAACAATTTTAAAGTGAATGATAAATAATAAAAGGTACTATTAGCGCTCAGTGCGTCTCAATAATGTGTTTTAACATAGGATAGTGTATTATTAAAGGTTTAATATAGATACTAAATAGTAATCTTGAAGATTAACGGTTTAATATAGATACTAAATGGTTATCTTAAAGAGACAAATATAATGAATGTAACATATGTACATAATAAAGGTAAAGCTTATCATAGGCTATTGTGTACATATCTAAGAGACTGATATCGAGTCAACGTTGAATGTCAGGTTAAAGAACCATAATGATTCATTTTAATTGAAGCCCAGTTGCACTGCAAATGTTGGAGCTGTGAATATAAAATTCTTTGTAGAACGGGTCATGAATGATCGTTGGAATCGCCCATCAGTTGTGATACTCCGTGATCGTCGATTTTGGTTCGATATTGGTCTATTGTAGCTGGCAATAGCTGTCATGAGTGAATTTGGCCGTCACATCAGTGTTGAAGTTAGTTCGAGATATATATTGTGTAATTGGCCGTAGTTTGATGATTCAGAAGTTGTCTGTCACTGGCAACAGCTGCTTCAGACACCCGACAAACGTTGCATTGCAGTTTGTTGTATAAAAAAGCTCAAATTGAATAATGTTGTGCTGGGGCTGAATCAAACTGATTTATACACCGCCATCTTTATTTTCTCAAGCCGTGCTGTAGATTTGGCGGGAACTAAAATTTCAAAGTAAAGAGACCTATTTGGCCATGACGTGTTAATGATGTTTTAGCTTAAATTTCGAAGATTTCAACAAAAAAAATTATACTATTAATTCCAAAATAATGAGAATATATTTTTAAAATATTTTATACTGCTAAATAATGAGAACATAATATATTTTTAAAATTATTTTTTACTATAATTATAGTTCCAAAATAATGAGAATATATTTGTAAAAAAAATTATACTACCAATTCCAAAATAAAGAGAATATATTTTTTTAGTCGGAAATTCACCAAAATAATTTATCAGACATTATGTCGTGATTTCAAATCTATAAATACTTCCCAGTTATATTAATAATAAACACATTGTTGTACCCTGCAGAAGTAACGAATTTACTGGCCCTTAGGCAATTTTTTCCAAACTTACCAATGTTTCCAACCCAGAAAAGCATATAATGCATGAGAATAAATTCCTTTCCTGCCAGGATTCACCCGTGACGGAAGATAAATGACAAACCAATTAGACCATGGAGGTTGTATTATGTGCATATACAATATAATTAAGTGTACTTATCTAAATTTCGGGTTAATAAATAAAAGGTAATTGTTTGTAAAAGATGATATTTAATTATTTAAATATACAAAATATAGATTCATATTAGATATATAGATTCATACAAGACAGAAAAAATAACAAAAGCAGGCAACGTTCAAATGACACAAAATAGACTTATAACGTAGAACAAAATAATCAATACTAATGAGAGAAATTTAAAAAGTCATATAGTTTCATACAAGACAGAAAAAATAACAAAAGTAGGCAACGTTCAAATGACACAAAATAGATTTATAACGTAGAACAAAATAATCAATACTAATGAGAGAACTTTAAAAAGTCATATAGTTTCATACAAGACAGAAAAAATAACAAAAGCAGGCAACGTTCAAATGACACAAAATAGATTTATAACGTAGAACAAAATAATCAATACTAATGAGAGAAATTTAAAAAGTCATATAGTTTCATACAAGACACAAAAAATAACAAAAGCAGGCAACGTTCAAATGACACAAAATAGACTTGTAACGTAGAACAAAATAATCAATACTAATGAGAGAAATTTAAAAAGTTATATAGTTTCATACAAGACAAAACAAATAACAAAAGCAGGCAACGCTCAAATGACACAAAATAGACTTATAACGTAGAACAAAATAATCAATACTAATGAGAGAAATTTAAAAAGTTATATAGTTACATACAAGACAAAAAAATAACAAAAGCAGGCAACGTTCAAATGACACAAAATAGACTTGTAACGTAGAACAAAATAATCAATACTAATGAGAGAAATTTAAAAAGTTATATAGTTTCATACAAGACAAAACAAATAACAAAAGCAGGCAACGCTCAAATGACACAAAATAGACTTATAACGTAGAACAAAATAATCAATACTAATGAGAGAAATTTAAAAAGTTATATAGTTACATACAAGACAAAAAAATAACAAAAGCAGGCAACGTTCAAATGACACAAAATAGACTTATATCATTAAAAAGTTATATAGATTCATACAAGACAGAAAAAATAACAAAGGCAGGCAACGTTCAAATGACACCAAATGAACTTATAACGTAGAACACAAAAATTAATACTAATGAGAGAAATTTAAAAAGGTATAATAGAATCATACAAAACAAAAAATAACAAAAGCAGGCATCTTTCAAATGACACAAGATATACTTGTACGTAGAATTTACAATTAATTAGAAATTTAAAAAGGTAAAAATAGATTTATATAAAACAGAAAAAAAATAACAAAAGCAGGCATTTCAAATGATACAAAATAGACTTATAATCTAAAACACAATAATAAATAAATAGAAATAGGTATACAAGAGCCATTATTCACAATAGACATTTCAAATAGTATATAGATTCATACAAATAAGGAAAATAAAATCAGGTAATCTTCAAAATAAGTACATACAATATACTGAAATTTTATAATAACACAGATTACATAATATCTAAAGAATAATAATTTGTAAATTAATATACTACTTCTACTAATTATAATGTTTTCAGTTTTCTTGCATGACATTTTTTCATACAGATAAGCAAATCAAAATCAGGTAATTTTCAAAACAAGTAGGTACATACAATAGACTGAAATTTTACAAAACTAACACAGATTACATAAAATATTATATAAAGAATAATAATTTGTAAATCCATTTCTACTAATTACAATATGTTTTCAGTTTTCTTGTATTACATTTCTTTTTTGTAGAGATTCGATCATTTTGCATTTTGCTATAATTATTTAACAAAATGTTTGATAGTGTTTCCACAATCATACTGTATATTCTGTTATTTGTCATTCCACAAACACATTTTGAATCTAAATCTACATAAAATGAACCAGATCTTAGGCTTAAAAATGTTAATGACAATAACAAGTCTTTTTGGTTGGTATGTTCCAAAAATTTATGATGTAACGCTTTTACATTGATAACATATTCAAATATAGAACACAAATGAAAATAAACAAACTTTACAGACTCAGAGGGGACGATCAAACCTCCTCTTTGTAGAAAATCAAAATACTTATCATTAATTTTAACACCTTTGTTATCAGACACTAAACTAATACACAAGTTACAATTATTCACAATTTTTTTTCTAACACCAAGGGCTGCATAACCACAAACATAAATTTGTGATGATTCATCATTTTCATATGTTTCCAAGTAATTTGATTTCAATATGCATATAAATTCAGAAACATCTACTTCTAAATTGGATTCTTTTTCCAAAGGTGTAAGCGAGTTTTTAATATTGTTTAATGTCTCCGATATATTTTTAGACCTAAACATTTTCCTGACTCTAATTTTTTTCTCCGACTCTACAATTTGTGTATATGATATATGGTAATTTGTACCCGATAACCTTCTGTACAAACTAAATCTTTCTTCGAGCATATCAGTTTGAAATTTTCCTGTTAAAATATATGAAATCGAATAGTTGGCAAATGAAAATTCAATAAATTTTATGAAAGTTAAAACACTCTGATATAATGCATTATAAGTATCACTTGAAAAAAATGTACCATTTGGCAAATTATTCCATTTATCTAACCATTCAGCAAATTTTTTTAAATATACAAGCTTCTCATCAGTTGTCCCCAGTATAGGTGTACATAGATCATTGCGTTTTATTTTACCTTTCATTGTGGTTTTGACATTTAAAATGTCCCACCAATTTCTGATTATTTGCAAAAACATAGCTGTTTCTTTGTATTCATCGAAAAAAGACAAACCAGCAATAGTGGTACAATGAAATATATTATCGACAAAAATCACCTTTTGCCTTTCGAAAGAAGTCGGGTACAAAGATTTAAAATTTAATTTGAAAGCCTTTTTAACTGTACTATTACTTTCTATAGTATACAAATCTCTTAGATCTTGAAATTTAGCATGTCTAATTATTGAATTGTCCTCAAAATCTGGATATGAAAAGGATTTTTTATGATCTTTCATATTAATCCAGTTATTTCGTATATTTTTAAATATGTGCACAAAGTCATAAAACATAAAAATTGGCATATTTGTATACAATGGATTATTAAAATTATCCGACGGAGATATTTTTTTAAACATGTTTTGGTTCACCCGATTATTATCGGTTATAATGCAAGTGACCTTAAATCCAAATTTTTGTATAAAATTCAACACATTTAATGTAATAGCTTTTAAATCGTCGCCAGTAATAGAATTAACAGGTATCAGGCGAACGACTTCTTTAAAACCACCAAAGCATGAAGTAATCATAAAACATTGAACTGTTTTTGCTACTTTTGATAAATCATTGGATGCAAAACCTGCAAGTTTTCTGGATTTATAAGTAACACAGCTACTTATGTAAATTTCATCAATTAATAAACAGACATATTTTTCACGCTCAGAGAGCTCCTGTGATATTTTCTTAAAATATAAATTATTCGACGAATCTGGTGAAACATTAAACGACGAAGAAATGCTCTGTAAATACCTTTTATGAGGCAAATTAAAAAAATCTTTCAATAAACGGTAACATGAAGGAGACCTCGAATACATTATAAAAGCAAATAGCAAAGTAGTCGTGCTATATCGTTTTCTTTTGGTCATTAGTAAATGAACTTGATCCAAAAGCAACTCTAAAGTATTTTTACGTGTATAATCAAGTCCACTGGCAGCATCTAGTGCAAATTTTAAATACATGTGAGCTTTCATAATATTGTTATTAACATTACTTATGCTATTTTCTTCATCACTAACACTGTCATCTTCATTAACACCATATCTTGCTAACAAATTTTCAAATTGTGACCACAAATCCAATTTCATACATGTAGGAAATAACCACTTCAATTCACCATGACAGAGTTCATTTGTTCCGACAAATACTTTAATCCTAAGATTCTGGTCAACGACAACTTGACGACTTAAATATAAATGTTTGTCTACATCATCAATGTTTGTAATATAAAAATATGTCGTGTTATTCACAGTTTTTAAACTCCACTCACTAAGATTTACTTTGGCTTTAATATTTCTTAAAAAATCACTATAGTCGACAATCACATCGCTTTGCAGGAAAAGTTCGACCTGTTCCTCGTGACGTTCTATAATTTTGAACTGTCGGATTTTGGGATCCACTCTTTTTGTTGCCACATTCTTTGTCAGATAACATGGCAAATTTTTAAAAATTCTTGGTATTGCTCCAATAGCCAATTTTGGTTTTCTAGGATGTGATATAATATCACTTTTGTCAAAATGATGGGCACAAACAGCAGCAAAGGCCCCTGGAGTCCAATTCTTGCGTGGAATCGCACGAATCCACGCCTGTCTGCGCACTTCTTCATTAGGAAATTTAAAAACTGTGACTGCACTTTCTTTCTTCAGGGAACTGCTATAATTGGATTTACATCCAGGGACACAGCATCTATGAGGCATCTGAAAATAATAATCACTAATAAATACATTTTCAAAACAAAAAAATCTTTAAGAAATCTAGAGAGGATATTTTGCGGTTGACACGAAAAAAGATACATTGACATTGAACACAATGAATACACAAGAATTTTTAATAAATACAAACTCTACATAATATTCCAAAGGTACCTACAATTATATATTTTTCCTAACGACACAATTTCTTATTATAACAACGACGTATTACACGTGGTCTCGGCCATTACGAAAACAATTTTAGCGACAGATAAACATTATTCAAACTACCTATAACATCATTGTAAATATATAAAAAATATCTTACCTTAATGCTTGTTTAACACCACCAACGTATTTTTTCCAAAACGGTATATAAATATTACTAAAACACGTGAAAAATGATAAATTCAAACGCACAAACACATCAACCCGCTTCCAAAATTCATACTAAATCCATAGAATAAACGTTCGGACTAGATAGAGAACGAAGTCCGGAAACAGGTCTCTTTAACTGTCAGTGTATTTTCTACAGCACGGCTTGAGAAAATAAAGATGGCGGTGATTTATATAGTTAGATTTTGACAGTGACAGCTACAAGCCATAGAGAAAATATTGTCTTCAAAATATTTTTTCTATGAATAATATATATGGCTATCAAAAATCATATCGAAAAAAATATTTTTATCGTTCTGAACAAGATCGTTTATTAATCTAACTAAAGAAAAATATTATGATAATTAATGCAAATTCCATTATTTCAATATTGATATTCGTGTTTGGATTAATTATTACTTATTCATAATTGTTTTTTTTATTATTGATATTCGAGTTTGGATTAATTATTACTTATTTATAATTATTTTTTTTATTATTGATATTCGAGTTTGGATTAATTATTACTTATTTATAATTTTTTTTTTTATTATTGATATTCGTGTTTGGATTATTTGTTATATATTTATAGTTATTTCAAATAATCGATAATTGTGTTTTAAATTATAATTGCTTGTTCTTAATTATTTTAAGGATTTATTTTTATTTATTGATTTAATTGTTGATTGTTATTTATAATTATTTTAAGAATTGATTTTATTTATTGCCATTTGTTTATTAATTGAATTAACAACATTTATTTTAATTTTCAACACTCCAGTGTTTATTGATGATTATTTATTGTGTTTTTATCAACGCCGATTTTATAGAGTATATTTAATTGAATGATTTGATGTAATTAACTGTTTTGCGGTTATCCCTTACCGGTTCGAACTACCCCGTTCTGAGAGAATCGATTCAGGGCGCGTGGAATTTTTTTTTTGGACCGGGGGGGGGAGGATATTTTAGGGTCGCTTACGGGTCCGTCGCCAGTAAGGGGATCTCGCCGCCTTTTTGCTTCCGAAATGTTTGTTGCCGCGCGATCTCCTCCCGAGAGCGGCTCCCGCACCGTTTCCCCTCCGCCAGGCGGTTACGACTCACCACAGGAAACTGAGGACAAACGGCCCACCTACAAGGTTTACGTGCCGTCGAGCACAAAATTGGAGGAAACATTCTCGGGAGGCCTAGCCGAAGACCCGGAGAGTTTCTTGTCGGCCTGCGACCGTCATTTCTCACGAACCGAGGACAGCGAAACCCTGAAATGCCAGAAGGCAGTTCAACAACTGCGAGGACGGGCTCGCGTCTGGTGGTCACAGTACCAACAAGGCTTGTGGACGTGGCATCAGTTCAAAGGTCTCATAAGACGGAGCTTTGGGACCGAGTCTGTCCGCTCCGCCCTTCTAGCATATTTACATGCTGGTACGCAAGCAGAAGAGCAGAGCGTCCTGCTATATTTGACTCATAAGCAGGACATATTTCGTCGATTATTCCCGGGTGAGGAGATGGACGAAGGACTAGTCGAAAGAATCGTAGAATTAATAACCCCCCGGAACCGAGAGATCTTCGAAGTATGGGCCGCGGCAGGTGCGCCGTACGACCGGCTTTTGGGAAAGGCCGAGCGGATGGGCACGCGACCATTCGAGCTCACTCTAAACGACGGCGGGAGGCCCCAAATACCAGTATACGAAGAACCAGAGTCACGAAGATGGCAAGCCGCCGATGACCGTCATTCTTCGCCCAGGTACCGTGACCCCAGACCCGAAACACGACGTGGCCAGCAGGACCGCGCACAGGGACGTCGTGTGGACAACGCGCCGCCGCAATACGGTTATCAAGGCCGTACACAGGGTCGACGCGAGGACGACCGACGACCGCAGCAATACGATCGCCAAGAGCGCGTACGTGGTCGCCACGAGGATGAAGTGCAGTCGCGGTCGTGGCGTACCCCGAATAACCCTGAGCAACCTCGTGGAGAACCAAGGACCCGCGTTCTGAGAGACTGCCGGTTCTGTGGGAATTCCCACGCCGTTGGGCAGTGCCCAGTATTGAAGAGATTGGAGGAAGAAACGGCGCGTGCAAAAAACGTGCAGTCCCCGGCCGGAGAGCGACAGCCCCCAACCGACCGGAGACATTAGGAGTGGATCGAGAAGTCGATCGTTCTGGGGGCGTCACTGTTTTAGACCCGACTCTGGCCGCGGGCAGGAGAAATCAGTTCGATAGCGCCCCGTCATCTAAATCGAGTGAGGCGGAATGTCATCTGGTCACTCGACAGGCGAATCTTCCCCGGATACGCATTGAACTGGGAGATCAGCAGTGCAAAGCACTTATTGATACCGCGGCTTCCCACAACTTAATTAGGAGTGCTTTGGTTCCCCCCGAAGCTGATGTCTCCGTGACCGAACTCCCGTCGCTGGGACTTGCCCACTTTAGCATGACCATGAAGGTGCAAGGGGAGGTGACCTTGGAGTGGTCGACCAGAGATTTGCGAACCGTGTCAAGTTTTCTTGTCGTGGACGGCTTACGCGAGGAGGTCATTCTCGGTCAGCCATGGCTCACCGAGGAAGAGGCCTGCGTGGACTTTTGTAGAAAATGCGTAAACTTCGGAAAGAGGGAGCGGACAAGCGTCCACCTGATCCCCGAGCAACCGTGTCCAACTCCGAATTCCGCAACATTGCCATCTCGCGACGATATCCCCGCTCTTCATCGGGACAAGATTCAGAAGGTCTTGGAGGATCTTCATGAAGTTTTCCTCCCATTCAGCGGCCCTGCTAGAGTGCCCGAGCTCAAAATACGTTTAACCGATGCCCGTCCGATAAGCGTTCGCCCTCACCGACTCTCTGACGAGAAAAAGCGAGAACTCTACGTCCAGTTGGAAGGGATGCTCGCTGATGGCGTTATCGAGACCAGTCAGTCGCCGTATAACTTTCCCGTAGTGATGGCTGCACGGAAGGGAAAGGATGGCCGGCGGTTCTGCGTGGATTACAGGCGTCTAAACGCAGTGACGGTGCCCGAAGCCTCTCCTCTGCCAGTCATAAGTGACACGCTCAAGGACTTGAGCGGAGCGAAGATATTTACAACATTCGATTTAAAGAAGGGATATTGGCAGGTCCCGATAGCTCCTGAATCTCGACCGCTGACGGCTTTTACGACGCCGGACGGTGCCCGCTACCAGTTTCGGGTGATGCCTTTTGGCTTGGCTGGTGCGCCCTCCAGTTTCCAGAGGACGATGATGCAAGTGCTAGCAGGATTCGTTCGCGAATTCTGCATGGTCTACTTGGATGACATTATCGTTTTCTCGGGGACGTGGGAGGAGCACTGCCGTCACCTGCAGTTGGTGCTGGAGCGTCTGGCGCTGTATGGCCTGCGCTGCGCCCCCGAGAAGTGCATTGTTGGAGCGAGTTCCCTCCAGTATTTGGGACACGTGGTTACTGCCACTGGTACTCGTCCCCAAGAAGTACACGAACGCGCTATTCAAGAAGCACCCGAACCTACAAGCCGCAAGGGAGTACGAAGTTTCCTGGGAACTTGTAACTGGCTCCGGGAATACGTGCCACGCTTTGCGGAACTGGCTGCGCCTTTGACGGACTTGCTTCGGCTGAAGAAGCCCTTCAAATGGACAAAGCAAGCATCAGCAGCGATGAAGGCTATTAAGCAGGCCATGAGTCAGCCACTCCAGCTGACCCGTCCAGACTTTGGCCGAAAATTTTGCCTGCAGACGGACGCCAGTAAGCTGGGAGTCGCGGCCGTACTGTTTCATCCAAGGGAGGATGGAACACGAGACGTTATCTCCTACGCAAGCTCGCGATTCAATCCCGCTGAGCAGAAATACCACTCAAACGAGCAGGAGGCTCTAGCGGCCGTCTGGGCGTTAAAGAGATACCGCCCATTCTTGGAGGGCCACCATTTCACCCTGTATACGGACAATCGTGCCCTAACCTGGCTGAATGTGGGAAAGGACAGTAGGGCGAAGCTGATGAGGTGGGCTTTACTACTCCAGGAATTTACTTTTGATGTAGTGCATTGCCCAGGGGCGGAGAATCAGCTTCCTGATTCTCTGTCGAGGCATCCGATGGATGTCCCGCTAGGCGACTTATCGGGCGAGGAGGATCGCATGATGTACCCCTGCGTCGGGCCGAGTCATCACTCTGTCGACCGCCAAGCCGCGGTTATGTGTATTGGGTCCAGGGACTCTACCACATCGTCATTAGGTTCTGAAATCTTGCCCGATGTGTCCGGGGAAGCCTCTTTTGCGCTCGCCGTCAGAGCGGCGCAACAAACGGACGAGGTTATACGATTGCTCGTCCAACGATGGGAACGTTTGCACGAAGCGCAAGCTGAAGCAACGAGGCCAAGCGATCGACGGTTCATAAGGAACCATGAGGTGCGAGATGGGCTCCTTTGGAGGGTATCACTTAACCGGCCACCCTGTTTGGTGGTGCCTTCTTCATTTATTCCGCGAGTACTTGCAGAGTATCATGACTCTGACCTTGCCGGTCACCCAGGGGCGGAGGAAACCGGAAGAGCAATAAGAGAGTTGTTCTTCTGGGCACACTTGCAGAAAGATGTGCGCGATCACGTCCGAGCGTGCATGGTGTGTGCCACAACAAAGGCGGGGCCCAACCGCCAGCGAGCGCCGCAGGGAGGAATCAGACCAACGGAGCCGTTCAGCCTGATAGCTGCCGATATCATGGGTCCGTATCCCAGGACGGACCGAGGAAAAAGGTTTATTTTCGTAGTGACTGACCTGTACACCCGATGGGTAGAAGCCTTCCCTATAAAAACAAGTCGGGCCTCAATTTTAGTCCAATTACTCGAGAGGGAAGTTTACCCTCGCTTTGGGTATCCTAAGGCGGTCCTCACCGATAATGGGCCACAATTCGGTCATCGACTGTGGACAGATGCGATTGCTCGATGGCAGTGCCAGCACTGGACCACGGCTATTTACCACGCGAGGGCAAACCCCACTGAACGTAGGAACCAGGAGCTTAAAAAGGGTCTCCGGGTTGCCCTCCAACGCTACCCCCATCGCACATGGGACCAGCACTTGTCTACCGTTCTAGTAGGTCTAAGAGGTAGACGAAATGAAGCCACGAGCGTCACGCCAAGCCAAGCGCTCTTTGGCTACTCTCTGGCCAGACCCGGAGAGTGGCAGCTGAAGGAGCCGGATGATGCCCCGCCCTCAGATGCCGCGGCTCGAGAGAGAGTCGCCATGGACGAAGATATAAGGGCTCACCAGCAGGATTACCAAGAGAGGTATATGGGGCCCACGGAGCCGCGCCCCGTTTTTCTACCGGGACAGAAGGTCCTTATCAGGGAACATCCTAGAACGAATGCCTCCGGAGACAGGCATCCCGGTTTTGCCCCTAAGTGGGGTGGACCATGCACGGTCCTCATGGCTGTTGGCCGGGGGAACGTCTACTGGGTAGAACGGAGTGGCAGGCCTGTGAAGGTGCACGCTGACGACATGAAAGCGGTGCCGGCGTCAGGGGTCGCCAGACCTGAACATCATGTGGAACGCCTCGCGGAGCGAGGACCGTCACCGATTGTTCACCGAAGAGAGACGGATGAGTCCTCCTCCGAGAACTCCGACCTCGAAACTCCGGACGTCCTAGTGGATTCGGATGACCCACCGGCGGAGACGAGCCACATTCCCGCATTGACTTCTCGGCACTCGGCCTCGACCTCCGGACTTGACCGCCCGCGCAGGGTTTCGCGTTTGCCTAGCCGCTTTCGGGAGGATTGAGCACGTATCGGGACGATGGGTTTCTCTCGAATTGGAGGTGGCGATTGATACCGGCCGGTCAGTCGTCACGAGTGACGTGAGCGAGAGAAATCCGACGCCCCTATATGACGTGCGAGTATTTTCGGGTACCTACCCAAAATACCGCGGGAAGCACCATTCATTTTTGGGGAAATATTTTTTTTATAACTTGGGATATTTTTATTTATAAAATGGCAACATTTTGTCTTGTCAGCTGGGAGAAAAAAAAAGGCGCGCTGAGTTTGCCGCGTGTGGGAATTTTAATTTTAAAAAAAGAGGAACGATTCTTCTAGCATCGATTTTATTTTTTTCAAAAAAAGGAAAAAAAATTTAAAGTCTGGCCGAGCCGCCAGCAGTAGAAATTAATAAATAACTTCTCGTCTCAAGTCCGGTGCCCCAGAGCCGGCAATAATTTTTATTGTATTTTTTCTACCCAACGAAAGTAAGAAACTCTAACTTGAGCCAAGCCTGGTGCAGCTGGCTGGGTTTTTCCTGAGACTGTTGCCTTGGCTGAATCGTAGAGGCCTTTGCGCGTTTCGGCGAGTCGCCTGCCAGGGTTTCGTCCGACGGATTCCCTCGGTCAGGTTGTGCCACCTAGGTGTTTCCATCGGCTCTAAGCCAACTATAAGTTTTAAATCTTCTTTGCATACGTTGGGCTGAACACGGACCTTCCCAGTGGCCGAGGACGTCCACCAACCCGTAGGTCAACGCAGACTACGCCTGGTGGGCTGTCGATCCACCATCATCGACAGGGGTCCAAGCTGGGAGACCACGTCCTCACGGTGAGTGGCCTTTAAATGTTCTCTTACCTTGGTCCAGTAGTATTAATAGTTTATCCGAGGGGAGTGACACGTTGAGTCGACGCTTCACGTCGTCCCTAGCGCTCCACCTAAACTGCACACGTCTACGCTGAGTGCTGTTCGGAGCTGGTCAGCGGCCTTGCCATCTGAGTCTCCGGACAGCGTGAAGCGAAGGAGTGTCAGTAATATTATTATTTTACGAGAATGCCAAAGTCTTTTAATCTCGTTACCTAAAGAGGTGTATTTTCTAATATTTCATCAAAAGTTTTTATAATATTACTAGAATTTGAAATAGCCACGTCGCAAATATATGTTATTTTTTTAATTTTATCATGTATTATTAAATCGGGTCTGTTATGTTGAATTGACCGGTCAGTTAATATTGTTTTATCGTAATAAAGCGAAATATTATTATTTTCTAAAAATGAAATCGGATCATATTCATAATATGGTTTTATGTTTATCGCGTCAATTAATTTATATTTAATAGCTAAATTTTGGTGTATTATTTTTGCTACTTGGTTATGTCTAAATGTATATTCTGATTGCGCGAAAAAAGAACAGCCCGATATTATATGCTCGATTGTTTCCGGAAAAGCCAAACATTTCCTACAACTATCATCTACTACATTTATGTCTTTTATTATATATTTTTGATAATTTTTAGTTTTTATTACTCTATCCTGAATCGCTATTATAAAACCTTCTAAATCCGCGTCCAAATCACCAATACTCAACCATTTGTTTGACCAAATTTTGTCAACATATAGTTGGTTGAGAAATTTTGGATGTATAGAATGAATTATTTTATTTAGCCACGAATTTAGAAGGTCGTCATTTATATTTATAATATTGTTATTGGCATTCTCGTAATTTAAATTTAATGTTGTTTAATTTTTGTCCGCCTCACAAATTACTTTATGTATTAAAGAACTATCAGATTTTTTGTGAAAGAAAGTTTTTAGCGATTCGATTTGATTATTATGTAACGATGTTATTTTTATTATACCCCTACCTCCTAAATTCCTAGGCAAATTGATTCGTTCAATCGCGGAATTAGGATGATGACAACGAAATTTAGTTAAACGCGTTCTTATTGTTCTTTCTAAACTATCTAAATCTGTTTTTGACCATTTAATAATTCCAAAAGAATATGTCAATATCGGTATTGCCCAAGTATTAATAGCTTATGTTAAGTTTATAGCTGACAGATTGCATTTTAATATGTATTTTTTTTAAACTATAATATGTTTTTATTGTGTTCGAAAAAATGACATGTTTTTGGTCGCAGACTAAAAAATAATTTATTCATCTCATACATACATACATACTATCACGCCGTGTCCCTTACGGGGTAGACAGATAGAGGGACATGGCGTGATAGTATAAATTATCACTTGTTTATTGTGTATTTGATTATAACAACGATTATTATATTTTACTATATAATTTTTCGCTAGTTTGTATTATTTTAAATGTTGATTTTTTAATTTTATAAAATGATATCTTTCTTCCTTATTCTTGAAAAGGCCACTAAACTTGGTCACTGTAATAAACAAAAATAATTTGCTTAAAGATTTTTAAACTTTCTCATGATAATTGAATACCAGCGCCATAAGAACATTTTTTGTCATTTGGTCAAAATTTTGCGGAATAAAGTGTGGATCTCGAATTATAACTTTTCGAATGCCATAAAAATATGCTAGCAACTTTCATTTTCATTTCTTCATCTGTCATTTGTGATTACTTTGGATGGATGCTCGTATTTTGTCTCCTAAATTATTTTCTGTCGTTTTATATCATATATTGAATTTATTCAGTTTCGAGCGTATCTTTATAATGAGTTTTTTGGGATGAAACAAAAATTTTCTTTTTTCTGAAAAATATTTACCTTTTCAACAGTTTAAAAAATCAATACAACGAATATGGATGTAACTGTGAGTAATATCAACGTACTAATTATATAGTTAATCTCAAATGATTTATGTTTGTTGTATAAGTGTTTGTGAATATTTTTAACCCTTTCAGTCACGAATTAATTCCAATGAAGAAAATTTTTTTTTTAATGCATACATCATAAGGGCCCGCTCACATTGGATACGAATTTGGTCGTACGTAAACGTACGATGCAGGTCGTACGAATCGAGTGCGCGCACTGGCTTGCTCACATTGGATACGAATTCGCATCGTACGTATACGTACGATACTGGTCGAGTGCGCGCACTAGATACGGCTTTCTCCGATTTTTGATACGAATTTGATCGTACGTCGACGTACGATGCTGGTCATACAATTTTATGTATTTAAGATTTGGTACACGGATAACAAACAATGCACATAAACATAATATCAATCACAACAAAGCTACCGTGCATACAAAAATCACACAAGGCACAGCCTCTCTGTGTGTTAGCCAATTTTTTTTTTTTAGATAAAAATGAATATGTCCTTGTTAAACAAGTACATATACATCTTCCTACGTTCCCTAAAGTAAGAAAATAAATGCTTGTGCTATAGGTGAACGAAATCGGTTGAGGTAGGATTCGAACTCGCGACCACTGGATTACTAGCCCAGCGCGCTAATCGCTCTGCCATCGACCCATCTAATTTTATTCCCATTTATTTATTTATTCATTTATTTAATATTTCTTCTCGGGCAACTAACAGATACTATGTCAAATATTTATTTAACACGCACCCAATAACAAGTTGCCACATTCTTGAGACTTACGATATTAGTCGTCTCACAGATCCAGACTGAAAACACAATTAAAAACTGTGCCTCCACCGGGAATCGAACCCGGGACCTTTGGATCAGCAGTCAGATACCCAACCAACTGAGCAACGAAGGCCGACAATTGTAATACATATAGACAAAATTATCTTGTTTATAACATTTTATAATAACATATTCTCTTCACATAGCACAAAACATCACAAAACCTTGGGGAAAGCAAAATATAAAAAAAACAGGTAACAACACATGAAGAGAAATTTAAAATAACAGTTTACAAAGATAAAAATATCAAGTCATAAAAAAATATTTAGTTATTTGAATTCGGATCAAATTGCATAACGTAATCAGAAATCTCATAAACATTTGTGTCCAAAAACAAAATTTTCTGTATCCATTTATGTGTAATCAAAGTACGAACGGAGCAAAATATTCAAACAAGTTTGGATCGAATTCGTATGTCGGAACTATACGCACGTCAACGTACGACTAACTCGCACCCAGTGTGAGCACTCTCATAGTGCTCAAAGGAACGGGATTATTCGTGCGTTTTCGACGTTTTCGTACGTATTCAGACGACTGAATTTCGTACGTAAACGTATCCAATGTGAGCATGTCCATGAGCGAAGTCAGACGTCGTAACAATTCGTGCGTATACGTACGACCACAGTACGACTACGTACGATCACGTACGACCAACTCGCATCCAGTGTGAGCACTCTCATAGTACATCAAGTATCGGGATCGTTCGTGCATTTACGTACGTTTACGCACGAGCGAAATTCGTACGAAAACGCATCCAATGTGAGCGAGGCCTAATAATATGTCGATTGAAAGATATATTTTAAATTTTATTGATCTAGCGTTTTTAGATCAACAAGAATTTTAATGTGTACAAATGTAGACAAATTTACTAAGGTTCACTTTTTAAAGGTATAACTATAATAAAAATGATTTACAAATGAGAATTATTATTTATTATTTAATTAGGAAAATATGATATATTTTTGTAATTATAGAATTACAAAGCAGAATTATTGTTTAAAAATAAAATATTAGTGTAAGTACAAATAAAATGTAAGTAGTTAAATAATGTAGTAAACATTTTTTTCTTAGAAACTAAACATATTATTATTTTTGATGATAAAAAAGAAAACAGTTTCTGTCTTTCTGGAAACAAAGATGAACTTGACATTTCGAACATTTTCGAACACGATTTTTTGTAAATATGTCCAAGTGGTATACTCTTTCCCAATACATTCGAATCCTTGGGAATTTTAAATCTCCCATCATAATGTGAAGACTGAACAGTTTTTTATCTCCTGTACATCACATGCTGTGAAATTCATATCTCCCTTACATAAGGCATACGTGTTTGTATGAAATGCAATTTTTTCAAAAATTTCTTCATTAAAATATTTAAAAAAATATTCTAATGGAGTTTTCAGTGATTCATGGTAAGAATTACCATGTGATGATGAAGCATTTTTTTTTTTTTTTTTTTTTATTATAACCCATCTAGAGACCCACTCACGTTGACTCAATAGTAGTCCATTGTGATACTTTGCCTGCTAGATGTCATTCCATAGTCCTATCTCCTGGAAGAACTGTAAAATCCTTTGTGGATCGGTGTCTCTGATTTGCTTTTGATCAGCAATATGCAAACCTATTTTCTTTACTCTTGTTTGCATTAGTGGGCCACATTCTGTAAGTAGATGTATCGGTGTTTCATGTTCATCCATGCAGAACCTGCATAGGTACATTTCCGATAGATTCATCGTGCATAGATGTTTATTGAGTCTACAGTGACCAGTTAAGATTCTAGTAAGAATCCTAAGGTTATTCCTGCTCATTGTTAGGATCCGCTTAGAGTGTGTTGAAGAGAATCCTGAAATGAGTGCTTTTGAATGTCTTTGTCCTGGGGTAGATAACCAGAGTTCAGTGGCATTGTTAAGCATTCTTTGGTAAAGTGTTGATTTGACAATACTATTAGCTAGGAGACAGTGAGGCTCCGGCCCATAGGTAGCTATGTCCGCTCCCCTATTTGCCAGAGCATCAGCCTCCTCGTTACCTTTATAATTGTAGTGTCCAGGTACCCATCTTAATGTGATTTTGTTACCATAGTTTACTGATAGAGTCTTCAGCGCTTCAATGCAGTCTAGTACTGTTGATGAAGTTACTGTGTAGGAATCAAGAGCTTTAAGAGCAGCTTGAGTATCAGAGTAAATGTATATTCTGTGGTTCTTATAATTCCTTCTTAGGATTTCATAGGCACAGAGTGTTATGGCACATATTTCTGCCTGGAAGATCGTTGCATACTGTCCCAAGTGCTTGTGGATCTTCACCCTAGGCACTTGCCCATATATGCCCGATCCTATACCATTCTTTTTCTTGGATCCGTCAGTGTACCATATAAGTGCACCATTGGATTCCTGATACCAAACATCTGCTATTGTAGTTTTAGTTTGTATTTCTACTTTGTATGGTTTTTCAAAGTTGTAAACAGTTAATATTTTATCTGTTGGGAATGCAAGTAATTTGTCTTGAGATTCTATTTTGTTTAGATTTGCTTGGATTTCTAAATTTGTGTTTAGTTTATTTCCACTTGTTAGTCTTATAATACCTTCCTTTGCCATTTTTTCAAGGTATAAATGGAGAGGTGGTAGACTAATCATGGCCTCTAGAGAAGCGGTGGGAGTTGTGTGTAAGGCTCCCGTAATGAGCAAGCAGGCTAATCTTTGTAAACGTTTAAGTTTATCTACACAGCCTCTTTGTTGTAGTTTGTCATTCCAAACTGTTACAGCATAAGATACTATGGGTCTTATTATTGTAGTGTATGACCACAGAGCTTGTTGGGGTTTTAGTCCCCAATTATTCCCTATGAGTCTATGGCATGTCCATAATGCTTTGATTGCTTTTTGAGCAACTTTTTCTACATGTTGTGTCCATGTTAATTTACTATCCAATGTTATACCTAGATATTTTACTTCATTGGAAAAGTCCAGTTTTTTTCCAAAGAATATTGGAGGTGAGAGTTTATCCAACTTTCTTTTCCTAGTGAAAGGTACAACAGTTGTTTTATTTGCATTAACTGTTAGTCCATTATCTTTGCACCATTTTTCAACTATTTTTAGTGCATTTTGTAGCAGATCAGAGATTGTTTCACATTCTTTCCCTCTGATTGTAATGACTATATCATCCGCATAGCTTTGTGTATTATATCAACATTCGTTCAGTGTGCATACTAGGCCATCCACAGCCAGCGTCCACAGGAGTGGTGATAAGACTCCACCCTGCGGACACCCCCTGTTTGTTTTAGCCTTAGTAGTCTCATCCACCAGATTAGTTATGATGTATCTATTGGATAACATGTTGTCAATCCATTTTATTATAGTGTTGTCGACATGTTTCTGTCTTAGTCCACTAATTAGTACGCTTATTGGTACTGCATCAAATGCTCCTTCTATGTCAAGGAACGCACACAGAGTAATTTCTCCGCTATCTAGGGATTTTCTTATATTTCCTACGATTTCAATGAGAGCTGTTTCAGTAGATTTGCCCTCTTGGTAAGCATGTTGCTTTGGATGAATAGGATGCAATGTTATTATATTGCTCACTATGTATCTATGTAAAATCTTTTCCATAGTTTTTAGCATGAATGAAGATAGACTAATTGGTCTATAAGCTTTTGGAGTCTTATAACTTTCTTTACCTGGTTTTGGTATATAGGTTACTTTGACTGTTCTCCAGCTTTGTGGAACATAGCCCCATGCAAGACTGGATCTGAATATTTTCAGCAGTGTCGGCATGATTTTTTCTATACCGTTCTGTAGAAGAGCAGGGAATATGTTATCATTTCCACTGCTTTTATAAGGCTCAAAAGAGTTGATAGCCCATTTGATTTGATTAGGCCTGAAGATTTTTGATGCTAATCTCCAGTCATTTAAACTTGGTTTATCGCATCCTGGAGGCTTAGTGATGGTTTCCTTCACCGTTTCGCATCCAGGAAAATGTGTTTTAGCTAATAGCTCAAGTGTTTCCTTGCATGTTGCAGTATAATAACCATCTTCTTTTGTTAGGAGACCTATATCAGGTTCCTTCCTCCTGGCAAGGATTTTATTAATCCTTGCTGTTTCTTTAGTACCATTTGTGGTACTGTAGAACTTTTTCCAAGATTCCGTTTTGGCTTTCCTTATAGCCTTATGATATTCTGTTAGAGATTTTCTGTACTCTTCCCACAGGCTATAGTGTTTAGCCCTATTGAACAGTTTCCTAGTTTTTGCCCTAAGGGTGGATAGGTTTGAGTTCCACCAGGGAACTTCCCTTTTTTCAGTTTTTGTTTTAATAGGGCAGTTCTGTTCATAGGCCAAAATTAGGTTTTCCGTAAGTTCATCCGTAATTAAATCTATTCTTCTTAGATTTCTTGTCGACTCTATTGGGCTAGTACCACCCTTAAGGTCGTCTTTGAACCCAATCCAATCAGTAGATTTTTTATTTCTATATTGAATTGTTGTTTTTGTCAGGCTTTTAATGTGGAACATTAAATGTCTATGGTCAGAAGCTGATTCTTCTGACGATACGTGCCAGTCCATAACTTCATTACTGATATTTTGTGAGCAGAGGGTGAGATCTAAAACCTCAGACCTTGCTTTGGTAGTGAATGTAGGTTCATTACCTTTGTTCACAATGTTTAGATTATGTGTGATGATGAAATCTAAAAGATTTTCCCCTCTTTGATTACAGTCTGTGCTGCCCCATATTGTATGATGAGCGTTTGCATCACACCCAACAATGAGTCTCGCATCATTCTGCTTTGAGAAGTTTATTACTTCTTCAAGGATTGTAAGCGGTAATGCTTCATCACCTGCAAAGTATGCTGAACAGAGTATTAGTTTTCTGTTGTCTGCTTTTTGTGGGATCATTATAGCCACGAGATCCCTTTTGCAAAATTCTGGAATGCCAATATATTTGGTATTATTGTTTATCACTATACATGCTCTGGGTCTAGATTCATGGTCACAGGATATAACTGTTCCCATGGAGCCCAGGCCACATACTCTGTTATTAATGGTCCATGGTTCCTGTACCAGTAGTGCTGTTAGGTTTTCTTTCTGCAACCTTCTATTGGCAATAGCCGAAGCAGCTCGAGCCTGGTGAAGGTTTATTTGAAGTATACCTATCTTATCATTGATATTTTTTCCAGTGTTAGGGTTTATGTATCCTTCACCACTGTTGTAGTTCCGTTTTTTGGTATTGTCAGTAACTATATTTGCCTTTATTATATTTATTGGGTATTGAGTGTCCATCAACATGGTCCTCAATGCCTTCTAGGCCCTTTCCATTGGGAGCCCCTGCTCTTCAATGGATATTTATTCACCGCTTTTGGGTTACCGTTTTCGTCATAGGTATACCCTCCGGCGGGATATGAGGTTTTTCTAGGTAGCTTTTTGCCACTTCTAGCACCTCTTATTCCTTGAGCCGAGTGTGCCGGCCCCAAAATCCCTCCAGCGGTCGTCCCCGGTGCCTCCCCTGCCGGGCCAGATGTTGTCCCAGCATTGGCGCCACCGAAGGCAGAAACCGTCCCCGATGCCGTCCCTACCGGGCCAGATGATGTCCCAGCATTGACGCCATCAATGGACACTGCCCTCGGTGCCACCTTTGATGGGCCAGTTGATGTCCCAGCATTGGAAGCACCGGCAGACACAGTCCTCGGCATCACCTCTGTCGGGCCAGATGTTGTCCCAGCATTGGTGACACCGATGGACTTTCCACTGGCAGGATTCACTCCGACTGACGCCCCGGCGACAGGCACGAAACCCCCAGAGCCACCCAGAGCAGGTCGGGCCAGGCCTGGTGTTGACTCAGCCTCAACCACGATCTCAGAGGCTGCCACATGAGGATTCCGTGACCCCTCGCCAGGGCCTACGTCTCCAGCATTCAGCCCAATTTCCTTAATGACGGCATTAGTTGAGCTAGGTCCAGCCCCAGCTAATCCATCATTTGTCGCAAGGCCCTTTTCCTTGTTTGATCCCAGCTCCTTTATCATAAAGGATATCCTGGTCATGCCCATATAAGGCCTGTATCCAGCCCTCTCAATTGCTTTGGCTGATGCCTCGTCAATTGAGAATGCCATTTTGTAACACCAGTCAAGTTTATTGATGTTTAACACCTTCCAGTGTCTGGTGTTGATTCCCTCATTGCTCTCTAGCAATCTTAATACCATATGAGGTTTTAGGTAGGCTTTACCTGGGATGGTTGCCACAGCTATGTGATTCCTAGGCAGTTCATGCCCTTGGATCACCTTTAGTTCAGCCCCCTTCCAGGGTAAGATAGGAACTAATTTCTCGATCCATTCCTTGGATCTTTGGTCTATGCATGTAATGGCTAGTATGCCCATCTTGGGAACACAAGATTCGAATCTTGGAATATACTGCCTTGCATCCATTGCCTGAAACACGGCTTCGTTTAGCCTTACCTCAAGGGTGGTCAATTCCTTGTCGGTAAGTTTTGAGTCGGTCTTAGAGCAGATTCCGACTTTGTGGCTGATGGCTTTTCGGTAGGACATTGCTTCAGCTTTGTCCTTCTTACTGGGATGCTCAATAGAGTCATCCTGCCTTGGCCTTTTAACAGCTGAAGGATGAATGTCGGTGGCGGGCTTGTCAGCAGGGTCTGTAGACATCCCACCCCTAATCAGAGCCTTCTTAAGCCTTCTTCTGGATGCTCCACAGCGTTTTACACTGTGTTGTCCAATATTGGATTCCTCACAGTCCTCTGTCAGGGTTTGAGACGTACTCGCCACTGATGGGATCTGTGGGATATCCACATATTCCATTATATCAGATAATGGAGAATTATTCCTAGTGGATTGGGCCAATTCAGTCCCTGTTTCCACATCGGAGTTTACAGTCATTGGTGAGTCACACCCCTCCGACTGATCTATCACTGTTCTGCTGAGGGCCTCTGAACAACCCTGCAGCAAGACAGTGATACTGTCTTCTTCGCTCTCTCCTTCACTATCATAAGATTTTTTTTTAAAATTATCCATGTAGTTCCCACGAGTATTGAGGAAATATACGTCACTGCGCCCAGAGCCTCTTAGACGCAGAAGGCTGCATTACAAGGGGATTTCGCCCGGTTTCCCCAGGAGTCGCTTCTGACACTATGTAACCCAAGTGCCATTCAGCTCTCGGCACGACAGACCTTAGCTTGGGTTTTTCATCCGTCCTCGTTAGCTTTAACGGCCCATGGGCCGCCCCAAGCGTCCACACGCGTAGGCATGAGGATACACGTGACGTCCCATATGACCGTCAAATTACCAGGGGGCACCGCGAGGAGGTGAGGATCGGATAAGGATGCACGATCAACGACCACCATTCCCCGCCCCGTTTTGTGAGCAGACAACAGACCCGCCGACCGTGCACCCCCTTTGCCCCCCATGATGAAGCATGCAATTTAGGAATAAAATTATAATGCTTCCTCCATTTTATGTCACATTTGGGAGTTGTTTTTATGCTCAAACGTGTGTCGGTATTATTTTCAGTAGAAAAATCCAATAAAATTTCTTCCCTTTCCTCATTATCATCTTCATCGATTACTTCGTCAGCAATCTCCTTAGGATCGGCATTTACATCTCCTATTCTTCTGCGTAAAGTTGGAGCATTTTCATCGATGATTGCATCTTCTATTTCACCTTCAGACAAATCTTCTAAATCAGATACATTTCCGTTCTCTAATAATGACAAAATATCATCAGCAGCTAGACTATCAAGCCTTCGGTAAACTGAAAATCAATAAAATATTCAAAATCAATATGTACGTTCAATAGACTTACAATAAAATTGTCTACGATTGTACACTTTAAAATGTGACGCTCGACAGCCTTTAAAAGTAATTGTCTACGATTGTACACATAACTTAGATTTAGAAGTATGGCTAATTAAATCAAAATAATCAATATACTATATATTTGAAAACATAAATAGACATATACTATGTTGTTTAGTAAAATATTTCATAAATAAATGATCACATTAACACTGTAAATAAATAAAATATAAGGACAAACCTCCAGATGACGGCTCCACGGTCGCCATGGCGGGAATAATTATGAATATTTTGTTACAACTAGTTGCATGTAACACATGAGATCCAACTGTCGATAGCGATAGTATGTATAGTTGAAGAATATGTACCAAACTATAAACCCATAAATAAAAATTATTGAATATTTTCAGATATTTTGTTTTCTATACAACATATATTATGTAGGTATGTATGTCAAGATAGGATAGTTTGGAGGAAGTTCCTTTTTTCCTACCCAGAATATGCAAATAGCATGATGGTATGTATGTATGTTTGGAGATGAAGTATCAAACTATTAAGTCTTCTTACATATTGTGTATAGGCGACTGCCATACAAAATGTATGAAGCGATGTCGTCACTAAATTCAATTTTTAAAAAAATTGTTAAAAAAAAATTGAGATCTTCTACAACAATGTTAATATTTTTTATAGAAAATTAAATTATCTAGTTGGGGTGTTTCGGCTTTTTTTGATAATTGTAAAAGTTTTGGAAATATAGGCAGTTAAACTCATAAATTTATCATAAAAAAAATATTTTTCTTAATAAAAAATGTTTGAGAAACCCTGGAATTTTTTTGAAAAAACTCATTTGAGATTTTGTATTTGTCTATGTTTGTACCAATTTTCAGCGTTCTAGCGTTTATGGTTTCTGAGATATATGGAAAAATAAAATAAAAATTCAAAAGTTGATAACCCCTGACTGAAACAAAAATTCAAAATTCCGAGTATAAAAGTTTTGTAGGCCTGTAACTGTTTATATATTCTGAAATTTTAGGCTCTGTAAATTGAACGGATCAAAAGTTATAAGGGGGGGACGGACACACAGACACACACACAGACACACACACACACAGACACACACACAGACACACACACACACAGACACACGAAATGTTCTACTCCGAATTCTGAGTAAATCCGTGTATGGAACATATATGCTGCGAAGCCTCTAAGTTGGTGTTTTTTGACTTCAAAGTTGGAAAAGCCGTGAAAAAAGTAGACCTCTCCATACAATTCTCGCGTATTCTGGCTTGATACATTGTCGATATGTTAAGAGAACAAAGTTCTCCTGAACAAATCGACAGTTGGAATATCATAGATGGCGTTGGTTATCATTTTGTTTGAATTTTAAATGTGTATAAATGTAGACTAAACTAACCAGACATTAAAAAATATCCAAACAGCGGAAACATTACTGTTTGAAGTTGGTGTGTACAATTGTACACATAGTGACCGAAAGGGTTAAAATACCTATCATATTAAATGTATTTAGGAATTTTTCGGTATACTCACGCAGTATTAACGGTGCTGATTTTTGTGTTGTAGCACTTTCAAATATACATTTAAATAAATTAAATATTTGCTAAAATCATGTGAAGATATTAAAGATCGTGTTATTTTATGGTGGTTATTGCATCTACATGATGTTTTCTCCAATTTTTGTGTCCTATCAAGTTGATTATTATCCTCCAATTTCCAATTTCTTAATAACCTTGTTCAAAAATTCCACACACAACCATTACTATTTGTATACTTTTATACTCTTTGTTATTCTTATTAACCATTGATCTTCTATTTTTTATATATGTTATTCTATTACGTTTTCAATATGGTAGATTTTTTTAGTAAGTTCCATTTTTTCTGGCAGAATTCCAAGATATGTGTGTATATTGTTTATGTAAGTATTTTGATTATGGAATGAACATGGTTGCATAGGGTTGTATAGGGTAAGATGCATTGATAAAACAATAATGGAAAATCCTACCTTAAGTGATTGCATTCATCTACAACACAAGCATTAGTTACTTATTTTATGAAATTTTCAAAGTTGTTTTTGTATTTTTTTCGCCATAGATTTGTGTTAAAAATTAATTTGAGAATAATTGCTTTATCTCAAAAATATCTATTTTCACTGTAATTTAATTGAATTACAGTGAAAATAGATATTTTTAAAAGTACATTTCTTATAACTTGTTGAAAACTTTTAGGTTCCTCTAAAATTGGATCCTTTGAAATGCAATGAACCCGATAACAGGAGACTATGGATTGGCAATTTAGACCCTCGAATCAATGAGTACGTATTAATGGAATACTATTTTGTTTTTCTTTATATTTTTAGTTGAAGATTTCTTTACAATGATTCAGTTTTCATTGAGATTATATTAATAATATCAATAATTGTGACTTATCAAACTGTTGGTTTGTTTTGATGACCTTAGCAGTGTGGTTTTTGTCATAACTGACTATTCAAGCTATCTAAGATTGCCTTGATCAATATGAAAAAAACAGGATTCTTTTAATTTTAAACAAGCCAAATTAGCATTAGAATATCGGATATTTCATTAAGAATTCACTCTAAAAATCTACAGCTATCAGAGGTTTATCAAACCCAATATTAACTATGCTATATAGTTACTTTGAACCAATGTGTTGTATTGTTTTCTCTCAAAGAAAGTTATTTATGTTAACAATCACCAATAATATTTCCCATCAGATAATATTTTGTAATAATTCTCATTATTTTTTATTTGACTTTTAACACTTTCTCTTATATTTAAATCAATGCACATAACACTATACTTAAGAGTGAATTATACCATGAATCATCAAAATTTATAAATGTTGACGTACAGGTTTGATTGTTTTATTCCCCTTCTTCTTCTTCAATGGCTCTATAGCCCATATCGAGCCTTGGCCTCCAGCAACTTCATCCTCCAACCTCTCCTGTCACCTGCTGCGACCCTCCAGTTTGGCACATTCAGAAGCTGGGATGCGTCCCTCCCAATATCATCTTCCCATCGCAGCCTCGGTCTCCCGACCTTTCTTTTGCCACCTGGGTGCCCCTCTAAGACTCTTTTTGGTACCCGTGATGATGGCATTCTCTGAACATGCCCGGCCCATCTTAGCCTGCTTAGTCTTATATGTTCAGACAGTTTGGGTGCTTTGTAGATGCTGTACAACTCATCGTTGTATCTAATTCTCCATGTCCCAGGATTTTACGCAGCACTCTTCTCTCAAAGATGTCCAGCATCTCCGCAGACCTTATTGTCAGTGTCCAAGCCTCCTCACTTTTTAGTTTTATTCCTCACTATTTCTATACTTCTAAAACAAAATGAATTTCTCTGACTTATTATGTATTTAGATAGTTTTTATACTCCGTGATATTTTTGTTATCTGTATATTATATAAATTGTTATTTGAGACAAAGTCATTTATTTTCTTTTGTAATTACTGGTACCAACTCCTGAAATTGGTGCGGACCTTTGGCGATATTGAGAAGTTTGACCTGATGTTTCACCGCACGGGGCCCCTAGCAGGACAGCCCAGAGGATTTGCCTTTGTGACATTCAAACATAGAGACGATGCACTTCAAGCACAGGAACGCTTGCACGGAAAACTAGTAGGATGCAGAAATTTGTCTGTAAAGTGGGCACAAACAACATCAAATGTATGTTATTTTTTATTTTAATGTTAATGTACAGTCATATCATATAGCATTGTTTTATAATTTGATTATTTACAAAATCAAATATTTGCTTTTTGAAAAAGGGAATCAACTATCATCAAAATTCAAAACAAAAATACTATTAAATACATTTTTTTAATGTACTTTTTCTTTTTATTCACAGATAACAAACAAATGTTAATGATTTTGTATAAACAATCCACGCAAAAGATATCTTAAATATTGAATTTCACATTTAGCAATTCATGTTTTTTTTTTTACATAAACATTACTTCATAATTAGTTAAAATATAGTGTTAAATGTTACAATTTTGCTGCAGGAAGAAGTTATAAAACCTAAACCAGAACTAGAAATTGCTGCTTTGGCTGGTGCGGCTTCAAAATCTGATACAAAACTTAGTAAGAAAACTGTCATTCAGTCCATTGAAGCAAAATTAAAAATGATGGAGAATAAAGAGGCCGGTGATGATTTTGTGATAAATAAACTTGCCGCTAAAGAGTCACCGATCCTTGCTCAGTATCAAACTAAACAGTATCAGCCGTTGAAGAAAGAAAGTAGTACATGGAGACGAAGACATCCATACCATAAGAAGAGATAACATTGAAAACCATGTTTATTTATGTCATGTTATTTTATAAGAAGAATACTCACGTGGAAAAAATCTGATTAAAAAAAAACATTAAAATCTAGGCGTTTGCATCCATACCTCATTGCATATGTTATTTTTTTCTGTTCTTACAAAGCATAAAAAAATCACACTAGTCTTCAAAAACCCTAAAAATAAAACATGATTGTTTTTATGTTGAAAAACAATGGTTAATTTTGAGTTCTAGTCATGAATATATTTTACATTATATTCAAAATATTTATCAAATGGAATTAATCCAAGTTTCATAATGTTTTTCAAGTTCTTTAATTCATATATGATATAAGAAAATTGGTGTAATTTTTTTTGCTTTGTTAAATAAAATATTTTTTTATTTGCAGAGATTCTTTTATCCATTCATGTAATTAAATTTAAAAAAAATCCTACTTTACATGAAAGTCAAGGATGCTTCTTGCATGTTTTTTTTATTTGTTGACTGAATGACATAAACAGTCATTCAATATATTATTGCTATCTTCATTGCTATTAAGAGTTTGTTAAATTACAAAGAAATTCAGTGAATTGATGTACTATAAAGCTATTCATTATTATATCACTATTATTTAATAAGAAAATGGCGCTCAGTGCTTTTGAAAAAAAATATGTGCCTTTATTTTATTGCACCACTTTATTACTGCTATAATTAAGTCACCACTCTGTGTTGACAAAGTGATTTTTTTTATTTAACTAATCAACATGATAAATATATAAACATTTGATAAATACATTGCCATATTTTGAATAGTAATGGCGTTACATAGAATTATGAAAAAAATAATATATAATTTTATGTTGTATTTAATTTAGATCACAAATGCGACTCCCATTGACCAGTATTGCTCGATGCCGAGCATTGTCAGAATTCTGACGATGCTCAGTATTGAGCGTTACCGGTGAATAGTTATCACGTTTACGAACTAAATTAAATAGTTTTTCATGATAGAGATGGGTGGTGGCAGAGCGGTTAGCGCGCTGGGCTTAGCAACCCAGAGGTCGCGAGTTCGAATCCTGCCACGACCGATTTCCATTCACCTATAGTACAAGCATTTATGCTTAGTTTAGGGAATGTATAAGGATGTATATGTATTTGTTATACAAGGACATATTCATTCTTTTTAAAAAAAAAAAAAAAAATGATTCTGAGTAATGGTGTTAATTTTGAATGATTCTTTAATATTTTTTTTTTATATATCAAATGAATTTGTTTATATAATGTTTGTGATGATAATTGTAAACTATTTATCAGAGTCACCCCAAATAACATTATGATATTTCTCACCTACTCTACACTAAAACACACATAAAACATACCTATATATTTGAAAAAGAAATAAGTATTCATTTAATTTGTTAATTAAAGAAATTCAACTGTTTGATAAGTTACATTTAGCTTAATGATATTTTTTTTACAGTATTTATTTGTAATTTAATGAAGTCTATCTCAAAGTGCACTGTATGGCAATCTGATAGTGGCTTCACAAGGGATTGACAGGAAGAAAATTAATTTAGTTATTTGATTAGGTGAATTGGTCGTCCAAAATATCCTTATTTCTTAAGCAAAAATGTATGTTATTACTATTATAGATTCTTACGTGTATGTTATTATTATAGGCATAAAATACACTTATGAAATATTATGTATATACCTATTTGTTAATCCAATTGTACGTTGACAACTTGTTATCATCTCGAGTTTTATTGAAATAAGTGTGAAATTTTGTATTTAACAGTTTTTAAATAATGTGTATACACTCGGAAGCCCAAAATTTTATGAAATCTTGAAGAGATAATTAAATTTGAAATAGAAACACGATTAGAAGTCGATTTTTTGTGTCATTATTGATTTAAAAAAAAAGTTTTACTCACATACTATAGAATATACAATAAAAATTTCCAGTATTCACTATATATTTCTCATTGATTAGTGATTTTTTCACTAAAACAGATTGTGTTGACAAAACTACACAATTTTGGGAGTGATGTCATCTTCCAAATAATTCTTATGCTGAATTAAATATTTGTGTAAATCTTTTAAATAAATGTAGTCTCACAAATGTTAGAAATTTCAATCAAACTTATCTGAAATTGTATTGATTTGTTAGATGAATTTAAAAAGATATTTCTGTTTTAAAATATAGCAGATTTTTTTTTAAATAATATGTACATGTATAAAAGTGTACTAAGTGCGTTGAAATATATTTATATGACCAACTGAGATATTATTTTTACATTAATCAAATTTAGGGTTTATGTATTTTAAAGTATACACAAACGTTGAAAAATGTACCTTTGTAAATATTTTTCTCTAAATAATTGTAATAAATCATGTTTGCCAGTAGTACATAATATATATTGCTTACTTCTATCTTAATAGACATATTGAATCTACTTAGGGTTAGGCATGCATGGAAACTTAACTTCATTGGGTGAGTGGAATCTGCGCCCATGATACGGTTGTTTATCGGCCAAACGGTTTAAGTGCATATATACTTGTAGTATCCTACAATTGGAAATAAGGATTTTTTTGAAGTAGCTACCATTCAATTAACATTGTTGTTTCAGAATCTATATTTATTTCATCCTTTGCAAGAGGACCATGATCTTCTAAGTTAGTTTCAGAATCTATATTTATGTCGTTAGTAATTGAAATATCGTTTTGGATCAGCTGTCCACTGACAACATACTTGCTTTAATACGCTTGGACGATTAAGTTATCGGTAGCATGCACGCCCTTTCATAACATAGAGTACACACTGTTGGGTGATCCCGAAGGTCAGTATTTTTGTGTCTCGTCATAGATTTAAAATCGGCCGATTCTGTTAGCTTTCATGCACGCGCTTACATGTAATCCGTATAGTGTAGCTAACCGATAGTCTAATCTGATCAGCCGATTAAATTACCTTCCATGTATGCCTACCCTTATTCTATAAAAATATTGTAATTCTTGCTATGTTTCATTATTAAAATATGTATATACATATTTGAATTAAGAAATTTTGCAAATACGTGTAATCCTCATGGGGAATACGTCCTGGATAAAACTGTGATAAGTAAAATTCCCGATTAAAGGGGGGGAAAAAATGGTAGCACTGAAAAATACCTTATTTATAAATAGTCGCTCTACACTTAGTCTGCAAATTCGCAGCGCAAACTACAAAAATGACGAGTTCGTGCATTGCGATCTCTATGTAGAATATGTGTATAGGCTCCACACTTATAATTTGCGTGCGATTTGTACGATCATTACATTTCACCCACGCTCGTGAATTTATGTGTTTTGTAAATGAAAAAAAAAGATAGCTTGTAAGTGCAACCACTCATGAAAATTTACAGAATGTGTCGAAGCCGGACAAATGCTGAGAAAAAATACACTTTTTATTAATAAGTACTGTTTTATAACGAATCCATAATTGCCGGGGTCCCGATGAACGGTTACCTGCATGTACTTGTCCTTTGTAAAAAATCAAAAAGTATTGTATTATATCCTTTTAGCATCTTACAAAAACAATAATTTAAAATATGTCCACATACTTTAGTTTGTCTTTTTTATTTTACTTACTATTTTTATGTGTATGATGCAGGAGAGTTACAAAATTCCACAGAATTATGTCTGAACAGTCACTATTCTTAAATCAATCAACTTTTTATTCATTATAAGAACAGGCAGCCTTGGGCAGACTGACATGAATATAGTCGTGCACAAACATTCGCAAATCCAGAACGACAATCTTACCAGGTCTACTTTATTTATATGCAGATTACAAAATCAAGAGACAAACGGAAAGGTAAATAAAATTTATATTATAGTTTATAAAAAACTCTAATATTAAAAGATATGAAAATATACATGCCTCAATTCAGCATAAATATCTTGAACAAAAATAATGTTTCTCAACTAAACACCTGGTAGATAAACTGCAAATTAAAATTTTGCTAAGTGGTAGACAGAAATAATGGAGGATGTAGAAAGAACCGAGTACCTCTCATAGATTCTGACTGAAAGTTAAGATTCACATATCAATCACATGTCAAAGCCATCCTTTTCTGACCCTGTCTTCCTGGCATGCACCCCTCCAGTCCCTTACACCAACAGCTTCCACATCCCGCTGCACACCATCGGAGCTTGGGTCTACCAACGCTTCGTCTACCTTGGTGCTTTGTGTGCAAGATCCTTTTTGGTACTCTTTCATCGCCCATTCTTTCCACATGTCCTGCCGAACGACTCCCTATTATTATCACCTTTTACTTAGCCTCATCTAATTAATCATATGAAATAGAGAGTGCCGGGTTAGCAGAAAATTAAAGTTACTGGAATGTAGATGAAATGAGTAAAATTTTGTACTAATTTGTGCATACATAATTGTTTAATAAAGTTTCAATGAAGACTGTGTTTTTATTTTAAATAATCCATTTTGCCGGATTACTTATTAGCAAATAGAAAAATATTTGTATTGAATGAGTTTTAAGAGAAATTACTATTATATTGTAGAATTGTTCTGCTATTGAGAAATTAAAGCTATTAAGCTTTTTGAAGAAATGCTGTCAACAGTGTAGTAAAATAGTTGATTTGATATATTAAATTGAGTGGCTGTTCGGTTGATGGGGTTACAAAAATTTCTATGTTTAATATTTATTTAAATCTACTGCTATGTAATTAGAATAGCTAGAACATTGCATGAAAATGTATACCTTTAAAATCTTTCTCTAGACTGCCAATTTAATATTTGTAATATTGTTCTAATAAATTTTCTCGGTACAAATTAATCTAAGTACTTAATAAATTTTATAATACATATTATATTGAAATTGTGCTTATTTTATTTTTCAAAATAAATTGTTTCACATATTAATCAATGGTTTTTATAATGTTACACACCTCCTCAAAAGTGTACCAATGTGAATCATTTCATATTATCTTGACAATGACCGTTTGGTCCAATAACAGTTTTGATGACTTTTTTAAAGAATGAATATGTCCTTGTAACAAATACATCCTCATACATTCCCTAAACTAAGCATTAATGCTTGTACTATAGGTGAACAAAATCGGTCATGGCAGGGATTGCAATCCAGCAAGATTTTTGCTGGATTAACATCAATACAGCTGGATCCAGAAATTTTTGAATTTTCAAGAAATTAAACATTTTTTTGAAAACAAAACCTTTATTATTTATTTTGAAATTGCTTCTCGGACACTTTACAGCTACTATGACGAAAATTTATTTAACACACACGGGTCAATCCATTTGATATCACCCAAGCCGTGCTCATCATTTTTGATTTCTCTGGATTTTTTACCATGTGTTCCTTATAGATAGACAGTCACTAAACACTATTTGAAAAAAATTAAAAACCCATAGTTTTTTTCTGGCGGCCATATTTATAATGGCGTGTGGGCAAATTTTAATGAAAAACGTGGTTTCCGGAAAGTTTAATTGCCAAGCTATTTTAAAAGATATCAGAATAATTCAAAAACCATTGTGTTCACCAGGAAATGTACTTTATGCATACATTTTTAAAATTATATATCATGCAAGAGAGTCGTTAATTTTTTTTCTGTATAAACTCGGAAAAAAATGATAAATATGGCCGCCAGAAAAAAACTATGGGTTTTTATTTTTTTTCAAATAGTGATTTGTAACTGTGTATCTATAGGGAACACATGGTAAAAAATCCAGAGAAATCAAAAATGATGAGCACAAATTTTATCAATATTGGGTGATTTCAAATGGATTGACCCACACCCAATAACAAATTGCCACATTCTGGAGACTTACGATATTTATTGTCTCACAGATCCATACTGTAACTGTTAACATATGTACATAAATTATATAAATAAATAAAACACTATCATAAACTGTGTCTCCACCAGGAATCGAACCCGGAACCTTTCACTCAGGATTCAAATGTCTAACCAACTGAGCCACGAAGGCCAATTAAGACTTATAATTGAAACTGTAAAAACTTTTTTCATATTTAGGAAATAACTTAAATTAGATTGTGTTTTACGCTTAAAATAATTAACTTAAAATAACTTAAAATATTTGTAAATAGAATATTTATATGCTTGTATACACACAAACATTGGATTTTTTTCCTGTCGTGAGTCAATAATATTTAAATTGTAATTAAAATGACATCCTGAAATACTAAAATAGAAAATGTAATTCTACTAATATGTAATAGTAACAAAGGACGGATAAATCAGTCTTATCAATTTTCTCTACATGCTTAGGGCATGATCAGACTTGGATTATAAGAATTAATAAAGTATTGGATAAACAATTATGTAGTACCTTGTTACTTATTTTTATCACACCACATAGTCATATCTCATATACTTGATTTAAATGAGGTCGCTTCGCACTTGCTACCGAGTGGTAGTGTATCAAAACCTAGACTTTTGCACCATTATTTTAAAAATAAATTACTTTTGATCCTCAGCGCTGGATCCAGCAGGTCTTAAAATGTGCTGGATCCAGCAATTGGAATCCCTAGTGGCAGAATTCAAACTTGCAGCCACTGGATTACTAATCCAGTGAGCTAACCACTCTTCCACCACCAATCTAATTGTTAATTCATACACCATCATATCTTTTTCTCTATTTGGGGTAGGTGGAAAGAATCGAATGTGACTTCTATATTGGCATATATTTTTGTTGAATCGGATGTGACACTATTCAATATTAGCATATATTTTTATTAAATCGAATATGACATTATTCTATATTGGCATATATTTTTGTTGCCTCTTTCACAGCATCACATTATACATGCTCTCAATATCTTTGTTTCTTATCAAATTTATCTCAGGGATTTCATTCATTTTATCTTATCTACATCATTAGTTTATTATATTGTATCACAAATATTTGCTAGGATTCTGTGAAAATGAAAAGATCAATGAAATATAAAATAATTTATTAAATAATTAATACATTGTCATAATTTTATCGTTACAAATGTCTGAAACCTTTAAAAGAATTTTTAGACAACGAATGGGCGTGTTCGTTTATTGGGCTAGTTGCTAAAAAATCATCATCATCACCAAGTTTCTCTGTGAAGTCGGCAAACCTTGGTTTTTCTGTTAAAATGTCTTCATATTCTCCATAGAATGGTTTGATCCAATGAAATGATCTGAAAAAATATAAATATATTAGTGATAATAACAATCACTTATTTTCACCAACTATAACTAGCAAATGCAGCCTAGAATTACTTGAGATATTTCTGCAAGGAATACCAGGAAATTTGAGTCAAATAATTTTCATGGGTTATTCACAAGTTTGTAAAATGTGGTAATCAAAGTTTTAGTGTAGCAATGTAGTTATGTATCATATCATAGATAATTATGATACATTGCTTCACACTCATCAATCTGCTATTTCAAACATGTTACTTTAATTTGGTATGGGAAATAATAAGTTAAATGTTTAGGTGCTTAACCCTTTGAATGCGTTAAGCAAAAAATAAAATTTGATCTGAAAAAATGCAAATTTTCAATAAAAAATAAAGTATTATAAAAAATTTATTTAATTTTTTAATCAATAACTTGATTTAATACACCAAAAAATAGTTGTCCCGTTATATTTTGGGGAGAGGGGGGCTCAATTTTTTTTTATTTAAATATATTTTTTTGCATACAAAGGTAACGTTTTTTACAAGCCATGGAATATAGTCGATATATGCGTCGAAAGGGGAAAAAAATTTGGGAGACTTTAGTCGATTTACGAGTTCAAAGGGTTAAGTATTTTTATGATTGAACAATTTCTTTGTATGATAAAATATGTACCTTCGTAGCGTGTACGGATCATATGGAAACCAATTTTTTTCATCCATCGCATCACTGTAGATCCTCAAATAATTCCTAGTATTGTGTTCCATGATTGTATGACAGTAGACGACTTGATGCATTCTTGTAACCGATGCAAATGTTTCAGCAACAGATGAAGGACACATACGAAGCGGATTTAGTGAGCTCATCACAATTTTGGATAAGTTCAATGATTGTACAAATACTAAACCTGAAAATAATACATTCATTTGTAAAATTTATTTCTCATTTCATATGTAATTTCTGGTTCTGGGCATAAAAAACGAGTATCATGTCTAGATTTCACGTCCCGTCCGTATGCCAGTAAACAGTTATCGCGAGTTATTTTTCATATCTGTCATAAAAAGGTGAAGAATGTTTTTTTAACAAAATTTTAGGTAATAATTAAGCAAAATGCGCACACGGAGGAGTTTAAGAATTGGCATACGGAAAAGTGCAAAAAAACAAAAATTTATACACGTGTTATACATACACTAAATAAAAAATATGTAATGTCAAACCATATTGTTTACTTTCATACTGCCAATGTCAAACGCAGATGTTTTATAGAACAAATAAAGATAAATTAAATACAGAACATGTTAAAGAAAATACATAATCTACCATAAAACAATATAAATGGTACTTAAACAATTACACTTTGCAATATGTGAATAGAAAACTTTGTACCCCTTCATGACTACATGATGTTTTAAATCACACATCAGCTCTAATGACTTTTTAACCTTAAAAAATTCAAGTTGAATTTTGACCTATTATAAACATTCTACAATCTATTTTGTGTCTTCCCAAAACTAAAATCAATTTTTGAAAATGTATGGAAAAAACTAAGTTTAGTTTGTCGATCGACAATTCTTGATAGAACTCCATTGTACGTTGATATGTTATAAAAATATAAAAATACTTGGTTAATGTTCTATTATATTTATTGGATTATTGACGTGTTTCGTGCAAAGCACATCGTCAGAATAATGCTCTACAAGACTGAGACTAGTGGTTATATACAAAATTTACATGACAGGTGTATAAAAATGTTGGTTTTTGAACGGTTGAAAAGAAGTTATATAATGCAAATGAATCTATACAAATCTACGTTTTAATACAATGAAAGTAGTTGGGTCACTGGTTGTAGTCCCCTGTGTCGATTAGGTCTGTAACAAAAGAAAACAACAGCAGTAAAATTCGAAAGGTAAATAATATTGTATTTATTGGTTTATTGTTATCTTTTAAGTGTGGTTAAAACCAATGTATTTCATAGATATTTGGTAGTTATAATTATGAACAGCTTAATTTTAATCTTAATGCATTTAACAACAAAGGAAGGTATATGTCTGTCTAACCCATCGGTTTCAATAATGGTGAATATATATGATCAATTTGTTTATTGATGAGTAATTTTTGTGGATCCTTTTTTACTCTGTTTATTTCTAATATTTCTAGTCGGTCAAGTTTTCTCCCTTTTATTCCCCGATGTATTATATTTATATTATGGTCACTATTAAATTGGTGGTTGTTTTCATTTATATGTCATATAATATAACTACCAAATATCTATGAAATACATTGGTTTTAACCACACTTAAAAGATAACAATAAACCAATAAATACAATATTATTTACCTTTCGAATTTTACTGATGTTGTTTTCTTTTGTTACAGACCTAATCGACACAGGGGACTACAACCAGTGACCCAACTACTTTCATTGTATTAAAACGTAGATTTGTATAGATTCATTTGCATTATATAACTTCTTTTCAACCGTTCAAAAACCAACATTTTTATACACCTGTCATGTAAATTTTGTATATAACCACTAGTCTCAGTCTTGTAGAGCATTATTCTGACGATGTGCTTTGCACGAAACGCGTCAATAATCCAATAAATATAATAGAACATTAACCAAGTATTTTTATATTTTTATAACATATCAACGTATGGAAAAAACAGCAAAAACCTAATGTGTACAAAATATTTTCTAAACTACCAAGTCCAACACTAATTTAGTAGAACCTATTATTAGTATAGACTGTCTATTGAATATATATATATAATAGTAAAAATAACTAACCTTTCTTTTCCAAAAACATTTTATTATGTTTGAAAGCCACCAAATATAATAAAGACTGGCAAATAGAGTAAAACACAGCATGTGGATTATTTCCTGAATTCAATTTCATAGAGTCTTGAGTATTGATGTAAGAGTGGCACCAGTCTGCCATTATTTTAATGTAACTAAGCGTGTATACGTGGGGAATGAAGTTGGCTCTGGCGAGAATGCCACTAAGATGGGCAACACTCGCTTGTCTCAACACTGGTCCCACATTGGCACTCACCACCAGCTGCCACATTGCCTCTAAAGTCTTTCTCGTCCAACTCGAATCGATAGAAAGACCGTAAAAGAATAAAAACTGAACAAATCTGAAAAATTAATAATTCTTTTGTAAATGAAATAATATCTCCATTATAATTAATATTTTTCAATGATCAATTTGAATTGGCGGTCAACACATATGATTACTAAGCTGGATATTTCGAAGTTATATTTAGAAACAAATCACTATGACATAAAATGAAACACTAATTTGAGTTTATTTCTATTAGATGAATCGGTGACAGAGCGGGTAATTTAGGTAATGTATGAGGATGTTATAATGTACTTTTCTCATGTTTCATTATTTATTTATTATAAATAGTAGTGGTAGTGGTTTACTAATGACAAAATAAAACTTAGAAAAGGTAGTTTTTGTTGATATTCAATTCTATTTTATTTCTATGGTTACGTCTATGGTTGTTTTTCTTTTTGTTGTATCTCTTTTGTTATAAATATATAACCTCCAATTTTGAGTAACTTGAAACGTGTTTGTTTTAATTTTGTTTCTTATTTTTGTACTCTGTGAACAGTTTTATAGTAATCTATACTAACAATATTCTTTTAATGAAGGCATTCATTTTACCGTCTTTTTCAAAACAAGCCAGTATTATTCATCTCTCGTTTCAGCAGCAATACTTGACATCGACTGCTGCGAGAAAGAAATACTAATGAGAAAATAAAATATAGATTTGTGGTGGCAGAGTGCACGTTGGGTTAGTTATCCAGTGTTCGTGAGTTCATCCCGACACAATAAATTTTGTTCAACAATAGCACAAGCATTCATGCATAGTTTAGGGAATGTATGAGGATGTATATGTACTTGTTACCAAGATATATTCATTCTTTATAAAAAAAAGAAAAAATAATAGATATTGCATTTTGATTCGGGTTAGTTTTGTATTGCATTTGATGAGAAACGTGAAGTTACAATATGGCTACAAAATTACCTAGTTCCATGTGTAGGTAAAATGGTCCGTTCGAACACACTGTACAATGTGTCAAGCGCTTTATTTTGTTCATGCTGAAGCCATTTAAAAAGTTCATCCATACACACATCTAGAGAATCAACTAAATTATCTGAATTGTCGTATATGTCTTGTTCCATTGAAAATAAGTCTTCTTGATGTTGAAAAGATTCCTGTGATGACTTTATGTTAACATCTAATACTATTAATCTGAAAAAATAACATAAAAATATATTAATATGGTGAGTAATCTAAAGAAGATGTACAAAATAAACTACATATTTAGTCAAAACTTTCAGTCTTATTCATAATATTTCCTTATACTGAGATAAAAACACAGTATAAGCACTTATATTCTTGATTATTCATAATAAATTTATATAGCAACTAGCGGACCCGACAGACGTACGAACGTTGGCATGCCTGTTATTAGCTGGTTTAACAAACATAAAAATACCACACGCTATCACGGCATATGTATCTCACAGTGACAGGTGTGCGGGCGTGGATTACCCCATAAAAGGAAGCACGACACATGCGTGTATGCCCACATATCAGTCTTGTCTCACCTAAAAAAGGCAACATTCAGACAGGGCGAAGTTTTAATGGCATAACCAACATTACATAATATTATGATATATCGAAAGCAATGTTGCCAGTATTCAAAATGCATATTCCGAAAATATTTATAACGATTGATATTTTTAGTATATTAATTTATAAAATTTCCTTTTGTGAATCTATACCTACCATTCAAGGACTCATATAAAAACACATAAAGTTTCACCAAAATCGATTTAGCCGTTTAGGAGGAGTTCAGTGACATACACACGTACAGAAGAATTATATATATATATAAAGATATAACAATAATATTGCTGAGTTGCAATATAGTGTTTGGGCTTTATTTTCATCTTTTATTTCATGAAAATCATTATTTAACAATTATCTATTTTTAATGATGATTATGTACATAAATGGTGTGATAAATAAATAAATAAAATCCAGTTACCTGTTTAAAATAAGAGCAATCATATGTTCAGTAAGAGATGGTAAATATCTTATAATATTAAGGAGATTATGTACATATGCTTGCTGGACAGAAGCGCTATGTTTATAGTAAGGATAATTTTCTACTGCACACTTCAACAACACTTCTCCACTTCTAAAAATTAAAACAAAAAAAAATGTCATAAGTTTAATTTATAATTACTAATAATGGCCTAGTAATATTAAATTTTGAAGTCATATGGTTACGCAGAAGACAAATTTGGGTGATTTACTGGGTTGGTTTGATCACTTGTGTTTGCAAACTGTCCCGTTCCAGGCCGTTAAATGTGGAGATAACTATATCAGATGCTCAATTTTGTATAAACATCGTAGGAGTAAATACTATTTTATGTTTTTTTTCTAAATGCAATGTATTTATGTACTAACTCAAATAATAACCCCGAGTATTTTTATTTGGTTAAGAAAGGGAAAGAAAATTCACTAAAAAAATACCAAAAATATAAAAACATTGCGTTTACAAGCTTAAACCACAGAAATAATAGTACTTCTTCCTCATTTCTTCTCCTATGGTGTTACATAATCAACTTTCAGTAGTTTAATATAGTATATTTTCAAAATTACATAGGCATTTGAGAATACTAACAGTGGAATGATTGCGACAACTTGTGCAATCAAATTGTGTACATTTGTAAAATATGATGTCTGTTCTTCACTTGGATCCTTTTCCCAATATGTTTCACCTGGAAATAAAAAAAAAACATTCCAATATAATTTCAAAAATAATAAACCAAATATCAAGAAATGAATCCAAAACTTTTAATCTTCCTTTACATAAATATTGATTTAAAATCCAATTTTAAATATTTTGTGAGTTAACATTTCTCAATGCAATATTTTATTTATATATTTTAAATCTGGAATAATTTGTTTTCAATTAGCATAATGTAATTACAATTTATGTAATATAACTTTGTTATCGAATCAATCTGCAATATATTTGCATGACTTACTTTTTGTTAAATGCTTGACGAGTGATCCAATAGCCATGGATGCATGGGAAATTTGTGCCGTAAGCAGATCTAAAAACCATTGACTAAAAATGTCTACTATCTTTTGATTTCTGGAAGGCCAGTCAACATTACACAACACTTCCACCAGAAGCCTAGCATCTTTATCCAGGAAACCAACACACAATGCACTTTCTGTTAAAACTAAACTTAATTCCTCATCTGATAATCGACAATCTCTTAATATACACAGTAATTCCTCATACGCCTTTGAATCTTTTTTATTATATAAATCATAAAGTGCTGTTTCCACTTTGTGTGGATAAATATGAAATTTTAAAGGGGCTACTGAACTTCGTCTATTTAATGACGTTCTCACGATGGAGACAAGTGAAGTTCTACTCGATATCACAGACATTTTAAAACAATACTTAAACCTATTATTTCAAGAGTAACTATTTATTTGTCTTTGTAATACTTTTTATAACACGGACGATTTCAGGATCTCTGAAAAGCAAGGTTTTTTTGTGATCCAACACTTGTTTTAATATATTTATTTCGGCACTCTCTTCTTCGGAAACGATGGTGTTTTGATTTTGATCTACGTGGCCACTAAAGTTTTCCAATCGGGTCGGCTCGGAGTATTGTTCAGACGAATTTTTATCTTTCAAGTATTGTTGAATTTTTTCAAGAACTACTTTATTTTGAGTTGGTTCTTTCGAAATAGAAGCATCTGACATGATCAAATAATTTTCCTTTAATAGGAACCATACGCCGTTACACCGAGGCGCATAAGTCATAAACAGATGAAATAAAACGAAAAAGTATGGGTTTTGATTACAAATTATTGAAGTCTACTCAGAATAATATAAAAACAATAAATATTATTTCACAAGCACTTAAAATACTGTGCAAAAGTATTACGAACTTAAATTCATTCGAAGCACATGGCTCACTATAGTCACTGTCAAATGAACTTTCCACATGCCACAGATGACAGATTAGTGAGCTTTCAATTTTCATTAGTTTTTTATCTATGCCACAGAGATTTAACTGAATTTTATTTTGGCTTATTTATTATAATCTACACAAAAATGTCAACACGGGAAAGCAATTTATTTTTCTTCAATGATGAAGCTACACCAAAACAAGCGTGAAAAATAACTGAATAGTATTCTGTCTTTCAAAAATACGTTTTATTGAAAATAAAAACATACTGATGCAACTTCCCTTCTGTGGTGAAGTCAAATTAAAACGAGTTTGGACGAAAAACAGTTTTTATAATTATATATCTGTCAATGCTTTTTGTATGTAATTGTTCTATAAGTAGTTTTTGTTGTAACCGAGACAATATTTTTTCCAATATTTTAAAAGCGAATGGCATTATATTGTAACAAGAGGCGTCATCATGATTGTCGAATTCACGTCACTGCTCACGAGAGAACCTTCGTAAATTGAATCATAAAGGTTTTTCCCGTGTCTTCTGGTACATCGATTCACTCCTAATGGGTACTAGCTTTGTTCTTTGTGGTCACAGTCCTAGGATTGGCTTGCACCAAACATTTCATCTCCCCACACTGTTGTCCGCCAGCTCTTTCATCTATTGATAGCTGCTACAGCGCACATCTCTAATCACCTGGTCCAAATAACTGTTTCTAGGGCGACCTCGATAGTTTCTGCCTTCCGTCATTCCTTTGGAGATTGTAACTAGCAGACCCGGATGTTATGGCCTAGCCATTGGGGTCGTTTTTGGCAAACCTCTTTACGAGTTGTATCGTTCCTTTAACTCTGCTTATTACTGACGCGATTACCACTATTCGCTTTCTTTGATTTTTTTTAATTCGAATCCTTAGGCTACACTGACGGAACAAGAAAAAAATGTTATTCTCATATTGACACCAAAACGCAGAACGCTGTCTGGAGATTCAGAGGGCTATGCTGCTAGTCAACTCCAGTCAGCACCCAGCGCAGATGAACAGTTGGGAGGGGGAGACGTGAGGCGTCGCCTCCCCTGAACAATCGTAGAAAGTTGGAGCGGGTAAGAAAAACTCGAGCCACTCACCCTGAGTACGTGGTAATCTCACAGGCCACCTGGCGTAGTCCTTGGTTATACACGTGATATATCCAACATGGATAGGTAGTTGAACAAAATCACGCGTCGGGTCTCAGACACTAGAGGCGTGCATATTTCGCAGAATCCTGCGTAGGTGGGATGTTGATTTAGCCTCGGAGGACCTTGTCAGTCGCAAGGAAGTGCCAGGCAGGACGCAATAAATTATAATTGACAAATATGGATATCTTGGCTGGTCCATGGGAACACGCCAACGTTCGAGACATCGAAATGCGACATGGGCGTACCGAATTATTTTGGGTAATCAGAAAAATAGAAGCGGGAACAAGTCTTATAAAAATTGCTTCTGACATAGGAAAATGCTTTCAAAAGAAATTTTCTAGTAATTAACTGCTATTGTTATTACAGATTGGCACAGAGAGATATAGGTCTAGACGTAGTTAATTATTGATTCACGGTCCTGAGTTGGTTTTTCAAAAAAAAACTTGAATATTTCATGACACCGCATAAAAATAAAAATCAGATGTACAAAAATAAATAAAAGGTTAAGTTATAAAAAAAAAAATGTCATAAAAAAGTGAAATCATAGTCGTTAGAAGGATCGAAGAAAGGATCAGTCAAATAACCAAACTCATTGCCCAAATCGCTGGATCCTATTCAATAGAATGTGATATCGCTAATTAGTGTCGGATGATAATTAAAGAAATGATAATAAGTAAATAATTAATTGGTAAATAATTTAATTACAAAAGTTATAATTTGGCGGCATAAATAAGAAAACAACAGACAAGCTCAACGTGGAAAAAAAATCCTCGGTATTGTTATTTTGGTTTGAGAAAACACAGAGATGTTTCGTATTGAACAAAATCAAAGGACCAAGTAGTTAGAGAGTTACGCCACTGGAATGTCCGTTGAAGAAAGGTGTCAGATTTCGCGAGCCGCTCTAACGGATACAATAAATCAGAAGTTAGACTAACAGCAATGGCACTGCAAATCTAGTTCGTGGGAACGCATATGTGTCCAGTATCAGGTTCACGGACACGGTTTTAGTCTTAAGGGTAGGACACATAAATTTGAATGCGACAAGCCAAGGAAATATAAGTAGAGGTAGCCAGGGCTTATCCACTGTCGAATAGTTGCGGACCGAAAGAAGATAGGGAACAGGAAATGTTAATGCGAGATAAGGGAAGAATACGAAGGAACAAGCAAACATAGAAACCTGAGCTAATATCAAGTAGTAGAATAATTAACCAGAATAAAAGGACATAAATAATTAATTCAGTGACTAAACAGGGAAATTGATTCATTTATTTATTTATTTTAATTGCGGGAAACAATACCTACATATTTTACATTAAACAAAAAAAAAACAATTTTAATGATCTGGAGAGTACGCCGATTACGTGAATGTAGAAATAAACACGTAAGTAAACCAACAGAGTGATTGCTGAAAGAAAAAAAATACAGATAGGTATAGGGGAATAAATACGTAAATAAATAACTAACGCAATCAGGGAAAGAGATACGAAGAAATAAGTAAACGTAGTGTTATAGCCGAAAAACAGTGTTGTCGAAAAACAATAAATTTTAATTTTTTCCGCGGCAACATTTTGGCGGAAGACTATTAGCGCCCCTGACGGCATGAGAGAACGACAAGGAAGCTTATAGCCAACGCGTCAGTGACGCGCTCTCTTGGCATTCGACGCTGGTGAAGGACGGACGGTTTGGAGTGACGCGCTCTTTTTGGCATCCAACTCTGGTGGAAGACGGACGGTTTAGTACGACGCCGTCATCGGTCGACACGCGCGTCCCGATGGCGGCCATATTTTCGACGACGCAGGAGGTCTGCGTGACAGGACACGTCACGCGCATGGACGCTGATGGTGCCCCAGAACCAAGATGAGGGCATCAACAGGACAGGAGGTTGGAGGCAGAGCGCAGTGTGGGGCCACCGCGTAGGGAACGCGGCGGCTCGTAGATTGGACCACGAGGGGCAATCGGTTCGCCTCCGGTGAGGCCCCAGCTGGTATGCCACCTCTGTCGAGATGCGCCGTCATAGCGTGCCGTGGGGCACAGAGCCAGCCATGGGTGACGGTCTGGAGGAGGAGATCAGGAGGAGAAGAAGAAACCACGCCGGACACGAGGGAGACCTGCTAGCCTGACGCAGAGGCTGGGCCCCACCGAACTACAGTCACCACGTGGAAGACAGTGACATGCCTGGAGGAAGGATGTCGCTGTACCCTGGGGCGGTATATTCTGGTCGGCGTCTTTTCGTGTGTTCGCGTGTGTTTGACAGTTCGTTTCGGTAGATGCCACGTGTTTCTGTTTTATTTGTTGTCTGTTGTTTTTATTTAATTATTTTTTTTTGCCATGGACCATTTGTGAATACTATATATAAAAAAGCGCCGTACTAAAACAATTTTTAAGTGTCGCCATCATTTGTCTCTCCTTTTCTTCCCCACACCTTGGCTTGATGTTTCCTCGTGGTAGACGAGAGGTCTCATCAGTAGGAAGTGGTAGACAACCATTTAAGCGGATAAACAACTAGATGAACAAATAAATAAATAAAGAATCGGACAATTTAATAACCCAGGAAAGAAATGAGAGCATGAATAAAATAAAACCTCCCGGTAATAATTACCTAACGCTAGAAAGTTAAGACCCAGTAACGAGAGAAATAGAAATTTAAATCAACCTATTCTTCGCAATATGCAAAACATAAAAACAAAAGAAAAAAAACTACAGTCGAAATTAATGTCACGACCCTAAGGTTTAATATCTAGGTCAGCCTCAGAATACCTACACGTATCGATTTTTTTTTCTCGCGCTGGTACCAACGACCCGGTCCGACCGTTGAAGTACCTAGCTGCATACCTAGAATAATATCCCAGGATATTCACAATAACCTCGATTTAAGAGAGACCAAATAGCGACGTTCTAGGACTATGAAAATTATACGAATAAAGAAAAGACTTATCATGTATACACAGACGAATTTTAACTTTTAACTATACATACATACCTACGTACATACTTACAGACCAGCACGCCATGTCCCTCACGGGGTAGGCAGAGAGAACCGAACGCCACATTTTTCTACCTTGACACACATTCATCGCCTCAGCAACAGTCATACATCGTCGGAGACATGTTCGTCTGTGGTTCACGTTTCTTGCACTTCCATCTTTCAAAATATCATTTACATGGTCGTACCAACCCATCTAAATGTGTTAACTTTCATTCTGTTAATTACATCTTTCTGTATCTTAGGTACTTTCTTTCCTTGTATCTTCATTCTGAACTCTGTCATACACCGTTCTGTTACAAAAGTACCTACAAATTTTCCTACGACGGTATAAAGCAGTAGGTACTGTAATTATTCTGACATTATTTTTTTTTTCATACAACACAAAAATAAATACATACTTGCACATCTAAATTACTGCAACCTACCACAAAATCTTACAAAAATAACTAACGACTGATTTATATAACGTTACTCTGGGACAGGCTTATATAGCCTAGTAGAGTAGCCTAATCCACAAATTAAAATATAGGTATAAATGTATACACTTACGACATACTTTAACTTTTCTTAATTATAGTATAACTTATAATTTTATTTACTACGGTAGAAAGTTATATTCCGTTGATTGTTATTGTGATACTTGAAAAAAGGATTTTAGTAAATAAATAGAAATTAACAATAAGTAAATAATACCAGGCGATACCATGACGGTCATTGCGTTACCTTGGGTAGGCAGGGAGAACCGAACGCCGGAATTCTCCCTCGCCACCTACTCAGCACGGTTTTAAAATTCTTATATAACCCATATCCGAGATCAGGTGATAGGTGATTATCTGATCGTATGTACTTCCCATATAATATATAAGCTATTATGTGCAGAAATATTTGGGCATTCATGCCTGTGTCTGAGCTTACTTAAATAAAATAAAATAAAATAAGTTGGTGGTTACGGACAGCGGAGTTTTCCATTCTGGTTACTATCGGTATAAGGTGGATTTAAATATGTATTTTAAATATGCGCCAACCGCTCAGAGGAGACGAGAGCTTTCGTTTCAATACTAGGGGAGACATCTAGCGAAAAATTCGATCAGCTTCGGGAAGCGCTCTGCTCGACCGACTGTCATAGGTCAGAGACAGCGCGCGAAACTAATAGATGGCACGAAGAAAATAAGCCGAGGAAAGTCCAAAAAGGGGAGAAATTTGTTGCGAAGAGAGAATATTAAATGAATAATAATAAACGAGAAGATAATTGAAGTACAGTAAGTGAGTTGGGTCCGTAGGGAATATTTTCGCGCTTTGGTTCGGGACTCTGATGGAGATCGGTAAGCTGAGGTATTAGGAAGCTATTGTTTATTGTTTATTGTTATATTATAAAACATAGGCTTGAGATAAGCGCTTGTTCTCGTCAATTGCATTATCAAAAAATAGATATTATCAGCATATATCAAAATACATTATATCACGAGAAATTATCAAAATACATCACAATGTCACAAATACATCAGCAGAAAAGGAAAAAAAACATGACATATAAAATTAAATGAAATAAACAATTAATCGACGCCAATCGGAATGTTAAGAGTTTCGATTGGCATCTTGTCAAAAACACAATAAAAGTAAACAACAATATCAGAAGGCAGTGAATGGGCAAAGCTATTCATACATTTCATAATAAAATATTATAAACACAAAATATATTAAAGTCGTCCTGATGACGCTTGAGTAAATTTACTTTTCACAATTGAGTAAAGAATTAATCGACGCCAATCGGAATGTAAAGAGTTTCGATTGGCATCTTGTGAAAGACATAATAAAAAGTAAACAACATTATCAGAAGGCAGTGAATGGGCAAAGCTATACATACATTTCATAATAAAATAATACAAACACAAAATATATTAAAGTCGTCCTGATGACGCTTGAGCAAATTCACTCCCATGGCTTACTATCTTCCAAATATTCTGATATATTATAATAGGCTTTCTTAAGAAGCTTTTGTTTAACATAATTCTTGAATTTTGAAAATGATAACTCAACCACGTCACTTGGTAATTTATTATAAAAACGTACGGTCTGACCTATGAATGATTTATTAACTTTATGTAGCCTAGTAGTGGGAACAACGAGTTTATTCCTACTTCTGGTATTATAATTATGATTATCATAATTTTTTTTATACACTTTTAAGTTTTTATGTGCATACATAATGTTTTCGTAAATATATTGGCAAGGCAAAGTCATTATATTGATTTCTTTAAATTTACTTTTAAGAGAATCTCTAGGACTCATATTGTAAACCGCGCGGACAGCCCTCTTCTGCAACACAAATATAGTATCTATATCTGCAGCACTTCCCCACAGCAATATGCCATATGACATAACACTATGGAAGTAGCTGAAGTATACCAGTCTTGCAGTATCTACGTCCGTGATAAGACGTATCTTTTTGACCGCGTACGCCGCAGAACTAAGTCTCCTCGACAATTTACTTATATGGAGACCCCATTGAAGTTTTTTATCTAATGTCATTCCTAAAAAAACAGTGTTATCGACAAGTTCCAGATTTTCATTCTTAACCACTACATTAGCTCCAACTTCCTTAACATTTGGTAAAACAAATCTTATACATTTGGTCTTTTTTTGGTTAAGTAATAAGTTGTTAATATTAAACCAGTCAACTATTTTAGATAATGTGTTGTTCACATCGTCAAAATCAGTCATTTTTCTTTTTAATTTAAATAAAAGTGATGTGTCATCTGCAAACAATACAATCTCTTGGTCATCCTTCATTAATTGAGGAAGATCATTTATATATATAAGAAATAAGAATGGACCCAAAATTGAACCTTGAGGTACACCCATAGTAACTAAAGATCCCGGAGAAAGATTTCCGTTCACGTTAACTTGTTGTTTTCGATCACACAAGTAAGATGCGAGAAGATCTAGTGCAACACCTCCGATGCCGTAGTGACTTAATTTCTTAATAAGTGTTTCATGGTGTACGCAGTCAAACGCCTTAGACAAATCACAAAAGACTCCCAATGCATCATGTGATTCCTCCCAGGCCCCGAAGATATGCGACACCAAGTTAACACTGGCGTCAGTCGTTGAGCGACCTCTCGTGAAACCAAATTGTTTATTATGTAGTAGATTATTTTTATGAAAATGACTTTGTAACTGTGCAAGAATAATCCTTTCAAAGATTTTACTAAAGGTCGGTAGCACTGATATTGGTCTAAAGTTTGTTGGGTCAGAACTACTACCCGATTTGAAAAGTGGAGTTATTTTACTCAATTTCATTAGGTTTGGGAACACACCACACTCAACACATTTATTAAATATCAAAGCTAGTTCAGGCGCAATAATGTCAATTATAGGTTTGATAATGTTTACAGAGATGTCCCAGAGATCCGAAGTCTTTTTTACTTTTATAAGTTTAAAGGATTTTACAATATCAGTACTACTGACATGTTTAAAATAAAATTGTTCATTACATGCTGGTACATTATTCTTCAACAATGTTTCTGCCATAACATGCGATGAATTTAATGACTTTGTTGTAGAAACCGGAATGTCAGTAAAGAACGTTTCAAAAGCTTTGGCTACGACATCGTTTTGAGTAATGCTAACATTTCCTATTTTTAAGTTAAATTCGTTTTTGTTATCATTTTTAACAGTTCCAGTCTCACAATTTATTATATTCCAAGTAGCTTTTATTTTATCATTACTTTTTGCAATTTTATTTCTCAGGTAACGAGATTTAGCTTCCAAGCAGACTTTTTTAAAGATAGCTAGGGGTTGTAGGGAAAAGCTTCGCGTCTCGACATACAGAGGGCGAATAGCGCTGAAAGGCAGGAAAATGAATTTTTTAACTAAGAAAAATTCGAGTCTGATTTTCTCCAAGCGTCGCGGGGGGGGGGGGAATTATGACAGTTATGAGGTAATGAGAGTGGAAATTATAGTTATAAAACGTAGTTATTATTGGTAGGGTGAAAAGATAGAAATAAAATAATGATGTTATCGATACAATTGACAGAAACAATGCGATTGTTAAGGAGAATGAAATAGTGCCATAATGTCAGATTCCTAAAACATATCATTGTTTAAATAATTTTGTGTTGGGTAATAGTTAATCAGGGTTGGAAATACCTACCTATAAGCACACATTACTGTATAGAGATCTCATAATTCTATGTTGCTCTTATCATGTAACTAGTACATAAGAAGGTATATTGTATAAAATTAAGATAATAAGAAGAAAAAAATATATGTATAAAATTAAGACGAAAACAGGAAACTTGTATACCTATGTATAAAATTAAGATAAGAAAAAGAAAAAGTGTGGGTGACAAAGATTAAGATAAGAAAAGAAAAGTGTGTGTAACGAAAAATTAAGAAAAAGAAAGTGCATGTGTAATGAAAAATCAAAAAAAGAAAACATAGTGCGTGAACTTTGGCGCGAAAAATCAGTGCGTCCGTACGGGAACACAGGGACCGTCGTGGGACTAGGGGGAAGGAGCTGGCGGGACGACAACCGCCGGTCAATATTAGCAACCGCAAGGGATGATCTGGATCATTCCGATTTCGTCATTGCAACAGTAACAGTCTCCCTTCTCTTGTTCGCGGGTCTCGCCAGCCAGACTAATTACCAACGATTCTACACAACCGTCGTGGACGCATAACAGATACATTTTTATAAAGTACTTTTACTATAAACCAGTGAATCAGGCCAGCAAGAAAGGAGCCCATTTCAGACATTAAAATTTATATCAGGGCATACGCGGTCGTTACGGTCTACTACAGACTCGCTCTGGCGAGGTCCCGCGGACGGAGAGAGGCCAACCTACCAGGTTTTATTTTCACATTATTTTGTATGTCCACTGAGTCCATTACACACCACTCAATTGGAGGGCCATTTTTCCCGCCCTGCCAAGAAGACAACGGCAAGCGCCTCTTTTGGAAAAGAGGCCCTGCCCAGGAGACATCCACACCGCCTCTGTGGTAAGAGGCAAATCGAGGATCATTGTCGCCGCCTCTGGAGAGGCCGCCCACGAGGATCACCAGCCACCGCCTCACAGGAGGCCAATACCGCCCTGTTTTTTTTTGTTTTCTTCACACTTCGAGTTCAACGTTTTTTTTATTTATTCAAAGACTCTCTTCGTGTTTTGTTGTGTGCACACACATAGTTTTAAGTATACATTAAGATCTTAGTATAAGTCCTAACATTTAGATACAATAAATTGTCTCTTTAGCTTGTAATCTTCTCTCTCATACACAATCCCAATCTGAAGCCTGTCTTAATTATAGTTAGTAATTAGGTAATTTTAAGTTTTAATTTAAGTTTTAATTCCCGGGGAGGAATCACAGTGACGGCTTGCACCCTATAGCTGGCCGGGCAAACCAACTAGTGGGCGGCGAAGGGTGGCCACCGCCCTGAGCCTAGCAAGTCGTCGAAATCGGCTGTGCCGATACTCTAGTGCCACCTCAGTGTGAGCACTGAATAAGAAATAGTTCCCGACAAAACCAATACCCAACTTTCACTTTCAAATAATATTTAAATAATTATCAACAACCTCACAACACCTACCCACCTACCACCTTGCATCTTTTAAACTCCCCCCGGTGTATTACACGTATTGGTGATGTCCTAGGTTGCCTGGGATGGTCTATCGCAATCAAATAAATTTCAAGTCGTAAAGAGAAATGCTATTGCAAAAGATATACCATATTGATGAATTGAAGGAGAAGGCTCTCCTTCAATTCATGAGGAGGCTCTAACCACGAAGCCATAGTTACTCAAGCGATATCTTAAATTAGTTTAGTATAATTTTCGTCAAACACCCTGAACCTGATTTCCGGGTGTGCAGAGCGCAAATTTGTGTCTTTTCGCTTCGTCAATATACGTGCAAATCGCTCCCCTTCTCGGCGAAACGGCGCAAGATATTTGACGACAATTATATTATGTTCGTAATCTTTAAAATAGGTTTTTCATTTCAGATGTTTTTGAATTATGTGTTAAGGCAACTCTGAAAAAGAATAGAAATCGAATACCATAGTCGATGGTTGACAAGTAATATTGTTTTGGAATGGAGTGGGTGTTCCCTTAGAGTTATTGTTAAACTTTGTTTTCAAGATGTTTTTTGATGTGGAAGTGGTTGAAGTGATTATAAATGTGAAACATATTCGAGTATTGCACTGAACTATTAATTGGCGTGTATATTTTAGTTGATCGTTCCATAACTACACTGTATGTCACTCAAAATGGCTAATGATCTATGGTCGTGTGCCTGTTGCTCTGGCGCAGTGGGCTGCTGGCTACGGCTGAAATTAAGTCCCGAAGAAATCGAACAGCGGTATAGGAGCAAAGAAATTGATCGGATAATTGAAAAGGACAAACAAGTTTTTCGTAGGCAGGTGAAACTCCTGCTTTTGGGCGCTGGCGAAAGTGGGAAGTCGACGTTTCTCAAGCAGATGAGAATTATTCACCGCGTGAAATTTGAGCCTGAATTGATGAAAGAGTACCAACACATCATATATCAAAACATAGTGAAAGGTATACAGGTTCTGGTGGATGCCAGGGACAAGTTGGTGATTCCGTGGGAGAATCCTCGCAATTTAGATATTGGTCAGCAAGCAGTTCACTTTAACAGTAGTGCAACATTAGATGCTAGATTATTTATGCATTATGCACCTCACATTCAGTCTTTGTGGCAAGATCGTGCTATCAAGCGAGCTTACGAAAGGAGACGAGAGTTTCAACTGGTATGTATTTCAATTACTTCATGTTTTTAGTTACAAATGGACATGAGCACCAAATATCTCACAAGTTATGAGTTATATTTTTGTTAATTAATTTTTCGCACAGCTAGCACATCTTATTACTTTGTAAGAATAGCTTGTAAATTCAAATTGAATTGAATAGTGTATATACAGAAATTTATGTATTTTTTTACTTAAGTACATATATTATTCTGTTGGGTTAGATTTCTTATAAGATAAAAAATCACATGGGGACGAATGTAACCAAGATATGTCTCCTATTCTTGCTTATAAATTTTATTGAAAAACAAAAACCACCATCTCCTTAGAGATCCTAGCAGTGTGCGGAGTTACTCTAATTTGGTTAGACTGCATCAGATTATACAAACTTACAGTTGCTTGCCTTTGGGGCTCAGCTAGTTAGATATCTGACTTCTGAACCAATTGTACCAGTTTCTATTTTTGGTGGAGACACTAATTTCATGTGTTTCAGTCTGAATTTGTGACAATTAACATCATGAGTCAAAAATGTGATAACTGAGCATGCGATTTTGAAAAAAAAAAATATATTTTATCACCATAACACAACATATGACTTAATGATACAACATGTAATTAGCTGCAAATCAAATAATAATAACGCAAAGTAATAATGTGCCACAAGTAACAGCAACGCAAACTTTGAAACTTTATTCACTATTTTAAACAAACTGTATTTAGTTTGAACTCATGACCCCTGAGTCAAATCGAAAACGCTTAACGATATCACCAAACGCTATTTTTTTTTCTTTGGGATTTGACGTTTGTTGTTTGTTATTGTAGAAAAAAATTCTACAACAAACGTCAAATCCCATAAAAAAAATAGCTTTTGGCGATATCGTTAAGCGTTTTCAACTTGGCTCAGGCCCCTATTATCACTTCAGCTATCCGGATCACTTTAAGTACATCTAAACAGCTGACTCAAATGTTTATGGAATTATTATTACTGATTATGTTTATGTAAGTGCTGTACTTTATGAAATATAAATAACATGTTTTTGGCTATACAGTACTATTTTGATTCTTTTAAGAAATTACTACATTGATATTCCGGGAAAGACGAGCAAGACGAGAATAAAACCATTACAAGTACTGTCCCTGGCCGATCGCAATATTTTTTATAGGTATCAATAGTTAGATAACAGACATATATTATGGAAAAATTAAAAACTTTTGGCAGTAAAGCTTTAAAAAAAAAAAAAAATAATTTACAAAAAATTTTTGGAGAAATCCATTACAATTTGTTAGTTTTCTGACATAATTTGAATTTCCGAAACTCACCGCAAGGTGACAATTCTGCCTCCAAACTACTAGCGTTTTGAAAGCAAATTAAACATACGCAATTTGCCACATTCACATCCGTGGTATAAATATTATAATACAATACTTCTTAATCGGGTCATCGGTCGGTTGCCGAGCGGGTGTAAGTCGATCGCTGGCTGGCACTAATTGGTTGGTTGGCCGGTTCTTGCCCGTCTAGTATCATATGGTAGACATGTCACGACTTTTGGTCGCAGAAAACACGGACGTATCAACATATATACCTTTTTTTTTATTTTTCATTATTATCTAATTACTCAGGTTTTTGGTTATCCGGATTTGGTGTGGTTACAATGGATTGGATTTCCCCTGTATGGAAATTCTAACAATTTTTATCATTTGTAACACCAATAGTTATTACTTATGGAGCTTCTATAGTCAAATAGCACTGAAAACATCATAATATTTATTTTAAAAATAATATTTCAAACCCAACATTTGCCCCAATAAACCCATTAATTTGAAAATACCTATTTATTATAATTTGCTTAGAAATTCACATAAGTAAAATTTATGAATTTGAAATATATTTAAAAAAAAAAATCTATTAAGGGGGCTGCTGTCAGTGTACCTATTTTTTCAATTTCATATTGCATCATTACTACAAAACGAATCATTTTGAATAAAATATTTAGATAGTTTGGATATTAATAAAGAAAAATATTCCGTAACTATTTAATTATATTCTGTATCTGTTCTTGTAGAAAAATAATTAGCATACCCCGATTTTTAACTTTTTTATCTAATATTTCTAAAGAACTATAAGGCGTTGAGTAATATATATATTTTTTTTAAATCAAAGAAGACAGAAATATCTGGAAAAATATGTCATGACATTTGCATTAATACTTCAGGTTTAGAAAACACAAAAACTTTTATTTCGTAATGGCGCTGAGTGGAAAATAAATGATTTTAAGGTTTCTTTACTAACCTTCAGCATTTATACTTATACATGTCAAGACATTGTTTTTCAGATATTTTTGTCTTCCTTAATTTAAAAAATATATATTGCTCTACTCCTTATATTTTATTAAAAATATGAGATGGACGTTGAAAATCGGGATATGCCATTATTTTTCTACAAGAATTCATACAGAACATTATTGAAATACATAGTATGTAATATTTTTCTTATTTTTTTGAAACTATTTGATTAGTAATAATGATGGAATATCAAATTGAAAAATAGATATGCTGGCAGCAGGCGCTCTCTTAAATTATGTTTTCCTAAGATTACTTGTATTTATGTTAAAATTAAAATTTCAGAGTGACTCGGTGAGTTATTTTTTTGACGAGATTGAGAGGATTGCCCGACCGGACTACATTCCAACTAACCAAGATATTCTTCACTGCCGTAAAGCCACCAAAGGCATCTCCGAGTTTATTATACACATTAATAATGTTCCATTTGTGTTCGTCGATGTCGGTGGACAAAGGACACAGAGGCAAAAATGGACGCAGTGTTTTGACTCTGTTACTTCCATTCTATTTCTTGTTTCCTCGTCTGAATTTGACCAAGTACTGTCTGAAGACAGGTAAGCATTTTATTGTATTCTACTTTTTCCTTTTTCACGCAAAATAACTCAAATGTAGAAAATTGTGTATAGAAGTAATTCTTGGCTAGGGTTGGTACATGTTGTATCATATTTTGTTTATTCAAGAAATATTTGACAAAGTATCCCGTAAGAGCCGGGTAATCGAAAATACAACAGGCAACTATAACATCTCACATAGTTCAGCAATGAGGTTCACCACCCATTCTGAATATAGTGCCTTTTTAGGTGAGACGAGACTGGTGTGTGGGTATACACAGATATGTTGTGCTCCCTTTAAGTGTTACTTCATACGAAGCGTAAAACTAAGAAATTATGTTAATTATTGTATTATTTACTGTACAGTTTTTTGTAAGTTCATTGAAATTTTGATAAATAAAAAAAATGTTCAAGTAATTTTTTGATTTAGAAACATTTTAATGACAACAATTGCACCAACGCTCAAATGTTTTTGATTAGAACAGCAGAGCTACAATTTTTTTTATTCTATTATATTCTCGATCTATAAATGGGTTGGTTATTGAGATGTTGGTAACTGGTTGCAATCAAATCCCATATTATCCAGATTTTTGATGATCGAGGACAAAATATGAATTTTATATTAACATGGTTATTTGTGACTGGCTTTTTACTTACTATTTCCTATTTAATTTAGTGATTAATCAACTATTGAGCAATAATATTTCTTTGACGGAGGTGAAATCCTTGAATGTTTTTTTATGTATCAATGATTTAATAATATATATGTAAGACATATTTTTTGTGGTGTATGAATCATTATTTTATGTAACCACAAGTATGACTTACTCACTTATTATATCGCGCCTTGAGTGTAAAACCGTAGTATGTGCAAACACAAGTTCATCCTAGGGGATACTTAATGGACTAAACCACGATAAACAGGGAATTAAAAAAAAAACATTAAATCATCATCATCAGTGGCTCCCAGTCCAGGGTGGGCCTTGGCATCCTCAAGGAATCATCTCCATTGCAATCTATCCATGACCTTTTCTCTCCAATTCTGCACACAGGCTATCTGAAGGTTCCTCTCGACTCCATTCATCCATCGTAGTTTCGGTCTTCCCACACCTCTTTTTCCCTCTGGACCTGTTTTGAGGATTCTTTTCAGTGTCTGGTCATCATCCATATGATGCATGTGTCCTGACCAGCGGAGCCTCCCTATTTTTATCATTTGGACAATATTTGGTTCCTTGAATAGGCCCTGTAATTCCTGGTTGTACCTGATTCTCCACGTGCCTTGATCGCAGAGGGGACTGAACATTTTTCACTCGAAAACCAGTAACGCATCCATATCCTTTTTAGCAAAAACCCAACACTCAGAGCAGTATGTTAGTACAGGTTATAAAAGAGTTTTGCAGAGGGTTTTAGTTACTCTGTAGTCCAAAGTAACACTTGTTAGCCGTGGCAAGTCTTTTCTTGATCTCAACACTAGTTTCATTACCACTCGTTACAACCGAACCTAAGTAAATAAATGTGTCCACACACTCGATATTGTGGGTACCTGCTCTTACCGATGACTGGGGAATGGTATGGTTGGGCACTTCTAGTTGCCAGCATATATTTAGTTTTATCTCAAGTCCTATTTTATTTGAAAAAAAAAAAACATTCAATAACACTAGAAAATACCTTATTTATAAAATATGCATTAAATAATAATGACATGAGCATTATAATTTATTATTCCGCATTGGAAAAACTAATTTTGATTTACTTTTTTGGCTTTTCTATGTTTATTACATAAAAACTTGTCTTTAACTGTCAAACAATATGCAACAACCAAGCTTTACAGGACTCACTCATTGTCTTCGTAATCGTCGTTGTTTTCTTCTAACAACTGACTCCAAACTTAGAATTCGCGAGTCGTGAACTAACTATAGTATGGCCATTAAATTTTTTTCACTTGCACTCGCAAATTTGTGTATAATTTTTTTTTTTTAAATCCTTCTGGAGGCTTCTTCACGTCAGCTCGATATGTAGCTCATTGTGAATGATTGGCTTCTAGAGGTCTTCCCATAGTCCAATCTCTCGAATGAATCTTAAGATCTTCAGTGGGCTGGCTTCTCTGATTTGTGTTTCATCAGCGATGTGAGAGCCAAATATTCTGGCTCTTGTTTGCATCAGTGGTTCACAGTCCTTGAGCAGGTGTAGCGGAGTTTCATGTTCGTCTAGGCAAAATCTGCATAGATGCATGTCTGCTAAGTTCATTGTGCATAGGTGTTTATTCAATCTACAATGTCCAGTCAGTGTTCTGATTAGAATTCTTATATTTTCTCTGTTAAGAGTAAGAATTTGTTTAGATCTTTTAGCTGAGAAGCCTGAGGTCATTGATTTTGCATGCTTTTGTCCTGATAGGTTAAGCCAGTTTTGTTTAGCTTTTTCTAGCATGTTGTTGTATAATATTGTTTTGATGACACTATTGGTTAAGAAGCAGTAAGGTTCTGGTCCATAGGTAACTGAGTCAGCCCCCATATTTGCAAGTTTGTCTGCCTCTTCATTGCCTTTGTAGCTTGAGTGTCCCGGCACCCATCTTAGAACCACCTTGTTGTTGTGTTCTATTGTTAGTTTGTTTAATGCTAAATTACAGTCTTGGACTGTAGATGAATTTATTTTACATGAGTTTAGAGCTTTGAGAGCTGCTTGACTGTCGGAGTAAATATAAATAGTTTTGTGTCTATAGTTTCTTATGAGATTTTCATAGGCACAAATTGTTATGGCGCATAATTCTGCCTGGAAAATTGTTGTGGTGTGTCCCAGGTGTTTGTATATTTTCACTTTCGGTGTGAGTCCATACACTCCTGAGCCCACTCCTTTTTCTTTTTTGGAACCATCAGTGTACCAGATAAGGGCACCATTTGATTCCTGATACCAGATTTCAGATATTTCATTTCTGGTTTGAATTTCGATTTTGTAAGGTTTATCGAAATTGTAGACTGTCTTGATTTTGTCTTTTGGTAAGCTAATTAGGTTTACTTCATCAAGTTCCTTTATTAGGTTAGATTTGCTTGAAAAACTGTGTCTTTTGTTTGCATCAATTAATCTTATTATACCTTCCTTCGCTACTTTCTGTAGATGAAGGTAGAGTGGTGGAAGATTAAGGAAAGCTTCTAAGGAAGCTGTGGGAGTTGTATGTAGTGCTCCCGTTATCAGCAGGCAGGCCATTCTTTGTAGCTTTGAAAGCTTGTCTCTGCAGCCTTTCTGTTCTAGTTTGTTGCTCCAAACTGGTATTGCATATGAGATTGTGGGCCTTACTATGGATTTATACATCCACAGTGTTTGCGAGGGTTTTAAACCCCAGTTCTTGCCCACTAGTCTTCGGCATGACCACAGAGCTTTTGTTGCTTTCTGCGTTATATTGTCTACATGTTTGTTCCATGTGAGTTTGTTATCTAGTGTTATTCCAAGATATTTAGTTTCTTTTGAGATAGTTAGTTTTCTCCCAAAAAGAATGGGTGCAAAGAGTTTGTCAAGTTTCCTCTTATTTGTAAATGGAATAAGTGTAGTTTTGTTTGCGTTGACTTTTAGTCCATTTTTTATGCACCAATTTTCTACATTTTTAAGTGCATTTTGCATCAGTTCGGAAATAATGTCACATTCTTTCCCTCTGATTATAATTACTATGTCATCAGCATAGCTTTGTGCATTATAGCCATTGTCATTGAGTAGGCATATTAAGCTATCTACTGTAAGTGTCCATAGTAGAGGAGAAAGAACTCCTCCCTGAGGACATCCTTTGCAGGTTTTAGCTGTTAAGTTCTCTCCCAGCAAATTTGTTGTAATAAATCTGTTTGACAGCATGTCTTCGATCCATTTTATGATGGTGGCGTTAACCTTTTTGCGCCTTAATCCATTTAGCAGGACATTAGTTGGAGCACCATCAAAGGCTCCTTCTATGTCTAAGAAAACGCAGAGTGCTATTTCTCCGTTGTTTAGTGAGTTTTGGATAGTATTCACTAGTTCAATGAGGGCAGTCTCTGTAGATTTCCCTTCTTGATATGCGTGTTGTTTGGCATGTATTGTGTGTTTGCTTAATGTTGTTTCAATTAAGTGTCTATGTATAATTTTCTCCATAGTTTTAAGCAGAAAGGATGTTAGACTTATTGGTCTATATGCTTTAGGTGTATTGTAACATTCTTTGTTAGGTTTGGGTATGAATGTTACTTTTACAGTTTTCCACTTCCTTGGAATATAACCCCATGCCAAACTGGCTCTGTAGATCTTTAGCAGGAGAGGCATTGTTACCTCAATGCTATTTTGAATAAGGGCAGGGAAGATATTATCCTCTCCGCTACTTTTGTAGGGTTTGAAGGTGTTTATAGCCCATTTAATTTTAGAAGGTTTGAAGATTTCTGACGCTAATCTCCAGTCTTCTAGATTTGGCCTGCAGATAACTTGTTGAGGAATGTGGTTGTTGGTGACAACCTGACATCCCGGAAAGTGAGTATCTGCAAGTAGGGTGAGTGTTTCTTTTCCTGTTGCAGCATAGCTGCCATCTTGCCTTATGAGAAGGCCAATATCTGGTGTTCTCTGTTTAGCGAGTACTTTGTTTATTCTTGCTGTTTCTGTTGTGTCATTTATTGAATTACAGAAGTTTTTCCAGGATGTAGCTTTAGCTTTCCTGATTTCTTTATGGTATTCCGTGAGTGCTTTCCTATAGCTATCCCACGTTCCATGCGATTTTGCCTTGTTGAAAAGCTTTCTTATGTTTGCCCTAAGTTTTGCCAGGTGAGAGTTCCACCATGGTACTTCTCTGGCTTGACTTTTAATTTTCTTAGGGCAGCTTTGTTCGTAGGCTGAGTTAAGGCTTTCTGATAGAAAGTCTGTTGCAAGATCTATGCTTTTCCAATCTTTGATTGATCTGTAGGAGGTCCCCAAAGTATTTTTGGTAATCTCCTCAAGCATAGCCCAGTTGGTTAGTCTTTTGTTCCTGTACTCTGCAGTTTTTCTTTCAATATTTTTTATATTGAAAGTTATTTGTTTATGATCAGAGGCAGATTCCTCTGATACTACTTTCCAGTCTGTTAAATCGTCACTGGCATTTTCAGTACATAGAGTAAGATCGAGAACTTCAGATCTCACCTTATTCATGAAAGTAGGTTTATTGCCTTTGTTTGCAATGTACAAATTATGTGTTAGAATAAATTCCAAAAGTAACTCACCTCTTTGGTTGCAGTCAGTACTTCCCCAAATTTTGTGATGTGAGTTTGCATCGCAACCTATGATCAGCTGCGCATTGTTTTTCTTGGCATACCTGATCAGGTCTTCGAGGAGTGTCAAGGGTAATGGTTCATCTCCTGCGAAATAAGCTGAGCAGAGTATTAATCCTCTGCCATTAGAGTTACAAGGGATAGTTATTGCTACAAGGTCCTCTTTACAAAACTCTAAAATATTTAAGTAACGTATGGATTTGTTTAATACGATACCTGCTCTGGGTTTACCTCCGTTGTTACAGGAAATGACTGTTCCTACCGAGTTGAACCCACAAATCTTATTGTCATATATCCAAGGTTCCTGTACTTTTGCATGGCTTTTCTATGTTTATTACATAAAAACTTGTCTTTAACTGTCAAACAATATGCAACAACCAAGCTTTACAGGACTCACTCATTGTCTTCGTAATCGTCGTTGTTTTCTTCTAACAACTGACTCCAAACTTAGAATTCGCGAGTCGTGAACTAACTATAGTATGGCCATTAAATTTTTTTCACTTGCACTCGCAAATTTGTGTATAATGAAATGTGTATTATGTGAATGAGAAAAAAAAGATAGCTCACATGTGCAACCACTCATTATGACATTTTTTCTGGATATGTAGAAGCTGAAAAAGTGTTAAGAAACAAACCTTTTTTTTAAATATCATGTTATAACAAATCCACACTCGCCAGGGTCAAAACCTTTCAAACTTTTACTCTACTTTGAAGATAAAGCTTAAAGATTGCACAATTCTTGGAAAAATTGGAATACCTACCCTTGAGGTATCAAAACTTTTACTGGTCATTGCTTCTTGACATTGTGACTTCAGTAGCGACCTCCACTTACTTTCTGAAGATGATTGGATTACTCATATATCTTCAACTAAAGTATTTGCCAATATTTCTGTTTTTTACACTCACGGTGCGATATAAAATATTATATTACAGAATTTATCTTCTATTTAGAGTTGATCAATTTTACAAGTTTTTGCTGGTGTTTACTTCATTATTTGTTTTGTTTTTGTCCATTTTTTGCTTGGCAATATCATATCTACTTTGGGTAGTTTAATATTTGGATACCATTAATATTTACTACATGTAATTCTATATATTTTTTATTAGCTTTCCATAACAAAAATTGAATATTGCAAATACTATACTTTACTGTATATTTCAAATATATTTGCATTATATAAAGTATTATTTTTGAATAATTCAGAATATAGTAAGAAATAGGATCCAATGAAACGTTTATTACATATTTATCCATAGTTCATAATGTAGAAGTAACTATGTATTTACCTTGATGTTTTTATTTATAGGTTATCTTAGGTGAACTTTTAATGATAAGAAAATATGGTCATTATTCAATGTAAATTCTAAGCAATTTCTGTGTATGCAATTACTTATCAGATGAATAATGCTGTTTTTTATCACCGATTTTTAATATCCAAATCATTTGCTTCCATTTAATGATTTAAGGTTAACCAACTTAATATTTTTATTTCAGAGTAACCAATAGACTAGAAGAAGCAAAAAATATATTTGACACGATAGTTAATAATATTAGCTTCCGAGGGATATCGATAATCTTGTTTTTAAATAAATCGGATCTTTTGGAAAAGAAAGTGGCCAATCCAGAGACGGACATCCGTTGGTACTATCCTCAGTTCAAGGGCGACCCTCATTCCCTTCTTCAAGTGCAGGCCTTCCTATTGGACATGTTCGCCAGCGTCAGGAGAGAACCCAAGACTACTTTGTATCACCATTTCACAACTGCCATTGATACTCACAACATTGAGGTTGTGTTCAATTCCGTCAAAGATACCATCCTCAACAGAAATTTGGAATCTCTTATGCTACAATAATAATGTTGTTTTTTTTTAGATATTATTTATGTTATAGATATTATTATTTAATAGGCATATTATTGTCATAATCAAATTATATTTATTTTTAGGTCTTACCTACCGATTGGAGGTTGTATTCATTAAACTGTTGTTCTTTTTTTTGTATTTTTGTTAAATTAGGATATTTGTATGAAGTTTTTTTCAAATCTGTTTTATGGTCTGAATGTGGATATTTTGTCAAAACCATTAGGTTTTCGGTTTTTTAAAAAATCCCTATTCCTTGTATTATTTTGACTCCGTACTGTAACAAGCCAATTTTAATTATTTCTTTGAATCACCTTAATTGTGTTTTTAATTAACTGCTCATATTTATCTGTTACAATTGAAATTGTGTATTATTAACAAAAAAAGATTATTGGTTCTCTTGTTACTAAAATTAAAATTAACTGACAAACAAAATCTTTATGGAGATTAAAAATGAGTTACGTTAATAAAATGTGATCAGTATTTCTTTTTTAAAGAATGAAAATTCAAACAAATCTTACTGCCTTTCTTCTACATTTTTTCTTTTTAAGTATAAATGTAGGATGACTTTGTTATTCTGATAAAGGAGATGTAACATTACGGATAAATAATTATGTAGAAAAGAACAGTATGTTTTAATTTATATTATTTGAAATAGAATTTCAAATAATATAAAGAAGTAAATGCCTATTGAATATTTGGTCTTGAACTTGTCAACTACATTGTCAAAAGGTGAAAATTTATGGTTTTGTTTAGTAAATATTTTCTTTCTCAATAAATATTCATTTGATTGTACATTATTTGAATCAGTTTTGATAGTAACATATAAATGACAAAATTAAAAACTTCTCGTATTTACTTATCTTTCTAGAGAATGTTTTTTTTAAGAAAGATTGTGTAAAATTTATAATGTGAACTCCTTCATTTTTTTATGTGACCATACTTTTGCTAATGTAATTTTATTAAAGTGCCAATGCATTTGTCGGTTCAGTTGGGGATTCAAATGGTTGTTCTTCCATATTTCAATTTATTTATAATATGACAATAAGGCTTCAAATTTTATAAAATTCTAATCTCTTTACTTCTTTGTTTATTTAATATTATTAGTCCATATATTTCATGCCACTGCTATTTCTATATATTATCTTATCTGTTCTGTGATTCTAACATTTTTTACAATTTGTATATTGTTTTTCTGAAACTATGTGAATAGCAATGGATTATCACGATATTAAATATTTTGTGATTGTAAAATTAACAATAATGGCATTCTTTTCATTCTATAAGGATATTAAAATGATGTATTGATAAATTTGTATGTTACAGGAGATCTCTGATAGTAAATTTCATCTAATTTATTCTTAAATGTTTTTATAATATGTTTTCAATTATAACATAATATAGATAGTACAATTCACCTAAATTATGATTTATTTATATATTCATTGGGTTTTATAAAATTTAAATTTTCTTAATTTTTTCATGTTAACTTTTTTAGTAAATCCTAATATTGCACCGTGAGTGTCATTATCAAAAAGTAAGTGGAGGTTGCTTCTGAAATTTCGAGGGGAATCAATGACCGGTGAATGTTTTGATAAATACATTTTTTCCAAGAAATATGAAATCTTTAAACTCACATTTTCACATACTTCAGTTTTACACTCAGTGGAATATATAACTTAACGTGTAAAATATTTTATATACAAAAAATAGAGACTCCTGTAGCTAATATGGCTTTAAATTGATATACATTTATATTTATGTATGCTTGAAGTGTCCTTATCTGTTATAGAAATATGTATAGTTAAAAAATATATTATAGTGATTTTTGGTTCAATTCCCAGTGGGTCTACAGTTTTATGCTGTGATTCCAATTTGGATTTGTGTGATGTTTTGACTTGTGGAGAACCCAAGTGACAACTTGTTATTTTGTGCAAATTATAATATTACATTGTACCTATCTATTTGCTCATTTTCTACATAGCATATATTTATAAAATATATACTAATATATTTTTATGTAAAAAAAAATAACCGCAGGAATCATTTATGTCAAATAATAATAGCTGATAGTTGAGTTATGTGCTGCTCTACGAAACAAAGCTGTTTTCAGTCCTTTAGTGAGAGTGCTCTTGCTTTGAGCACTGCGGACATCTGGAGATAGTGGATTCCACTTAATTGGACTGCTCACACCAAAGCATCGGTCATAGTAAGCCGCTTAGTTGACTCTGTCCAACTCCTTAGTCCAACTCTTAAAGTATAAATAGACAGTACATAATATATCTTTGCTAATCCATAAGTGATGTGATGTGATATTTGTGGTAGAAAACAGACTGATTATAGTTTTCAACAAACTAAACCGAACCAATGAACTACATTTTCTTGCAATATTTAAGAATGAGACTTTGAATTACAGAGATATCTTAACTACATGTTTTCAATGAAATTGTAATTGGAAATCATATTCAACAAATCTGGGACAAAAGTACCATAACAAGTTGTCATTAAATATTGTTCAACTTAAGGTTTATTGATATTATTGTTGATCTAAATTCAATATTGAATTATGTATATGGAAACTATATAAAAGTCAGATTGATATTAATTTTTCTGTTATAAAAAATGTATGTATAATATGAAGAAATGTTATGTGTAAAATAGGATAACAAAAATTAACAATTCCAACCAATTGATTTTGACAAGTACTATTGATCAATGTGTACATAAATATATGACATTTCCTAGGATAAAACATTTAATAGACTCTCCATTATTTGGGTCCAGGATGATCAGGAATAGAAAAAATCATAAAATTCATTGGGCCTTAAATAGGCCCAAATTATAGATTCATTCTCCGGCTTGAGACTGGTCTTGAGCACATATTCTCAACCAAAATAATATTACAGAAGCAAAAGTCAGTGAGCTTGATCTCAAGACCGGTCTCAAGAAGTGTATAGAAGAGTTGAGATTGCTTCGAGGCAACTATCCCGCTGCGCTTTACACGAAGAAGAGACACATATAGACATGGACGAACTTCGCATTAATTACTATTTTGACATTCACATTGTTAGTGGTACTAAAATGGATCGAGCATCTTATTTAGAACCTTCCGGGAGTAATATTCATACAATCATTTATAAATTAATTATGTGAATAAAATTTTGTAAGATTTCATTAAATTTTTGGCCAGTATATTTCATCCAGTAGATGTCATGTTGTATCATATTTTGAAATGGCTGCTTATCCTGGATGTATTGACTGTAGTTACACATATTTCCATAATACGCTATATGACAACTAAATGAAAAAGTATTCCTTTTTCCTTTTCTGAATAAAATGGTTGACATTTTCAGTATTTAATTAGGTATCATATTATTAGACAGCGAATTGTTAAATATATATAATAGTGCTGAAATTATTGCCAAATACGAGAAAAAGTACTTATTTATAGAGCTGCATCCACATTTTTTGGATTACGCTTTCTTGAATAAGACGGCGTACGTATTTTACTTTGAATACAGATTTTCGATCATAATCTCAAGATGGTCTTGAGATGACACATTTAGAGAACGGTCTTGAGAATTATTCTATAAATTGGGCCAAAGTATTTGCAACTTGACTAATCCGACGCTTAGCCAGTTTCGGCGATACAAAAAAATTGGGTAAATTTCGGATTGTAGTCAATTTGGGAATACTAAGTAAGGCCCAATAAGTTTTGATATTTAAAAAATGTCATTGGACTTACAAATGTGATAAAACAGTATTGAAATGGTTTACTCAATCATTGTATCTACATTAATATTGACAGTCTTACTCACAAAATGCTCATTTTTGGCTTTCAATTTATTTTGTGATCTTTTATACTCTTATATCATACTAACAATTTAAGTGTTTCTCAACATAAGAATTTCTTCCTTTAGCATTATAGCATTAAACCCGCCTTTGTGCATTTGGCCTTCGTGGCTCAGTTGGTTAGGTATCTGACTGCTGATCCAAAGGTCCCGGGTTCGATTCCCGGTGGAGACACAGTTTTTAATTGTGTTTTCAGTCTGGATCTGTGAGACGATTAATAATGTAAGTCTCCAGAATGTGGCAACTTGTAATTGGGTGCGTGTTAAATTAATATTTGACATAGTACCTGTTAGTTGCCTGAGAAGCAATATTAAAGAAATTTGCGGTACATACGTACAGCAAAATTTAGACATTTTATATGTTTATACAATATCTCAAAATTATTCTTTTATTTATTCATGACAGTTTATTTTTTGTTTAAATATTTCCTGTTTCCTGCATCTGAAAAATATTGAGTCGAATGTATTTTAATCCTGATCATTTAATAACATAGCCTTATTAGTGTGGTGCAAAATTTATGGCTTCCATAAATAAAACTGTATGCCTAGTTCTTTTATATTAAAAATATGAATATATTTGAAAATTAAAGAAAATTATATTATACCCTTTTTATTATTGGCTTTTGGAAATATTTATCCTTGTATGTAAACAGATATTTGTAAATATTTTTGAAGTATGTATTTTTCGAGTATTATTATCAAATTGTGCATTGCATTATTGAAACATTATTATTTGTAATTATGGAAATGATATTTATATCTAATGTATTTTTTTTCTCATTACAAGAATGTCTTATTTGTAACATTTTATCTCAGCTGTATTCTTAAATACACACAAAATGCTGATAAAATAAGAGATTTTTGACAGATACACGCTATGTACTTAGGAATTAACTTTGTCGCAGAGGATTTGTATATTTATATGCCTGTCATTTAGCATACTTTTATTACTCAGTTTGTGCCTTCTGCTATTTTTGATGTCAAAATTATGAAACTCATAGACCAAATATTTTTATTATATAAAAAATTGACCAAATTTTTGGCATCCGATGAAATTTTTGACCAAATTTTTATGTAAATTCTTTTGCAATCTTGGTTGAATTTATGTAATAAAATCTTTGACTTGTATTTTTTTGTCTGATAAATTTGTAATTGAAATGTTCTTGAATAAAAATTTAAATTCTGGTATGTTGAAACTATAAAATCAACCCTACATCTCTTTTATTAATAAATTAAATGTTTTATAACAATATTATTATTGAATTTCATTGTTTATATTATTATTAGGGTTATATATTTATTATATATTGAAATTTGTATTTATATGTTAGCATTTGTTATATTATCTGTATTATTTAATATTTTTGAATCCATTTTGTCTTACATATTAAGTTATTACTCATTCCAAGTTTGTAATCTGAATGCTTCAGGTTATTTATCAGATATTGCATTAAATGCTTGTGTTTGTAAATAGGTTCCCATAATAATAGATTATTTTGATACCATCATTGTAAATATAAAATATATGCATAAAACAGGTGTTAATATTTTTTTTTGTTAAACTTTAATAATGTTTAAGTAAATTGACTTATTATTTAATATTATAAATAACATTGAAGAGGTTATGTTGTCACAATTGCTAATTATGACAACCGTTACTTTTTTAATTGTCATCATCGTGTAACCTTTAGGGTTAGCGTCTACATAAGCACAGCGGACTCAGCGCATCAGTTGGATTTTTGTATTTTATACAGGAATTCACGCGCACGCATCAGATCATCGACAATAACAAAGTCATTGCTAGGAAACGAAAATCCGATCCGTTCGCTACGCCTCTTGTGGATGTTAAGTTTAAGTATGCAATTTATATAGACTTTATTTGAGAGATCTATGTCCATTTTCTGATATTTTCTTATTTTTCAGCTTTCATATTCCATTCATATATATTTTTTTAATTAGTTTCATATAATGAATCGTGTTTATTCTGTATCCTGTACAATAATAGGACTTTCATCTTTGATGGGCTACGACTATTTTCAAAAATAAAAAATATTTTGTGCCCCAGATATTATAAAAAGAAAATTTATTTTCAATATTGAAGTGATTGTAAAATCATTGAATCTAAAAATTGAATCAATGTGTTAAATATTTTAATTCTACTCTCAGTTTTATTTTTTTGGCAATGTTATATTTTTTTGTTGTTTGGTAAATGTTTTAATAATAATATCAATTAAATTGATTTTGATTTATAAATTTGCACCATTTTTATAAGAAAAGCATGCGTTGTTTCATCAATGACTTATTGTATTTCAAATTATGCATAGAAAACATTGTTGCTAGCATTATCTATAGTTAAACCTCTATCTACAGTGAAACTGGATGCGGGAATATAAAATGTATAGAAAAAATCATTGATTCAAAGTCTTTCCGCAAATTGTTAGACTTTCTTCTGAAAATGCATCCATCAATCGAAATGCTTACAGCACATGATTGTTGATACCAGGTGAAAAGAATTTCCTCCAGCTTGCTAAATTTCAATTCTTTATTTGTCTTTCTAGTTTTGGAAGATTTTCCGCACATTCGTAAATGTTCACGAATTTCATATTTCTTTGCACAAATTGAGTTCTTGCTTAGCCATATCAATGCGTTTTTCTGTGTTTTTTTTTTTCTACTTCTTCGACAATTTTCAATATTTCTTAAAGATTACGCACTTTTTTTATTGGACGGTTCATTTTTATGGCTCAAAAACTAGAAAGCAAAGACAATCAAATGATAATTCACATTTTACACAGACCGTTCACTCCAGAACGGTGGCCGACAGAAGCGACGAACCATTCTCTTTCACTCTTCAATGTTATTGAAATTTGCTATATAATTTAAACAATCCATGTGGGAAAATGGTCTACAGAAAAGGATCAATGGGATCTATTTTTGTATGAAATTGATTCGGGCCTGCAGAAAAAACGACACATGTGGGAAAATGATTGTTTGGGGGTTTCACTGTATTTCATCATAGATGTATGAACTATATTCTGAATGAAACATCAATAATATTAATCTAACAGTGATATCTATGCACATATCATGTATGTTGAGATTATTTTTTGCTGTAGGTATCTCGAGTAAAAAAACATTTTCATAATATGTGCGTTTATAATTATGAATAATGTCTAGTTTGTAATGATATCTTTTATTATTGCAGACTTGCAAAGTATTTTAATTGCTTGATTTTTTTATTTGGTTTGGTGTCAACATTATTTGAATCTACTAATTTAATCATTCTCTTCCATGTTTGAATAGAAATATTGGTTGTGCCATTTTTTTATACTAATTTATACATTTTTTCTTTTTAATAATACATATACCTATTTTAAAATAGATTTAAGGCAATAATGATTTGTTTTTTACAAAATTCTGTTTGTGTTATTTATAAAATAAGCAGTTAAAACTTTTTTTTAGTTCTTCACTTACGGACCAAAACAACATTCTGGCACATATATCACTCTGTAGTCATATATATTTTTTCAATGGCCTTTGTCATTAGCTGCTATTTGATATTTCTATAGATATATTTGGAGAAACACGCAACTTATTGATGTAAGCATAAGTAAAGTTTTTGAAAGTCCAGATAAAGATGGTTGCTTATTAGGTTGTGAAATCAACACCATTGTTATTTTTTATATACCTCATTATATTTGTTTCTTATAATGATATTTTCTAGGCTTTTTTTTATAATTTTCATTACATTTTATTTCACAAGTTCATATCAAATCTCGAAAGTTGTTTCTACTTATATCAATGTGGTTGTGGAAGTCCATAGGCACCAGCAACAAACTGTCCGCAAGCATATCTTTGTTGTTTTACATAAAAGTGTATTTTTGCTAAATTTTGTAAACAATATATTGTTATCAACATTCAAGTATTTTCTCTTATGTTATTTCATTTAGTGATGAAAAAATGTTGTCCCTTCATTCATCTCTTCCGTAAATGTTGACAGGCAATTGATGTCAATCTATTGGTTGAGAAATAGATCAAAATTTTCTATTTTTATACTTTTTTATAGTTATTGGCAAATTAATTGACAATTTTCGGAGTGGGGGACGGTTTGCACATCTACCAACCAATCAAAAAACACAAAATACTGTTTTGTCAATCTGTTGGTTGAGAAATAGATAGAATGATTTTGCAAATTATTACATGTTTCATTTTTTTTATTTAATTTAATAGAAGGTATATAAAATAAAAATAATAATTATATTTAGAGTAAATACAATGATAATTTTTCTTAACTTTATATTATGTTGTTTTTGGGATATTTTACTATCATTTAGTTGGTAGCATATCAATTAGCTATTTATTTATTGTAAATGTTTCTATTCTTACATAGGTATTGTTATGAAATTCAGGTATGTGTATAGTTTATAGGTGAAAATAACTCCATTGACATAATTTTATGTGTTTTAGTGATCATATTTAGAAACAAAAATAATTATAGTTGAATCATTTTTAATATCAGCCTACACCATTTTTTACTGTTTTATTGATGTATACAGTGAACCCCCGTAATTCGGTTTCTGTCTAATCTGGCGTCCCCTGTAATTCAACATGCCTATACTGTCTATTGTGCTGTTTATTTACTAAATTCGAACATTGTATGCTTTGTAGCAGCGGTTGGGAAACCAGGGTAAATTAAAAATGTTTTTTTTTTGGGGTAATAAGGAAATTTTTCTAGTTTGTTATTTCATAAACGTGTTAGTATTTTTACAAACTTAATCAATTCAGGTGCTACTTACATCAAAAAGTCCCAATTTCGAAGTAATTGCATCAAATATGAACAACATCATTTCTCCAAAAACTGAAAGGGAAACCTGAAAATCTGAATTTTTGTTTGATCCTATTTGAGAATTTTATTTTGTTTGTCTATTACATACTTACTATTTTCATGTAACTTTTTTTTTATTTTCCGTGTAAATTAATTCAATAAATAATATTTATTTAAATATACATTGATTGTCTTCTTTTCAAAATGGGGGAAAGAGGTAATATCGACTTACGCAAAAAAAATTTGGGGTAATGGTTAAAAAAGTTCCCCAACCGCTGCTTTATAGTAATAGAATCTTAGCATTTTTATATGTAATTTGTCAGATTACAAAGTGCTTTTTTTCAAAAAGTTCCGGACTACAGTGTGTCTGTGGTAATACTCTTAATCTGCCACTGCCGTGCAAAACTTTTGTCGGATTACCGCAGGTCGACTTGTGTATTTAAATTTTGTATGGGTACATACTTTTGTCAGATTAGATCCAATTTTTATGATTACATACATTCTTTCTTTCGTGTATTAAAGTTTAATTATTTATTGTAGTTTAATGCTGGGTATTAATTTCATAGTTTCTGAATGAATCGTTAAATCTCATTTTGATTTGTGTACAGTAATTATATGTTACATCTTAATATCGTACAACAATTATGCCAAAAATCGTCAACATCATTCTATCCCCTGTAAATATTTATTATCTTATATGTATTTGACTTAAAGCAACCTGTCAAATAAATTGTTAAATAGTTAAGTATGTATGTATATTGTTACTATTGTTTATAATAATTTTCTCAAGTAAAGCTTTATGCACTTAAAAACAAAGTCTTTCTCTTTATTACATTCAGATTAATTACACAAATCTGGCAATATGCTGTCGCCTGAATTTGTGGACTGGCTCGGGGCCCTCGACCTGAATATTTGATCATATTTTGTTTTATATTTGATTGTGTATTTATTAATTTGATTTTAATGTATTATAAATTCACTATATCATACGATAAATAAATATGCTTTTTAGCAATTTTTAAATAAAAAATAAATATGGATTACAAAAAACCTCTCCAGTTTATTTCGGTATTGGTTTTCATCCAAAAATTTTATCTTGAAATTTTTTTCTATCAATGATCTGTTTCAATTACAAAACATAATGAAAAAATATTTTTTTAAATACCTATATGTTAATGAAAATTGCATAATAATTTCACTTTTACCTATAACTAGTTTAGATGCTTCACACAAAATATTTTATAGTCAAAATAAAACAAACTCATATTTAGTTTTTATCATTATTCACAAAATTATTTTGAATTCCATCAGGTGCCTACTCTACTTCATATTGTAAAACTTTAACCTAATAACATTTAAAATTTAATTATATTTATTACCTTATAATTCTAAACAGAAAACTTGATTTTATTAAGTTTAGTAAGTCCTACCGTGAAAACTAAACACAAAAATAAGATTTAATCAACGTCAATAAAACTTGATAAAAATAATGGTACCATAATAATCCTTTGAACTTTTAGTTTAGTCTGATTATGGTGCGATTGGGATGTTTCTGACCTTCTTTAGTATTCTTATACTTTGTTTAGTTATTGGTAGTGGGGGACGGTTTGCACATCTACCAACCAATCAAAAAACACAAAATACTGTTTTGTACAAAACAGCCCATGTGATATTGCTGTTAATTCTAACAGTTTCCTGTTTTACTGACTAGCATAATTTATGTGAATCTTGTTAATTCATTTCATTTTAATATCTTATATAGGTATTACGAATATGATATAATTAAAAACACCCCACCATAAATATCAATTGATAAATACACAGTAATGGTTTTTTTACAAAACTGAAACATGCTCTTTCATTAAATTTGATTTTTTATATAATAGTTTTGGTCCTTAAAGAGTAAACCGATTTTCCTGCTGATTGTGTAATTTTATGTGAGTTTTTTTTATGAACTATTAGCATTTGAAGAGTTTTGTATCACATATTTTTTAACAATAAAAAACGTATGAGACTCCAAAGTGAGCTTATTATAAATGTATTCCATTGTGTCTAGATCTAGAAGGTATACTCTTTTTATAAATCTTTTTTACAATGCAATATCTCAAAGGCCTATTGATTTTTCATGATTGTTGAATTCGCAACTAAATTTAGATTTAAAATAACTGCCTTTTAATAGTTTTTTTTTCATAAGGTAGGTAGCCAAAATATAAATTCGAATGTTGTGCAATCATAACTTGATATTAATCTTGTGTTTATTCCATTAATAATGCATTTATGTGGTGATTTTTTGATTAACATTTTTTTTTATTTAATGAATTTGTGTTACATTACGTCACAAATTATTTTTTAAGTTTTAATACTTGGGAAGTATAAATTTGTCAAAATTGGTGGGATTTTCATTTGTCAATCTTGCTCAAATATTCAAAATTATGTACTATATTTTATTATGACTTTACTATATTGCATATTAGATGTGCCCACAAAGTTGCCAGATAGTAAATTGTATTGCGTAAAAGAGACTCAAGTGATTGTTGCACTCAATTTTTATTGTAGAGTAAATGTGTTTAGTTATGTATTTATACCTATATTAACATTTGTAAAAATATTATATGGTTGTAAATATACTTTCTTTATTTTTTTATTATAGACAAAATGTATACCAAATGATCCTTTGTTTCATTTCAAAATTATATTTTAATAACTTCCCTTCTATAATATTGAATTTTCCAACTGTCGATTCGTTCATGAGAATTCAATTCTCTTAATGAATCGACATTATTAAGCCAAGATGCGTGTACGAAGGAAAATTTTGTATGGTGTAGTGGACTTTTTGCATGCTAATAACACCAACTAGAGGCCTCGCAGCATATATGTTCCCATACATGGATTTACTCAGAATACGGAGTAAAACATTTTATGTGAGTTTTGTGTGTGTGTGTGGGTGTGTGTGTCCCCCCCCTTATAACTTTTGATCCGCTGAATTTACAGAGCCCAAATTTTCAGAATATATAAATAGTTATAGGTCTACAAAACTTTCATACTCAGAATTGTGAATTTTTGTTTCAGTCAGGGGTTATCAACTTTTGAAATTTTGGTTTATTTTTCCATATATCTCAGAAACCATAAAAGCTAGAAAGCTGAAAATTGGTATGAACATAGACAAATACAAAATCTCAAAATAGTTGTTTTTAAAAATATCCAGGGTTTCTCAAACATTTTTTATTAAGAAAAATATTTTTTTTATGATAAATTTATGAGATTAACTGCCTATATTTCCAATCTTTTTAAAAATATAGAAAAAAGCCGAAACACCCCAACTAGATAATTTAATTTTCTATAAAAAATATTAACATTCTATTTGTACATCTCAATTTTTTTTTAACAATTTTTATAAAAATTGAATTTAGTGACGACATTGTTTCATACAATTTGTATGGTAGTAGCCTACTCACAATATCTAAGAAGACTTAATAATTTGATACTAATCTCCAAACATACATACATACCATCATGCTGTTTTCACATTCTGGGTAGGATCAAAGGACTGACCTCCATACTGTCCTATCTTGACATACATACCTAGGTACATGTGTTGTATAGAAAACCAAATATCTTAAAATATTAAATAATTTGTATGTATGGGTTTATAGTTTGATACTTATTCTTCAACTATACATTCTATCGCTATCGACAGTTGGATCTCATGTGTTACATGCAACTAGTATTGACATACATCTAAATAAAAGTAAGTAATCTAGTTTGTGAGACCATATATCTTGACAGATAACTAAACAGAAGTAATCTAAAATTAACTTTATTTTTAACTTTGTTTACACCACGTGTCAATTGAATTTGAGACCGGTTTCGGGAAAAATATAGTTATTTTTTTGTTAAAATGTACCACAAAGATAAAAACACGATATTTGATAAAGTAATCTAGTTTATGAGCCCATATATTATCACTACAAACTCTTTTACATCTGCTCCATGCAAAGCAGAACTCTTATCACTGTACCTTTAACTCCATAGAAATTTCAGGACATATAAAACAATCAATATAATATTATAGTATTAATGATTGGTTTTGTTGATATTTCCTTGTTGAAAATAGGCAGGTATGCGATGTCTTTCAGCTGGGAGTTGTTACGTCTCTCTGTCCGCATCCCTATTATGTAGCTCAAAAATACAGATTTTAAAATCTATTTTTGATAATTTTGTTTGTATATATTTTTATGTCCTTTTAGCGTTTTGTAAAAAAAATAGCAGAGCAGTGAATTTTTTTCAAATTTCATGAGATTTCTTTCCAATAAACGCAAATAAAAAATAATTTTTTCAGTTACTTTTGTTTTGTTTTCGATAAATTGATTTAAAACTCATTAGTGACAATAATATTGACTACCTGCTGAGGCTCTTTAATGCTATCTATGACACAAAGAATATCCCCTAAAATTGGTTGATACACACTCTTGTAACGTTACCAAAAAACAGCACCCATAGAAATGCGGTGATTATAGATTGATCAGCTCAATGAGTCACGTTTAAAGCTCTTAATTATCCATGCATGGATTCGCAGTAAATGTGAACAGGACCTCGATGAGACGCAATTTGTCTTGAGAAATGCCTTTGGTTCAAGAGAAGCATTACTGGCTACCAATGTATTACTACAGTGTTGTGACCAGAGAAAAGAGGTCTTTGCGTGTTTTATCGATTATGAGACATTGTGACTTAATTGAAATGCTGAAGGAGTGCAATCTGGACACGAAAGATCTGAATTTCATCCAAAACCTATATTGGTACCAAACAGCTGAGATCAAATGTGGAAATGTAACATCTGATGCAATACCCATATAGCGAGGAGTACGGCAGGGTTGTATCTTGTCTCCTCTACTTTTTAATTTGTACTCTGATTATGTATTTAAAAGGGTTCTCAACAACACCGAGAAGGGTATAAAAGTCAGCGAAGTGGTAATGAATTATATCAGGTAGGTAAATCGATGATACAATAATACTGGCGGACTATTTCTGATCTCTAGGAGCTGCTAGACATGTCAATGTATTTTGGTGAACAGTTGGGCCTTTCTATAAATGTAGTAATATATTATACTGCCAAAGTACTTTCTATAAGTACCTTAGCAGTATTCTTTCAGAGACCCTTGACCCAGATATGGAGATCAGGTGCAGGCTTGAGGTAGAAAAATTTGTCTTTAATAAAATGTGATCCTTTTACTGCAACGAAAAGCTCAATGCGGACCTAAAAATGTTATGTGTGGTCTGTGTTGTTATATGGCTGTGAAGACGCTGAAGGTTAATAGGTACCAAGAATAGGTTAGAAGCTTTTGAGATGTGGTTGCATCGCAGAATGCTCACAATCTCTTTGACAGGTCTGGTTACAAATTCAGAAGTTCTAAATTGAGCCAGGACAACCAGGCAACTCTTGCCTACAATAAAGGTCCACAAGATCCCATATCTGGGCACATAGTGATGGGAGAAAAATACCACTTGCTCCAATTAATACTGGAGGGCAAGATAGACGGTCGCCGAGGGACTGGAAGGAGACAGATGTCCTGGCTGCATAATATTAGGGAATGGACGGGCTTCAGAACTGTGGAACAGATACTCTGGGTAGCACAGGATAAAGTCGGATTCCTCAAAGTGATCGCCAACGTCGGAGGTTCCTGATAGGGCACCAGAAGAAGAAGAAACTGACTCACAAATAAATTTCGCGCAGCGAGAAAAAATCCATTTTCTTTTCTACTAACCGAATCAAAGGATGACTGTCGCCAGCTTACCTATTTTCCATTTGATATTCCATCAATACTACTAATCGAATCATTTTGAAAAAAATAAATAAGATAGTTTGGATACTCATTAAGAAAAATTCGATGTTTCCATTAGTTATGATCCGTATTTATTGCTCTAAAAAATAATTAGCAAACCCCGATTTATGACATTTATCTTATATTTCTAATAAACTATAAGGCTTAGAGCAATATAATTTTTTTTAAATTAAAGAACACAAAAATATCAAGAAAAATTCGATCTGGCGTTGCATGAATGCTTCATGTTCAGTCAATATTTTCAAAAAACATTTATTTTGGAAATTGCGCTGACTAGAAAATTAAAGTCCCGTATGACGGTCATGCAAATATGACACTTATTCTAGCGGTCGTCACAAGGAATACATTCTGTATTCGCTCGTTTGTAATTCAGACCCGCCCTGAGAGTTGGCCAATTTGGACGTGTAATCTGTGTCGAAAGTTGCGCTCCCATATTTATTTATTTTATCGAGTTATACCTAACAACTACTAATACTACTACAAGCGTAAGGACAAAAAATATGAAAGTTTTAATATTATTAGATCCAGAGGCGTACCGCCGCCGTATTATACAATACCTAAGTCATATAATTAATGTTGAAAAATAGTTGCATGTAACACATGATATCCAACTGTTTTAGGCAATAGTATGTGTAATTGAAAAATATGTAAAACTAGTTGCATGTAACACATGATTTCCAACTGCCGATGGCTATAGTATCTACGTGTAATTGAAAAATATGTAAAACTAATTGCATGTAACACATGATATCCAACTGACGATGGCAATAGTATGTATCATTGAAAAATATGTGAAATTAGTTACATGAAACACATGATATCCAACTGTCGATGGCTATAGTATGTGTAATTGAAATATATGTAAAACTAGTTGCATGTAACACATGAGATCCAACTGTCGATGGCAATAGTATGAATCATTGAAAAATATGTAAAAATAGTTGCATGTAACACATGATATCCTACTGTTGTAGGAAATAGTATGTGTAATTGAAAAATATGTAAAAGTAGTTGCATGTAACACATGATATCCAACTATCGATGGCAATAGTATGTACCATTGAAAATTATGTAAAACTAGTTGCATGTTACACATGATATCCAACAGTCGATGGTAATAGTATGAATCATTGAAAAATATGTAAAAATAATTTAATGTAACACATGATATCCAACTGTTGTAGGCAATAGTATGTGTAATTGAAAAATATGTAAAACAAGTTGCATGTAACACATGATATACAACTGTCGATGGCAATAGTATGTATCATTGAAAAATATAGAAAATTAGTTCCATGTAACACATGAGATCCAACTGTCGATGGCAATTGTATGTATCATTGAAAAATATGTAAAACTAATTGCATGTAACACATGATATCAAACTGTTGATGGCAATATTATGTGTAATTGAAAAATATGTAAAACTAGTTGCATGTAACACATTATATCCAACTGTCGATGGCAATAGTATGTGTAATTGAAAAATATGTAAAACTAGTTGCATGTAACTCATGATATCCAACTGTCGATGGCAATTGTATGTATCATTGAGCAATATGTCAAACTAGTTGCATGTAACACACGACATCCAACTGTCGATGGCAATAGTATGTATAATTGAAAAATATGTAGGTATAACTAGATCAAATTTCAATGGCAATAAAATGTTTAATTGAAAAATATGTATATCTAGTTGCATGTAGTACATGAGATCCAATTGTTGATGGCGATAGTATGTATAATTGAAAAATATTTATAACTAGTTGCATCTAACACATGACACACAACTGTCGATGGCAACAAATGTTATGTGCCTTCAAAATATATCACTCATTTGTTTTTAATTATGAAGACACGGTATTTCATTTTAATGTCAATTAAATTATTATAAACTATGATAGTGAAAAATTGATTAAAAGTTTAATTTGTGAAGTTAACTTTGAAAAGGGTGACCTCAATTTTATTTTATTTACATGTTCATGTTTTCTAAGGAAGACAGCAAGAAGATGATCTCCTTATCATATCCTTATCCTCTCTTCTCCCCTCCGTCTTTTTATTATTTTTTTTTTTATTTTATATGATTCTACAAATATGCATTGAATAATAAATAAGTATTTTATTCACATAAATTGGTACGTTTCATAGACACAATTTACTTCACAAAATGGATATGGTTGGTTGGAAGAATTGCCATATGACAATAGGCTCGCTGTTGTGTACTTATTACGTTATGTGTGAAAAATGTTTAAAATAAATAGGAAAATAAATAATATTATGTGGGGAAATATCGATATTTTCATATATAATTGAAGAATTGGTACCAAACTATACACACTTAAACATAAATTAATATTTATTATAAGATATTTTTTGACATTTTTCAATTATGCATACTATTGCCATCGACAGTTGGAACTCATGTGTTACATGCAACTATTTATAAATATTTTTCAATTATGCATACTATTGTCATAGGCAGTTGGATCTCATGTGTTACATGCAACTAGTTTTACATATTTTACAATGATACATACTATTGCTATCGACAGTTGGATATCATGTGTTACATGCAACTAGTTTCATATATTTTTCAATGATACATACTATTTTCATCCACAGTTGGATGTCATGTGTTACATGCAACTAGTTTTACATATTGTTCAATGATTCATACTATTGCCATCGACATTTTTCAATTATGCATACTATTTCCATCAAAAATTGGATCTCATGTGTTACATGCAACTAGTTATACATATTTTTAATTATACATACTATTGCCATCGACAGTTGGATCTCATGTGTTACATGCAACTAGTTTTACATATATTTCAATTACACATACTATAGCCATCGGCAGTTGGATATCATGTGTTTCATGTAACTAATTTCACATATTTTTCAATTATACATACTATTGCCATCGACAGGTGGATCTCATGTGTTATATGCAACTAGTTTTACATATTTTTCAATTACACATACTATTGCCATCGACAGTTGGATATCATGTGTGACATGCAACAATTTTTACATATTTTTCATTGATACATAGTATTGCCATCGACAGTTGGATATCATGTGTTACATGCAACTAGTTTTACATATTTTTCAATTACACATACTATTACCTACAACAGTTGGATATCATGTGTTACATGCAATTATTTTTACATATTTTTCAATGATTCATACTATTGTTTAGGTAATAGAAAAATATAAAAAATATACAAATACATTATTGAAAATATTGTATAATTGCAATCGACAGTTTAATCTCATGTGTAACATGCAACTATTTTTACATATTTATCAATTATACAAACACATCGACAAATCGACAGTTTGAATACCTGCTGTACCTACCTTCACAGTGTAGTTACAATATTTTACCGGACGGCACTGGCTGTTTCTGTATATTGCGTGCACTTATAGGTACGTAGTATATGTGGGACGCCACTCACACACCTTTGACCTAGGCCACGCCCTTACTTCTTTATAGACACGCCCCCTATACTAAAATCTTAGGAACAGTACTCCTCTTAAGAGGAGTACTGTTCCTAAGATTTTAGATTCCTCGCAGCGAGATATTTTTCAGTTTTCTGTTGTTTTTATTCGATAAATTAAATCAAATAAATTCTGGCACGAAACTTTTTTTTTTACATAAGAATGAATATGTCCTTGTAGTATCAAGTACATATTATATATCCTCATACATTCCCTAAACTAAGCGTAAACGCTTGTACTATAGGTGGCAGGATTTGAACTCGCTACCACCCATCTAATTGTTGCATTGCTTTGTTGGTATTTTCTAACCCTGTATACTATACATATTGCAGAAAACCAGGAGCACATAGTTTTTTTTATTTGCTGTATTTGGCAAATCACCCTATTTAGAGTGCCATATGCCTTGAATTCAAATAAAGAGGTTAGGAGTTGTTTTAGTAGGATATGAATAAGTTCAAAATTGATTTACAGTTCAATGATGTGTGTTTTAAGACATTTTAACTCTTCTTCTTCTTCTGGGTCACAATTCTAGGATTGGTCTGCACCAAACACTCGATCTTTCCACTTATCTCTATCGTCCGTCAGTCATCTCTTTGTAACTGCTACAGCGCACGTCTATATTCAACTATAAGATATACATTTTTGAATCATTAAGAGATGGTGAGAGATATTAACTGGAGATGTATGAACAGTGTCATCCAAGGACTGATACAAACCATTGATATTACACCTTACAGACTACACTCAAAGATGGGGCTGCTAAATACATTTATTTTAAAAAATAATAGATACGTTACTAGTGTTTAAATTTGGCAAACAAAAAGTAAGTCGCATACCTCACTTTAATACTTACCGCACATTCAGTTACATGCAAGATGTTGTAGTGATCGGACGTTTTGTCGTAATCAAAATGCCATATTGTGTGATGAAAACATGTTAAAATATACTAGAACCGTGAAGGAACGACGAGACTTATAATTTCATGCTGCATATTTATGTGGATTTTTCGATGGTTATTTTTATTTTGAGTAAACGAGTTGTTGTATTCGCTTTTTACTTTCATTATTTGGTGTGAGAGATAATCCAACTGTCTATTTGTTCTAGAGAATTTTATATATCTCAGAAACCATAAAAGCTAGGATCCTGAAAATTGGTACCTATAAATAAAGACAAATAATACAAAATCTAAAATTCTTTTTACATACATTCATACATACATACATACCATCACGCCATGTCCCTTGCGGGGTAGGCAGAGAGAACCGAACGCCACATTTTTCTATCCTGGCATGCATCCCTCGCTTCGTCCACATTCATGCATCGTCTCATACATGCTCGTCTATTGCTTACACTTCTAACATTTCCGTCTTTCAAAATTTCGTTCACATGGTCGTGCCATCCCTTTCTTGGGCGTCCCCGACCTCTCATTCCATTCCTTTCCGCTCTGTATATTTTCTTCGTCAGGCGCTCCTCATTCATTCTCCCCATGTGACCAAACCATCTCAATGTGTTCACTTTCATTCTAGTAATGACATCTTTCTTCATCTTATGTACATTCTTTCCTTATGTCCTCATTTCTTACCCGGTCATACATCGTTCTATTACAAATCCTTCTTAACGATCTCATTTCAACTGCATTTATTCTACTTTCATGCGTCTTCTGCCATGTCCAGGTTTCACTTGCATACGTCAAGGTTGGCACTACGACTTCTTTTTAGATTTTATATTAAGGTTTCTCAAACATTTTTTTATTAAGAAAAACATTTTTTTGTGATTAATTGTGTTTAACTGCCTATATTTACAAAGTATTAAAAATATCGAAAAAATCCGAAACACCCCAACGAGAAAATTTAATTTTATATAAAAAATATGATAATTGTGTATCCAAAACTTTTTTAAACAATTTTTATGAAAATTGAATTTAGTGACGACATCGTTTCATATAATTTTACCTAAGGCAGTAAACACTACACAATATCTCACTCAATAGTTTGATTCCTAATTTATCTAAAAACATACATCATGCTGTTTACATATTCTGGGTATGAAAAACAGACTGACCTCCATACTACCCTATCCTGACATACATTCCTACATGTAATTCTTACATATAGAAAACAAAATATCTTGAAATATTTATTAATGATGACAGGTCGTAAGCCCTGTAGGAGCCTCGAGTTCCTGGTTCTTCTACAATATCCCTACTTCGTCTCTATTGAGATGTTGACAAAATTTTTGTCAGTAAAAATATCATTTGACTCCCGAAAGGGAAAAAAAATCCAATGTTTGCGTATATGCAATTAAAAAAGAATATTCGATATTTATTAATCTGTGTTTATGTGTTTATAGCTCGGTACGCATTCTTCAACTATGCATACTGTCGACAGTTGGATCTCATGTGTTACATGTAACTAGTTATAATTATCATTTTTGCATTGTAGCAAAAGATAAAATATGTTTGCAGTGTGTGTGTCTGAATATAATATTATAATATTTGTGTGTTTTTTCTTGGTGATGTTGTAAGAATTCGTTAAACTGTACTTTTTTGTGGAGGGTTTTGTTTTCATATAGCGTGTCTATATAAAAATTGCCATTGATTTTAAACAGGTGAGTAGCCACAATACATTGACCAATTCTCATTCTCGTTAAGAGCACATAGTTCACACACAACATGTTGACAATACAGTATAGATATCTTAATTTTCCAGTCATGTGGAATCATTCGAAACGAACCAAGTTTTAATAGTATTTACTAAACAATCATTAAACTATTTACACGGAGTACTTAAAGGGTCAGAATTTAGAAGCACAGATAGCTGATACTAACTCATCCAGACCTATGAACCTACCTACCTAAGTTCCAACAGTGTCCGACCTCGGCTTCGGCCAGTAAAGCACCTTCGGCTTCGGCCAAAGTCAAGCCGAATTTCGCAATCAGCTGCTAAAACAGTAATAAATCAATTTGGCTAAATTGAATTATTTAAACAATTAAATGTGGGCATTGTTAGGAATAGGTACCATAATTCCACAACTTGCATCGATATGTTTATGGTTTATAAAAAAGTATTAATATGAAATTTCTTAGTGGCAAACCTTCATCTTTGGCTTCAGCCAAAATCTGACATTTGTTTGGACAAGAAGAACCAAGCAAGTCGAATAGACAAGTTAAGTCTTGTTATAACTAATTACTGAACACGATAGTATCTATCTATACGTAAACATGTTCCAGACTTGATTACTTTGGGGATGTTTTAACTCGTTACCCCTAAATGATTGATTGTTGGGTTTTCCTACGTACTACGTTCTGCTCGCTGAATAAACTTCGTATCAATGGAATGTTCTCCAAGTTAATCGAGTTGTTACTAAGTATATTATTACTATTACAATTAATAATAACTTAGCAGCATAACAACTCATTTACACGGATAACTTTAGCGAGAACATTATCTTAATTACTTGATGAGATAATTAATATTATAATATGTTACGTATTACATTGTTATTTACCATATTATAATCAATTAACAACATCGAATGGCATCTAAAATATTATCATTCACTTAGCAACAGGCCCGGATTAAGGGGTAGGGGGAAAGGTTCTCGCCAATTTACACATAATTTATATCAAAAATTATGTGTCTCTTTGCTGTGAACTGTATATTATGGTAGTCAAGAACATTTGTCAAAAAAAAATCCATGCATTCAATCATAGTTCTCTAGCTTGATAAGAAATGTAGAAATCAAACGTATTTTAGGTTAATTAATATATTTATTATTTAAAATCATACAAGTAATATATTATTATTTATTTTATTGACAAACATTTTTTTAACATCCCAATAGAGACGAAGTTGGAGGGTGCCTCGAGTTCCTGACTATGTTACACTCTATTCACATATATAGAACTTTCAAAAATTACATCGATAAGGGAACTCAATAAGAAGGCATAATTGGTGAACGTTGCGCAAGTGCATAAAGTGATCACGTAAACCAGCCGATGACAGGTCGTAAGCCCTGTAGGTGCCTCGAGTTCCTGGTTCTTCTACAATATCCCAACTTCGTCTCTATTGAGATGTTGAAAAAATGTTTGTCAATAAAAATATCATTTGACTCCCGAAAGGGAAAAAATCCAATGTTTGCGTATATGCAATTAAAAAAAAATATTCGATATACTGGATGGATAAACTGGATGCAGGCAGCTCAAGACAGAGCAAAGTGGAGAGAAATGGAGGAGGCCTTCGTCCAGGAGTGGACGGGACTCGGGAGTAGGCTAACGAGAGAGAGAGAGAGAGATTCGATATTATTTGTTTGTTAGTTATGTACATAATACCTGGAGTCGGAATAAACGGCTCGCGAGCAGCTTACATCCCTTTGTAGGTATACACGTTTGTGGCTCTCCAGATATAATCTCCAATTAAACTTCATCTCAAGCACTTATGAGTTTATGAAAGAAATGCCGGAAAACTTAGTGATCGTGAGATTCCAAATGAGATAGTAAATTCATGTTTTTTTTTCATGAGATTTTAATTTTTCTCGGCCCTGTCTGGCAAACAACAATATTAAAAAATATTTATATATTTACACATAATGTAGGTACCTACAACACCCAAAATTGTTGATTTTTAACTATTTTTTTATCTTGTTATGATTTTGTACGGATGTTATGTATTGTTCTATATAATATATGTATAGTAAAATACTTAATTAAATACGTATGTGTTTATAAATATGATATTATGCCAAGATTATAGTTTGTATAATTTTCAGGCATAGGTAGGTACTACTGGTAGGTACATGGATATTCACTAGGTCAATAATACAATATTTATTTATTAAACGTTTAATTCATGCTATGGACATAATATATAAATAACATTAATACATTTCAATCTACTTGTGGCACATATTATGAAATAATATTTAATGACTGATTTTATGTGAATCAGAATCAATACACTTTTATAAAGGTAGGTACATTATATGTATAATATGATATTGACTAGACTATAATATATGTATTATATAATATGCAAAATATCACATTTATTATCTTTCTTTAATTGTGATAGTATGTATGTATGTATGTTACATACGATTTTATATAACAAGAAATATTTAAAAAAATAAATGACTAAATTTACAGACAATAGATAAATATATACCTCATTTTTTAATACATTTATATGAGATACATTTTTTTTTTCTTTCATAGAATTAATTAAAATAGCATGTAATTTTAATAATTAATATGTTTTTATAATAAATATATAATGTTTTTCAATAAAAAAATGCAATCATTGATTTGAATGTAAGTAATGAATTCGTATATATTTACATACATTGTCTATTTTTGATGCAATATAATGAATTCAACGAATTAGATGGGTATGGAAGCATTGTAATAATAATAATAACAATAAAAACTTCCTTGCACCCTGCGCAAGTGGCGAGTTTATTGCCATTCTATGGCAATATCTTCCAACTAACCAGTGTTTCCAGTCCAGAGAAGCACTATTTGCGCGAGAAATTAACCTAATCGAAATTGGTTAATTATAAAAATCTTATTATTACAATAGGTAACTAGATATAATTATATTCAATAATGCATATATTAGACACGTTATTGACACAATGTACATTTAATATTTTAAAATTAATCAATTATTTAATATGTAAAAAAATAATTGACATATTTATAAAAAAAAAAATATTTTACAAAATAAATAAAAGATACAGAAGAAAACTCTTTCGTTGTAGCAAAAAAGAAATTTGGACAGTACAAAAACATTTATCTATACCAATATAATAATATAAAGACAATGCCTACTTCAAAACACTGCATCACATGTTGTGTTTGTGGGTATTTATATTCTAAAAATATCTTGTGAATATTCAATGCCATATTTTTTTTTCGTTAGTCGGAGAACTTTTACGTAACATATAATTTTTTTTATACAATTTCATTTACAACATGCAGATACTTTTTCATTTGGGTAACATTACACTTAATGTTATAACCAAGAAACTCTTAAAAGTAAGTACATATGAATAAATATTAAAACATAGTTTTGATAAATACATACTTATATAATTTAATAGATAGTTCCCAAATGTATGGATAGCCGAAAAATATAATTTTTTTTTGTTTACACCAACCCAAGAAAATTATCTACATACATAAATTCGGTATATTTATGGAAAACCTATCGTATTTAGGATAAGTAAACTGGGAAATAGTTAGTATTTAGTTTTCAAACGATATTGTTAACATTGTTTATAGTTGGACTAGTATATTTTTTAAATTATTACGAATACTTCTTTCATTTTGAAAATAGTTAATTTTATTAAAGGTGTAAGGAGATTAGTTTGTATCCCAAATGTAATTTTAGGTGAACAAGTTTTAAAGTTTCAAAGGAAGGAATTTGGAGTGGAGTAGTTTTAAATCTTTGATAGTTTAATTGGATCAAACACACGATACAGCAATCAATACCAATTATTAAGAAAAAAAAAACTATTAAAATTTGTGACAAAACCATATTGTCGAAGTGCCGTACAGTGCTGTTTTTCTGCTGCTTTAACCCTGATGAGTTTTGACTAGATAAGGCTTATTAATATTACATTAATTCCGCATTATATTTTCGCATTTGGTTAAATACATTCCTTCGAATTGATACTTTTAAGCTGGACCTATCTGGTCTATTATACATACCTTCATGTATCTGTCAGTACTAACATGTTGATACAGGATCAAAATAACAACACTATTCGTACCTATATATTTTCGAAATTGGAATTAGGAAGTGACTTCCTCATATTTTTATCGTTTTTATATTTAAATTTTGCCAACAATTAAATATCGAACGACACGAACTTTTACATAATAACTATGTCTAGATACTTAACAATATTTTTTTAGTCGATGGATCTGATACATTATTTGTAATATAAAAATCGGTACCTACTCTTAATTAATTAGTACTTAATGATATACAATTAACACAAGATACAAATATACATTTTTACACATTACAGAAACAAATTGAATTATTTTGTTATTTATATTCACACTATAAAATAGCATATTGTTAGTGATATCATTATCTTTGGGCTCGTAAGATAAGTATCCTTAACATAACATGTTATATAAATTACACAACAATAAATATATTATAAACATTCATCGAAAATTACGCATATTTTTACAAAATTCTTAATATTAAATAAAATGTATTAATGGAGTGTTCTCTTGATTAAAATAACGTGTAATTAGTTGGAATAGGTATTGATATTTTATATAAATTTACGATAATACATCTGAAAAATAATTCACAAAAATACAAATATAATTTTACGAATTTATAACTACTGTTAAATACTTATTCACCTACAATACCTAAAATTCTAATAGAATTTTTTATAATATAATAATATATATGAATTAAAATATATAATTATGAATCGGATATGACTAATATAAATATCTGTAGGTACATACATAACATAAAAACTACTTCATTAATAACATACACATTGTTAAGCTCGATAAAAAAATTAAAACTACCCTAACAATAAAAATAAAGTTTTTTATAAATATTATTAATTAATTAATTGATAAAACAAGATAAAAAGGCACTATTTGTTAATTAATTACTAATTAAATTTTAATACCAAAATATACATCTTTGGGTATGATATTTTTCGTATATTTTGCATTTTATATCGAATCTGAAATTCAATGTTCTAAATAATATAGTCTTGACAAAAAACAATAATTTTCAGACACGAAACAACAATATTTTTGTTGTTTTATTGAAGTTTAACAACTCATACATTTGATTCTATGTGTGAACATCCTTTTTTGTTATTTTATTGAAGTTTAAACAACTTATACATTTGTTTTTATGTGCGAACAATTTTTTGTTATTTCATTGAAGTTTAAACAACTCATACATTTGTTTCTATGTGTGAACAATTTTTTTGTTATTTTATTGATTTTTAAACAACTCATACAATTTTTTCTATGTGTAAACATTTTTTTTGTTATTTTATTGAATAAATTTGTTTCTATATGCCAACTTTTTTTTTATTGAAAACCATTGTTTCTATGTGTGTACATTTTTTTTTGTTATTTTATTGAATACTTTTGTTTCTATATGTGAACAATTATTTTGTTATTTTCTTGAATTTTACACAACTCATACATTTGTTTCTATGTGTGAACAATTTTATACTGTCTGTAAGGTGTCTAATTTTTTGTCTGTTTTTGTTTCTTTACCATTTTTATCTGTTTGTAATTATTTTTAAATGGCTTATGCCATAATATATTGTATAAATAAATAACAAAAACACACAGGAAGATAAACACGTAACAATATTTAATGAAAAATCATAGCAAAAAAGAAAGGAGGGAGATATAGGTTGTGGGATGTGAGAGAGACGATAGGGAAGTAGTGTTAATTAAGAGTTGTTGAGACAGGTGTAAAAGCTTTAGTCTTTTTTTTAAAGTTGAATCGATTCAATATTATATACAATGAAACGTAATATACGAGTATCTATTTCTGTAAGTCCAATTTGATTTTGATTGTGCATATTTGTTTAATTAATGATTGTAATAAAAAATCCAATTTTAAAAATATGAGTAATAAAATAAAATAGGTATGTTTATTTATATTTAAATACTTTATGTACAAAAAGTGCACAAAGTCGGGTTTATTGCCATTAAGCAATCGGATTTATATCACTAGCTATGTGTAGCCATGATCCAATTTGTCTGGTTCCCCTTCCTAAGGGTTACGAAGGTCAGATGGCAGTCGCTTCAATGTAATAACCAGACTCGCCAATTCCAGGATCATGGTCAAAGCGTACCCCGATAGAAACGGGACAAAAGCGCTAAGGGGAAAGAAGAAGAAGCAATCTCTTCCAACTAGCCCGGGTTACGTGAAAGATATGAAAAATATGTAAAGTTAATATTTATAAAAAAAATAATGATATCCCTACTTTTTATTTTGTTAATACATGATCTTCCTTTTAAAGTTGATTATTAATTAAAAAAATATTTTTCAACTTTTTGTTCCAAAAGATTGTGCAATGATTTGTTGACAATTTCTGTTTGCCAACAAGAAAAGAACATTGAACTCGTTTGAAAATTAAGTAGATATGAACATTATTGGTAATTGACCCAGGGTTACTGTATACAAACAAAATGTCTGATTGGTATTGTAGACAAATTTAACGCCTATCGAGAATTGGTGATATCCAAGTTTGAAAATTTGGTTATTGTTGAATTTATGGAACTGGATACAATTGAACTCTTGTAATAATATTATGTTAATGTCGATCTGTTTAACAATTCACTATATATGAACCTAATTGGTAATCGGGCCCAGGGTCACTATTTGGTCATAAAATATCTAGTTGGGAATACATGTTATAGGCAAAGTTTACACTGCCGAGAATTTGTGTTATCTAAGTTTACTGTTTTTAGCAAAGTCGTAAAATACATCATTTATGTACGCGTGACGCGGTCGCGTAGCATAAGAGACGTGTTGATCATTTTATTTGATTACGCAACCAAATTATAATTTTAAACTTTGGTTAAGTTAAATTAAACGAATTCAGTTTCGCACGTACTTTCAATGCGGAAGGGGTTTCCTGATTTATATTCAAGACATTTAAGAAATGTATTTATTTAAGAAATCAGTATTAAGAATATTCTGACCTGTAACTACTTTGATAAGAAATTCAATAAAAACTAAGAAATATGAATAAATGACCTTTATGTTACCAAACAAAGAATAAAAAGATTCAATCAGATAAAAACACATATTGTGGTTTATTTATTTATGTTAGATTAGCCATTGTGTAGTTAGTAGTTATTAGTTTTTTTTTTAGTTTTATTAGTTTTCATCTTGTGCCGGTCCTAACGGATGTTGGCGACCATCACACAAAATTCAGACCGATCTTGCGCCAATCTAATTAGTGACGCCGCAACCGGAACCTCGAACCACTGCCTGAGATTTTTAAGCTACGATATTCTACGCCCCATACTCCGTCTTCCCTCTATCGTTCCTTCCACTATAAGGTGTTGAAGGGCATATCTGTCACCAGTGGCGGCTGGTGACCTTAAATCTAAGAAGGGCTCAAAATTATAATTTATCTAGAAGAGAAATTAACTTACAGCAGGAATCAAAAAATAGATACCTATGTGACACAATATTATTTTCGTATTTTAAAATTATCAGTGTTTTCCATAATTCTTTTGTTTATAGGAAATTAGAACGTGATCCTGATCATTTATGCTGTATTTGGTTGGGTTTTTAATAACGTAAAGTTTATAATAAAATGCATCGATAAATTATAAAATAATCATATAAATTTGAAAAAAGCTTCTGGCAATAGCCGCAAGACTGCTTCCTGATTATACACATTTTATCATTAATATGATTTTTGTTTTTCTTTTGCAATAATATGGTATCAATTAATAAAAAAATAATTTATAGTTTAAATTATGTAATATTACGATATCAATTAATGTTAGCCTCGAGGAATTGCAACTGCTTATCAAGCGTTCGACCATCGCAATGTACAACAAAATATTATGAATGAATGAAAACATATTATAATCCTTCGCGGACACTGCCCCGTTTCGCTCGAAATCGGCATACATTCAGCGTGTATGGCGAGCTGCGTGAATTGTATGGATTCTCCGGGCACAAGTCGACTGTGCCCGAGAAATGAAATATTTCATAGAATCTTGCATGCTTTACAAAGCAGGTAGGTTTAAATACTTTCGCTAAATGTACTACAGGCGCAAGACGACAAACATTAATTAGAAAAATAATGTGTTCTCAAGATTAAATTAAATACATTATTGGAGTCTTTTGAACAAAGTGTTTGGGAGGGCTGAGCCCGAGAGCCCTTTAGGAAGAGCCGTCACTGTCTGTCACCATGGAATATATGGCCAAAATATGCTGCTCTGCGTCTCTTGACAGTGGTCAGCAACTCTCTCTCTCTCTTTCTCCATCATATTTAGAACTCTTTCATTGGAGACTCTATCAACCCATGAGATGCGCATCAACCTTCTGTATAGTCACATTTCGAACGCTTAAATTTATTGCTGATATTTTGAGTTCAACCTTCCACTCCATATAACAACACTAGCAACACGTATACTTTAACAGCTCTCCATGGTGGTAAAAGGTGGATCTCACCATCTCAATCCTGGTCTTTATTTCGGAATCTGGGTTCCACTCATCATTCAACCAGCATCCCAAATATTTAAAACGGGATACCATTTCTTTTTCACAGCCATTAATAGAGGGACTATTGCTGGATCTCCGTTTGCTAACTAACATGGTTTTTGTTTTGAGAGCATTCATTTTAAGGTCATATTCCCTTCTAGATTCATTGATCAAGTTGACCTGGGGGGGCAAGTCTGGTCAAGCGGTGAAATCAATCCCCTCATGATTACCCATATCATGGATATAATTATCTTATAGAGTTGTATAATATTTTAATATATTATATAACTCCATAATATATCATAATTATATTCATGATATGGATAATCACGAATAATATATATCCAACCGTATAAATATTACAAAGGAATAAAATTCAATTTAATTTACACCTAATTACAATTTTATAATATTTTTTTCCACCTTGGAAATTTTACTGCCTCACTAGACATAGTCTGTTCTGAGGCAGTACTAGTTTAGAATTGCTATGGCTACTCTGCGATCATATGATTTGTTTTCTTTTTTTCTTCACATATTCCATTCACTTAGAACATCAATAACCAGGAAGAAAAACTCTAATACCTATATCATGAGGGTTTTGATTCCATTGCTTGACGGGACTTACCCCCCAAGTGTTGCAGATGCTCTGCAGTGTCGGCTATAATGGCACTCTTGTTGGCATATTATCTTAAATGTTATTTATATTCTTTCATTTGAAAGAGTTATAGAGGTTAATAAATAAAACAATCGGTCAATTTCTACTCAAACATGGTCTTCTTCATTTAAAGCTGTGAGAGTACATATGATTTTTTTAATTCGATTCGTTTTCGGAGCGCTGGCCTCTCTGGATTAAATCTCAAATAAAAAACAAATGTTTTCATAACCACTGTATGTTACCATAATTTGATTCTTGATTTTTTAATGCAATATCTGCAATAGGTATGTATGTTAAAAGCATTTTGTAAATTAATTTTTGAGTGAAGTTGTCTCTATTACATTAAAAAGATGTCTGTGTGTAGTATTAATAATAATTTTCTTGTACTATTTGATATTGGGTAGTTTATACTTAGGTACATGAAAACACCAAGAAAAAAGTAACTGAAAGAATCTTATACAAATAAGCGAAATTTGTGTATTTGAATGTCCAGTTATGTTGATGAAATTAAATTAACTAGGTGGTGAATATAAAGATTAAATGTTTTTAATCAAAGGTTCATTTACCAATTAAAGACTGTACCTTCTTATTAATATTGACGTAGAGCATTGAATATATTAATTATTTAAATGCCCAATTTCTGTCTGGGCGATAAAAGCATAAATTAGCGAAAAGTAATTATGTTTAATAGCATTGATTAATTTTATTTCCAACATAAATTTAATGGGTGCTTCGCCCATAAATATTCCACAGACAAGTGCTAGCAAAAATGATTAAATCAACTTACTATAGTTTATAGATTAATATTGAGAAAATTAATATAAATTTGCAGTCAAAAAATAATATATGGATTTTAGAAATGTTAATTTAGACGTTGATCAATGATTTTTCAAACATTGTTACTCATTCCATGAATATTTATTTGTTTAAAAAAACGGACATTATTTCTTGCTAGTAAAATATTAATTGTTTAAAACGCACATCTATCAACTATGATATACCGGATATACCATACTATTTATTTAAAAATATATTTTTTTACAAAGTATGCGAAAATAAATTTTGATAAAAAAAATATTTTAAACTATTACTGAATAATTTAAACACTCTTTCATCACTAAATAAATCTCATTCGGAAATTATTTAATATAGTTCACTAGGGTTGTAAAATATTGTAAAATTCATTGTAAAATGTCATTGTAAAATGATCACAATTGAAATGTCATTTAAAAGTGATTACCGTTGAAAATGTCATTTAAAAGTGATCACCATTGAAAATGTCATTTAAAAGGGATCACCATTGAAAATATCTTTTAAAAGTGATAACCATTGAAAATGTCTTTAAAAGTGATCACAATTGAAAATGTCATTTAAAAGGGATCACCATTGAAAATATCTTTTAAAAGTGATAACCATTGAAAATGTCTTTAAAAGTGATCACAATTGAAAATGTCATTTAAAAGTTATCACCATTAAAAATGTCATTTAAAAGTGATCACCATTGAAAATGTCTTTTAAAAGTGATCACCATTGTAAATGCCACTTAAAAGTCTTTGAAAAAGGTTAGGTTAGACTTCGGCGTGCCTAGGCGACCGAAGTCGCCCAGCCGACCGCCGCCGCTACACTTGCGTCATCTGTGTTTTGTCCCCCGTTAGTCCGTTAGCGTCCGTGTCGCCGCCTAACGGAGTGCCGTCCCTTAACGGAACAGGAAGCCAGCGGGCGAGCGCTTGCGGTCTGAACAGCTGAGCGAACGTGGTCCTGAACTGACGACTCATGGCGCAGTATAGGATGAAGTTTATGCCTGAGTTGACGAGAGCGAAAGCGTCCATGACATCCCCTGAAACAAAAAAGAACAAAATCCTTTCAATATTTTTATACAATTGTGCCAACTGTAAACGCGGGAAAAAATTGAAAAAAAAAATTGTAGATGCGGGGAAAAAATGGATAAAGAGAACGCAAGATGGAGACATATGGAGAAATTTGGAAATCGTTTGACTTTTGTGCTAGCATCCTGGGCTCGATTCCCATCAAAATAAATATATTTTAAATGATGCCTCACTCAAATGTTGGTTATCAGGGCTGAAAACACCGATTGATTGGAAGAATTGTCATTTAAATCTACCACTTGCGCAGTGTGCAAGGAAGTGACATAAATAAATTAAATCCATTGTGTTATTTTTTGATTAATGAAAATAAGATTAAAATATTTATTATTATTTACTAAAAAAAATAGGGCACTGAGATTTTAAAATGTTATGTTATATTAATTGATCAATCAATTGATAATGTGATCAATTGAATCCAAAATTTTCCAAAGAAAAACTACCTGAAAAGTTATTTATTTCTGTGCTGTTTGACGCTCTTACTCAGATAAATACAGATACATCGTCAGATTGATTTAGGGCTGTATTTATAAACCATTCTCAGTGCTAAAGTCAATACTTAGAACACCGAAATGTATGGAATTTGTCATGCTTCGCATTGAGAAAATTCTTAGTACGTTTTATAAATTCGGGCCTAATGATATGATCACATAATATTGATAAAAGAATATGTATTTAGCAGTTTTACATACAAATCGCTACTTGATAATTATTCGAGTATTTTATAAATTCTTGAATATTTAATAGAACCAAATACAAGTTTTATAAATAGTAGTATCGTCAGTCATTTGGAAAGTCTTAAAAATATACAGAAAACATATAATACGAGTATCTATATAGAAAATTAATCAATTAAATCAATAAAAAAATATATCAAATTCAAAAGTAGGTATTTATTGAATTTGTTAAGTGCTAAATGATGTTAACTCGAAACAGGAAAGTTTGTTTAGGAACAAGACTTCTTAAATTTATAATTTACATGCTCATTGCATTAAGATAAGTCCTGTTGGATTCCTGAAATAGACATTGATTTTTATTCAAAAATTTACGGACATTATAAATTGATCAAAAATATTTGGTAGAAGTGTACAAGTTTTCAGTTCAATAATTTTTATTTTTAGATATTGTTTGACGAATAACACAAGTTAATTTGTAGCAATGACAAAAATTTATGTGACAATATAATAGTAAAATACGAATATTATACCTACATACATACATACCATCACGCCATATCCCTTACGGGGTAAGCAGAGAGAACCGAGCGCCATACTCCTCTATTTTTGCATACATTCCTAGCTTCCTTTACATCCATGCATCGTCTCATACATGCTCGTCGATTATTCAAGCTTCTTATATTTCCTTCTTTCAAAATATCATTCACATGGTCATGCCGTCCCTTTCTGGGGCGGCCCCTACTATTCATTCCATCTCTTACACCCATGTATATTTTTTTGGTCAGTCGTTCATCATTCATTCTTTCAATATGTCCAAACCACCTCAAGGAATTCACTTTCATTTTATTTATAATACTCTTCTTCATCTTGCATTTCCCTCCTTATGTCCTCATTTTTTATTCTAACATATATCGTTCTATTACATACTCATCTTAGTGATTTAATTTCCACTTCTTACGCTACGTCCTACGTAGGCGATTCAAAGCGAACGCGATTGCGAAACGATGCGGTGCGGATACAAGCGAATTCAATGCGAAGCGGTGCGACGCGGCGGCTCTGTCCTACGTGTGCGCGAATCGTTCCCTCTGCCGCCAGCTACTGTCATGGATGTACGTATATAAAATACTCAAGAAGTATGTACGGCAGAGAAGTGAAACTAATATTGTGTACTTAGAGAGGCATATTTATGGGGGATATCACGATTTGTATGAAAAATTACGTGATCTTGAATTAATAAATGAGACTGAATTTACATCTTTCCGGGAAACATATCAAAATTTGACATTCGTGCAAGCGAGAGAAAACTTTAAGTGTTTTGAACAACATCCTATTGTAAAATAGCAATAATAAATAAATGTGTTTACTTGTAGTCCCATTTATTTTTGCCAAATCCTAAAATTCGCGGTTCGGTAATAATTTGTCCCATAATATGGGACGTTCATGGACAGAAATTAAAATTTCTGTTTCTGACATGTCAAAAAACAATGGCGCCGCTATCAATTCGCGCGAAAATATCAAACCAACTGATCGCGTTCGCTTCGCATCGCGCCGGGCCGCATCGAAACCAACTCGCGGTCGGTAACGTAGGACACTACATAACCTGTCAGAATTGCAAACTTAGTTTTCACTATAGTTGTGCGGGTATGTCCTTGACTAACTATAAGAAAATGTCGAAAAACTACATGAAAAGCTGGAATTGCTACTCTTGCAGAAGCAATATGAACCATAAAGAAATCGATAACAATGATGTAATAAACAATTCAAATTGTACACCGGTTAAACCGACAAAAGAAATCAAAAAATTAAAACATATCACTGCAAGCACAATTTCACAGTTTGATAAACCCGTAGACGAAGACAGTCGTGTTTTGGATGAAGAAGTGATCCGTAGTATGCATATGAACCAAAATAGTAGTAATATTAAACAAATTTTGAATTTAAATTCAAATAATCCGATACATCGGGCGCATGAAGTTGACAGCGGATCTAGTGTTGATAATGCGCATGCGCTTGCCAGTATGGAAAAATTGCCAGTTATCAAAAACAATATTAATGTGGACACAGGAAATGCTACCGTTGGTACACAATCAATAGATAATTTAAGTGATCAAGTAACCCATTCAAATAAAAATATTTTTGAATTGATTAAACAAAAACTGGATGACAATAACAAGAGACAGGAAGAAATTATCGAACAAAATAAATATATTTTAGAGAGCATTAAATTTATATCTACACAATATGACGATCTATATAAAAGGGTTAATAATATGGAAACTGCGTTCAAGGAACTATCTACTGAATTAACAAAACTCAAGAATTCAAATAACTTACTTCAAAATACCGTCGACCTGCAGAATATAAAAATCGATCACCTGCAATATAAAAACATGGATAGGAATATTGAAATCCGTGGGTGCCCTGAAGTAAAAAATGAGAACCTTCTAGATATATTTAAAAACATATCCAAATTGGTCAATTTCACACACAAAACGGATGACATCAAAACAACTCAACGAGTGATGACATTTCCATCTAGAACGAATTCGAGGCCAGTTATCATAACTTTTGAGACAAACAATCTACGGGACAATTTCCTTAGTGTATATAAAAGTTATTGTAGAGATGTAGGAAGCAGTGATGGCAATATTAGAAAAATTTTATCAACTGATATAGGTTTGTCGGGTGAGTCGCAACCAATATATATATCTGAACACATAACTCAAAGATCCAAGTTTATATTGGCCCAATCCAAAATTATTGCGAAGCAAAAAAATATTAAATATGTATGGATTAAATCCGGAAAAGTATTTGCTCGACTCAATGAAAAAACTAAGGTCATCTTGGTCAATACTCTTAATGATTTAAATAAGATTTGACTAGATAGACGGGAGTTGAATATTTTCTGTTTGATAGTGATTTATTTTATGTTTGATTTTCTTTTGATATGTTACCATGCTTTTTATATCCGTATTTTATCTTCAATATGTATTTGTGTTAATTTTATCCTTATAACTTTTATCTTTACTATTTCTTGTTTGTTTTTATGCTATCCCATAACATCTTACTTTAAGTTTATGAAAATTCTCAGTGTGCCTTTTGCTATCGTACATAGCAGTTGCAGTAGTATATTGTTATCTCATGTTAAATATTTCCACAATTATAATATTATTTACCCCTTTTTACTATGAGTGACTTTATAAATCTGGAGCTTGACAACATTTTTTCGGTACCAACTCTTGAATTATCGAATCCAGTTGAATGTGAGGAATTGTTGAAACAATTTTCTAGTCTTAAAATAATTTCTACCAACATTAGAAGTATCACCAAAAACTTTGATGATTTCTTAATTCTACTGGCAGATATTAAAATTGAGTTTGATATTATTGTGCTTTCTGAATGTTGGATTACTGATATATATCATCCAAAGCAGATTAATGGATATTCATCTTTTCACACTACTATTAATAGATCACAAGCCGATGGAGTTGTTGTTTACATTAAAGGTAATTTGCAACACGAAGTGATTGAAATAGACTTGGCAGATGCGAACTGTTTAAAAATCAATCTTAAACATATGTCACTCTTCGCAATTTATAGGTCACCAAGAGTATATAATATTGATTCTTTCGTTTCATCATTGAATGCTGTACTTTGTGAGTGCTCAAATGAAATTATGTTGATAGGTGATATAAATATTGATATACTAAAACCTCTGCGAGGTATGAATGATGAATACCTCAACTTACTTAGCAGCCATGGTATGTCTTCACATATCAATGCAAACACGAGAGTTACCCAAACTACACAATCATGCATTGATCATATTATGTTAAGATCCAAATTAAAATCCATAGCTATTGTATTTACATCAACCATAACGGATCATTACTCTACAATTATAGGTTTTTCTGGAAAAAACTGTTCATATGAAAAGCCAAAAACACTCTCTAAAATAACAATTGACTATTCAAAGCTAAACCTTAAACTAAAATCAGAAAATTGGAGCCAAACGCTAATGTGTACAGATACAGATATAGCGTTTGATCAATTCATGTTAACTTATTCGCGATACATTGAAGATGCAAAAACTATTTCTATTATTAAACAAAAAAAACATAAATTAAAGCCATGGATAACAGAAGGTTTATTATTTTCAATCAACAAACGAAACAAACTCCATAAAGCGCTTAAACATAATTTAGACCCACATGCATTAATCTATTATAAAAGATACAGAAATATTTGCAAAAAACTTCTTAAAGATACTAAATGTAATTATTATAAACAAAAACTTGAGGAGGCTGGAGGTAATCAAAAAACTATCTGGAGTATCATTAAGGAAGCGTCAGATATAAAGAAAACAAACATTGTTCCATCAACGCTAAATATAAATAATGAGAACATAACATTTGCAGATGACCCTTGTAAAATAACAAATTACATAAATGACTACTTTTGTGATATTGGGGATAAATTAGCAACAGAATTACTAAATCAAACATCAAAAACCGAAATTGAACTTGCTAACAATATAACACAGTCAGCAGTCTATTCACCGAATCTATTAATTTTGACTCCTTCAACAAGTGCAGAAGTAGACCTCGTAATTCAGTCACTAAACGATACTAAATCTCCAGGTCATGATAAATTAACAACTTCATTATTAAAAACTACCAGACAATTTATTACTACACCCTTAAATCATATTATAAATCTGAGTTTCTCATCTGGAGTTTTTCCAAAAGGTTTAAAGCGTTCTATAATATTACCAATCCATAAAAATGGGAACTCGACCGATATAAATAATTTCCGACCAATCTCTATACTGTGTGTAATCTCGAAAGTCATTGAAAAAATTGTTAAACGAAGGCTTAATGGGTTCTTGGATAAACATGAAATTATATCTGAGTATCAATTTGGTTTTCGAGAAGGATACTCTACTGATTCGGCTGTATTAGAATTGACAAAAAATATCACAACGGCGTTAGATAGAGGTAATAAATGTTTAGCAATATTTTTAGATCTGTCTAAAGCATTCGACACTGTGTCACACCAAATTTTGATTGCTAAACTCTTTAAAATAGGAATAAGACACCGCTCTCTTGACTGGTTTACCTCGTATTTGTCTAATAGAACACAATCAGTGTCACTACTGGGTCATAACTCATCGGATAGAACTGTGAAATTTGGAGTACCACAGGGAAGTGTATTGGGTCCCATTTTATTCTTGATTTATATAAATGATTTGTGCGCGTTATGTGAGAGTACTACGACGATAGCATTTGCTGATGATACAACCCTGTTTATTGAGGGAAAGACTTGGCATGATACTTTTGTAATAGCGGAACGCTCAATTAATATTGTAAGGAATTGGCTTGATGCAAACTTGCTAACTTTGAACTCGAATAAAACGAAATTTATTCCATTTAGTTTAAATAACTCGACGCAACCTCCTATAAATCTTATTATCCACATAAATAATAACTCAAAACAGGATGCAATTGGTAGAGTTACATCTATCAAATATTTGGGTGTTTATATCGACAGAAATCTGCGTTGGGATGCACATGTGGATAATTTGTCTATTCGTGTTAGAAAACTAGTACATGTATTTAGATGTATTAGAAATATATTGTCATCAAGTGTATTAAAACAGGTATATTTTGCGTTGTGTCAGTCTATTTTGTCATATGCAATAATTGTGTGGGGTGGATGTGCCAATGCTATTATGGATCCTTTACAGAGGGCGCACAAAAGTATAATAAAAGTTATCAACAAATGGCCTAGAGACTATCCATCAATAACACTATTTAAAAATTACAAAGTACTCGATATAAAACAAATTTATATAAGATCGGCAACAACGCACTTCTTTTACAATGATCGCTCTAAATTTAGATCACAACAAAGCCGTAACACCCGTCAATCAGTAAATATTAATTTTTGTATACCTTATTGTAGAACAACAATGGCACAGCATCAGTTTGCTTTTAGAGCACCGACTGCATTTAATCGGCTTCCTGTGGAACTTAAAGCTTTAGAAAATAAAAATAGGTTTAAGACAGATATCACTGCACGATTACTGGATAAGACCATAGATACATTCTATTTACTTACTTGAGTTTTTGCAAGCTGACGTGTGGCGTGTGACGAAGGGTACACTGAGACTGAGATTTAGATTTAAATTCACTAAGGAAATAATTGTTTGCATGTTTTTGGGATTTACTTAGTTCATTTTTAAATATTTTGATATAATTTTATTGTATGAATATGTGTATGTTTATGTATATATATGTAAACATGTTTGTATTGTATTCATAATTTTAGGCGATGGAATTTATATTGTATTTATATTGTAAGGCTATTTATATTGTATTCATTTAGAAATGGCCATCATATTTTTATCATTCTTTCCATCATCTTTTCTTTTTAATAAATTTATATTATTGTAGCCATTATATTTTATACTATTTTAACAATCATTTTAGTTATCTTTTTAATATTTTATGTAATTTTATTGTGTTAATATGTGTATGTTTGTATTGTATTCATAATTTTATACGAAAGAAATAGCCATCATGTTTTTATCATTTTTTCAATATTTTTTTTTTTGTTGGAGATCATCTAAATTTTTTTTTTTTTTCTAAATTTTTTTTTTTAAATATGTTTATATAATTGTAAAAAAGCCATTATATTTTATAGTATTTTAGTATATTTTTTTCTTAAATATTTTTATACAATTGTATTTTGTTAATATGTGTATGCTTATACTGTATTCATAATTTTATGCGAAAGAAATAGCCATCAAGACACAGGCTTTGCCTAGTTTGATGGTGATTAAAACACCTTAATGACACTGCTTTCTGCATCACTGTATAATATAATATGTATTTGTTAATAATAATACGAATTATAAGTGTATCAATATTTGTCAGACATGAATAAATAAATAAATAAATAAATAGTTACCGACTGTTTGTTATTTTCGCGCCACGCCGCGCCGCTTCGTATTCGCTTTGAATCGCCTACGTAGGACGTCGCGTTAGTGAATTCTACTCTTCTTAGTGCATATTATAATATGTATAATTAATTTAAACGAAAATTGTTTTATTTTAAAAAGACTACCTACGTTAAGACTACGTTCTTAGGAAATTCCAATAAAATTATTATACTCTGGCAATGATATAAAAATGTTTGAAATGAAAAGTAGACAGAAAACAATATTTATCACTTACATTTTTAATGTATTTCATTCACTGTAGCGAATTTTCGTAATCATATTGAACATCTTTGTATAATTTGGGAGTGTTTTTAGTTGAAGTTTTCAAAGAAAATAATAATATATTTAATGTATTGTTTGTGAAGCCTTTGAATATTTTATGAAACAATATTCAACACTTTGAACAAAGACGAGTTAGGAATAAATTACAATCTCAATGGTGAAGGTATCGTATCGTCTAGTGGTAATTTGGTTATAATAAATGAGGTAGGTACAAAGAATGGATTAACACATAAAAGATCATTTCCTCGGAGGATCACTTTCAATGGATTTTTAAATAGTTTGAATTATGCCAGTTCACGGACCAAAATTATGTCACGAATCGTCTGAAGCTCATAACTTACGATGGAACGTGTTCATTGGGTGCTTAGTGAACGAGACATTAAAACATTAATACACCCATAATTTTACTATTGGAATTTATCGGTTAGGTCACCGTACCCAGTTATAATAATTATATATTAATTTATTTACTTCAAAGTAAAATATTTGGTTGCAAATATATACATACATACCTACCTATCTATGTAGTAGCACTTTCTAAAAATTGCAATATCTCAATTGATAAATGGACTGCTGATATAATCAATGTATTTTTTAACAATCCTAACAAATCGGACATAATAAGTGAATTTAAAGGTAGGTATGAATATTCTTTTCTTATAAAGAAAACATAACTATTGGTGCAAATTTAGGGATATAAGTAAAACTCATCAGTCGTACTAATAAAAATCTACTGCAAACCCGTGGACCAGTGTTTTAGTTACACACCAGCACGCAGTAATTATTTAAAAATCTTACTAATTAACGATATATAACGACTGGATAATTGCAACCAAAATTGTATCCGAAGGTACTCTTTGATTGCATCAGACTTACAACATAAATTAATCTGACAACATTGTAATTTCGCACTCGCGCTTGCGCAGAGCCGCCATTCGCCATACTAATTTTGGCGTTTGTTGTACTTAGTTAATATTTTCATATGATTTTCACATTTTAAAATAGGAACATGGAAAATGTAACGAATAATTAAATCATACCAATACTCAAGCGAGCACCATTGTTGATTCTAATTTTTTGACAACTATTCGCTCCTAAAATGCACAATTATCGAGAATAAAATAATTTATAAAGATGTTTCGTTATATTATTCCGAGATACAACAATATAAACATGCATATCAAAATCAAAATTGATTCGTGATAGATGAAATTTGTCTTAAAACACCGCTAAACTACTTTGAAAAGGCGTGCAAGCGTTGTGTAAAATTTGTATGAGAGATATACAGTCGTTAACCAACTGATTTGCAACACAGCATTCATTTGAAACGTTTTTGCCTACACGGGTGTTAAGGGGCCGTATAAAGCTAAACACCTCAATTTCAAATCAAATCCCTCAAATATGTTAAACAGTGTGTTTCTAGAAAAAAATAGTATAAGTCTTTTCAACATTTCTCTAGTGAATCTTCGTCACACAATTTTAAAATTCAGCCTAAATTCCCATAAAATAATTATTAAAAATATCCTTCTTTGCAGCATTTTTTTAAAATTACTCCATAATTATGTGTCGTAGAGAAATAAATCTTTTATATGCTTAAAGAGTGCATAAAATCAAAGTGAATGACCGATAAAGTTTTTTCATTTCAACTAAGGTTTGTTCTTAAAATGCAAAAAATCAACAAATTTGGGGTTTCCGATAATTTAAATCACGTATAAACCTTTTTTAACGCACGCGATAGTTACCTTTACTAACGCGTAACTTCATAGTGCATTGGGCGGTTTTAATATATCATGTTTTCAGTCACTAAGTTTAGCGTTATATGTCCTCTTAAACGGTCGTGTAACTTTAATAACACGTTTATTAGTAAGCCATTCGCACTTGTGCACTTAGCCTACGACAATACATCTAGTACAATTGTTTTATTTATTATTATTATTAATCTTTTGAAAATCTTATGAAGTTGAGCACAAAAATGATTTATGCATCATACAGACACAAATTTTGATGTTTTATAAATCTAGAGGTTAATTTATTGTATTCATCATAATAAAAAGTATTTTTGATGATCATTATGCGAAACATTTTAAAGTTTGTATGCGAAGTGCGTGTACTAATTCCCAACCCTTCGCATATAATAATCATTCAGTATGTAATAATCATGTGAGCAGGACCCTAGACAAGGGGTCGGCAACCTTTTGAGTCGGAAGAGCCAAAAATGACAAGTTACAAAATTTCAAAGTTATAAAGAGCCATAAAATTTTTCTTGCCAACAATAAATAGTACCTACTCGCATAAATAAAGTTTTTTGATAAAAAAAAACAAATCATATATAAATCATTCATAAGAAAAAATACCTTTTTATTCATATATAAATAGTGTTTTTCACAACAAATCAGATAATATATACATGGCATTATTCGATAATTACTTTTTATTTAAGTTAAAAATTAAAACAATTGAATATTTACTTACAACACCAATTTGCACTTCAATAACAAACGATTGAGTAAACAAATTCAATGGAAGTGATGGCTTTGCATGGTTATTCAAGTAGAAAATTTAAACTTTATTAAAGTACTTAAAATTTCAGCAAATAAAGTCAATGGGAGCGTTGGCTTTGCATGGTTTTAGAAAGTTTGGATAAATTTGGCTCATAACTTGCTGTTTTAACATCCGACGACGCGACGGCGTCATTCGAGAGCTTCCGATGGACTTGGATGGACTGACGTAGAAATGTGTAACGCTGCGTTGCGCCGCTCAATTGCGTCGATTCAGTTCACTGCGTCGGGTGTGTTGACGCACTCCTTCGAAATGTATTGGCTCACGGCGCAGTGAGTCGTGAATGCTAGACCGGGAGAATGCGAACAGTCTTAGGGTATTGAGTTATTGAGTTGCCTGCTTTTTAAACGACATACTTTCCCGATTCTACTTTTAAAAGTAGAATCGGGAAAGTTGTGATATTTTTAAACATGTACATGTAATGATTTAAATAATTTTTAAACATGTATATAATGTTGGCAATAAAACTAGAAGACAGGAAGAGGAATGACTGGATACGCAGTCAGACCAAACTGTCCGATGTGGTTGAGAGAATAGCCATGCAGAAGTGGAGATGGGCAGGACACCTATCGAGAATGACCGATAATAGATGGACTAAAAGACTGGTGGAGTGGAGACCGAGAGGAGACAAGAGACCACAAGGGCGACCACCTAATAGATGGATGGACGACATAAAAAGATTTGTTGGACCACAGTGGATGGGAGTCGCACAGGAACGGGAGGAGTGGAGAAGGAGAGGGGAGGCCTATGTCCTGCAGTGGGCAAACACAGGCTGACGATGATGATGACGATGACATGAAATATAATGAATATAATAATAATCTTTACTTATATTAAATACAATACTTACATATTATACTTATATTATTTTTTTTAATAGCTTAATGACCCGGCTCAGTGAATTGTGAGCTGCATCGTTACTGAGTTGCATGGAAAGGTATTGTACCAGCAAAGTAAATAAATTATTATTACCTTTCACTTTAAATAAATGGTAATATGTGAAAAACTGACGTCACTTTCAAAAATATCCATGTTTTTAAACTCACTTACTGACTTAAGTCAACGCAGTTCATTCACGCGCTGTATGTAGGTACTTAAGAGCCTGTGAGTTGTTGAATCTTTGAATGTGTCATGTAGATGGTGCGCGGTACACATCTCACTCGGCGTATTCATTTTGTTGCGTCATGACGCAATTATGGGTTAACTCAGTGGGTCGGCGCAGTGAGCTGCGCATGAATTACTGGGTTGAAGCAAGGAATTTTGTTGAGTTACCCATGTCTAGACTGACGACAGTGACGACGCGTGTCACGGGGGAGGGGTGCGGTGAAAACCGAGTACAAGTGACTGAGAGATAGAATCGGTGCCTTCTTCTTCTCTTCTTCTTTTCAGCCCCTATCAATCCACTGCTGGATCTAGGCCTCTTCCTAGGTTTTCCGTTTCTCTTTATCCTGGGCACTCTGCTTCCACCCTTCTTGTGGTATCCCTACACTTCTTCTATAGTGATAGGGTCTCCAATTCAGAATTTTTGGGGGTCCATCTCTCTGAACTGCCCATTGCCATTTTAGCCTTCCCACAAATTTCTGAAATGTCTGTGACCTTTGACCAATCGGTGCCTAATCCTCGTTTGTCGATTTTTTAATGTTTTTATTGATAAAATAAATAATATTTGCGTATGGAACTTAAGAGCCGCAGCTTCACATCCAAAGAGCCGCATATGGCTAGCGAGCCGCAAGTTACCGACCCCTGCCCTAGACCAATGTTTACCGATTACTGGTTTGGATGGTAATTTATTTATGGAATAGTTTATTCAGCGTCCGATAGAGGACATGATGTAGTAAATTATGCGCGCAAACCAGTTAGGCTTACATTTATGGGAAAACGTTTCACTCTGGTCCATCAAGGATTATTATATCTTATTCATAATTTTTGTCATAAATATTTTTGATAATAAAATGTTATATTACGAATCGTTAATGAATATTCTAAATTTGTATTTTCCGTTGAAATCTTAATATTTCGTTAAAAACATCACATTTTTGAAAGATTATACACGATTGCTGGTTACTGTTTTGTTGTATGGCTCGTATGATTATACATTAAAAAATATTATGAATTTTGTATTCCGTTTATTTTAAAACGTAGTTTATATTATATTTAGATACATTATAAACACGTAGTTTATATTATATTTAGATACATTATAAACACATAGACTCAATAGACAGGTAAAACGTCGATTTAGTATTTGTACTATTTTTTCTTCTTCTTCGTCCTCTGTTTTTTTTTTCTTATTTTTCAGTCGGAGACTGCCTCTTGTGATCTGGATGTCCACTATTTTTTTAAAGAATGTTTTTTAATTAAATAATGAAGGAGGTATAAAATGTGAATTTCTATATTTTAATTGAAAAAATACTTTTTAATGAATTTATTTAGAATGCTTACAGTATTTAATAAAAGTGGATTATTATTGTTATCTTATCAGGACTAATACATACAGTAAAAACAAGAGTAATTGTATTCAACTTTAAAAAATAATGGTGATCATCACACATGTGTACAAAGTGATCAGAAAATCCATATCGATTGTAGATTTTGATAAATTATTATTTTTGGACAATTTTTTTTGTCTTAGTACCATCTAATAATTGAGATATACATAATTGATTACACAGGAAAAAGAATTTACTATTAATACCAACAGATTTATAATTTTAGTCTTAGTTCTGATATAACGTCGTCTATCTCTTTCTTTCTTTCCTCCTCTTTGCCTGATCCTTTTGTTTTCCTATCCTTGTTATGAACTGTTCTTATACTAAATCTATTTAGTCTTTTTATGCTATATCTTCTGTTATATTTATTTTATTTTTATTATGTGATTTCATAATTGCCAAAGAACCTAAACACTGTATTGTATATTCAAAATTAACACTGGTTGATTGGAAGAAATAGCCCGCCAGTGTAAAAATTACATGTACAGAATGATACAAAAAAATAAAATATGTTAAGTCTATTACCGTGAAATGAATCCCGAACACCCAAATGATAAGGATCGAGTTAGATCCTTATGATTGGGGTTTAAATTTCCCCAAATAATATGGTCGCGTTGGCTTCGGTTTCAGGATGAATAATAAAAAGGAACCGATCTATACATTTTTTGGGTTGCCGTTCGAAACAAAATGACTTTATCATGTAGGCTGGCAGCTGCTGAAAATTTAAACTCATTTTCCTTCCCACGAGGTCGGAACATTTTAATGAAGATATCGAATTTCGTAATTTTATTTACCTCCACGTTCTAATATCGAATATATAGAAAGAGAGAATATCGAAAAAAGTTTTCACCTAAAATACACTTCAGTAAATTATTTGGTTTCATCAGAAAGTTTAATGGTAAAACAAGAGATTTAAAAAGTTTAAGGAACAAAGTTTGTCCTCCAACCCTCGAACGGTACACATTTTTTTAACGTAGGAAGATATTTAAGAGATAATACTGAAAATTGATATTCTTTTCATCAATTTCCAAGGCGTATATAATATAATTATTTATCCAAGAACGTGATAATTTTCTTTTCAACAATAGACAAAAATTATTTTATTTTGACTGAACTTGATTGGAGATTTTTTTTCCAACTTTTTCAAAATCTCAATACGACAAAGATTATCATAGTGCTATATCTGTGTTCGGGTTCAGTCTCTGATGGCGTTTCGATTTCGGGCTGGATTTTTCAGACGATAATCGCAAGTCTCAGATATATTTAGTGTCAAATATTTGTTGACCTCCCATAACCACGCGTTCCACTTGAAGACACACCGACCTCTTAACAGAAATTTGTGCGAAATAGAGCTGTTAATAGTGCAGTAAAATTAAGATACGCGGATTGGATTGGTGTATGAATTTCTTAGCAAATAAGGGCCTGATATTTAATAGATGAAAGTATTCATTTATGCCCGAATTCTGAGTAATTATTATTTGAAGATGGTTCAGTAGATTCTTGAAACTTGAGAGGTCTGTTATCGAAGTTTTGAAAATGTCACAAATACTTTTTTTATAGTTCAAGTTAGTCTGAAATTTCGCATAATAACATTTTTTAAAGCGTCGTTTAGTGATACAAGATCATTCCAAGGGGGTTGTGTCCGGGGAAAATTCATAGCATTATTAAGGCCCGTTAACACTGAAACTGCGTTATTTATTTATTTAGTTTATTTGGGACAATAATAGCATTATTAACTAATATTAATATAAAACAATGAGTAATTAATCAAGGCCAAAAAAACTGTCCACAAAGTACGTATTTACAGTTGATTCTGAAAAGAGATTAATATTATATACTAAAAATATACATATGGCAAAATAAACAAGGATAATGACGGAGATGGGGGAGGAACTGTAGGAATAGAAATAGGAAAGTGGAAACTGTTATAATTGCCTTATTGAATATTGTCCAATTCTTTTCAAGAATAGATGCTAATCCAAAGATCCAAATGATTTTATAGTAAGATGTTTCTAGAGTTCAAAAGGATCGAAAGAATCAATTTATTAACCATATCTTGAAATTTGTCATATGAGACTGAGAATAAAATCAAAGCAAGCATTTGAGATATTTGAGATATTCCGCTAAATATCAATTGCTTACAGTCATTTCTGTGTTCAGATACAACGCTCGACGTCGAGCGTCGAATGTACCTACCTGAAGTTGCAGATTATGGCGTTTTCAGACCAATCTCACTGAACGCTTTCGAGTTGCGTTTCAATCTGAACGCTGCATCGAGCGTTTTAAATGTCAAATGTCATTTATTATACATGTCTCTTTTTAGGTTATATTATCATCGAAAGACAACAATTGGGCAGTGTTGTGAATAATAATCTCTGACCTTTTATTGGAAATTGTTGATTAATATTTTAATATATAAACCTCTTTGTGAATGCATATTGTCATCATAAAATTATATCAACTGATGTGAACTGACATAACAGATACCACAGAAACAAAAAGAAGTCATCATTCTACAGATAAAATAGAAGTCAACAGGAAGTATAACTGTTATAGCGTATTTCACCAGAAAATTTTACCGAGCGTTTGGTGCGTAGGTACTCTCGATGTTCCATCTGAACGCCACAGAGTGTCTTTCGAGCGTCTATTTTCGGTCATTATGAACGGCTTGGAGCGTTCAATAAGTGCGCTCGACGTTCGATGTGAACGCAGCCCTGATAGTCCTTAGAGTCATATTTTAACATAACTCTCATTTAATGCGGGATTTGGATGTACCTACTTCTCTTTAATATTTATATATTTATTCAAACCTTTTCGCTTTCGTGTTTCATATGCGAAATACACTCATACATATATTACGACTGAAATATTGCACAATTTTCGAAATTACTTTTACGCGAGCGTTTCTTTTCTAAAATTTGCATGAAAATTTCCTCTTGGGTCAAATATACTATTTAAGTTGAAAATGTGAATTGATACGGAATGCCTTTTCCATAGGGAATATAGAAAAACAACATTTCACATTGGAAATCGTAATTATAATTTTAAGTTCTTATTAAAATTATAGATTGCGACCTCGATGTTGGATTAAAATTTAATTTAAATGCAGGAGTTTAAGGTCTGCATTAAAATATAAAATGTATCTACCTATTAATTAAAAAATGTGAATTGATACGGAATGCCTTTTCCATAGGGAATATAGAAAAACAACATTTCACATTGGAAATCGTAATTATAATTTTAAGTTCTTATTAAAATTATAGATTGCGACCTCGATGTTGGATTAAAATTTAATTTAAATGCAGGAGTTTAAGGTCTGCATTAAAATATAAAATGTATCTACCTATTAATTAAAAAATGTGAATTGATACGGAATGCCTTTTCCATAGGGAATATAGAAAAACAACATTTCACATTGGAAATCTGTATTAAAATATAAAATGTATCTACCTATTAATTAAAAAATGTGAATTGATACGGAATGCAATGCCTTTTCCATAGGGAATATAGAAAAACAACATTTCACATTGAAAATCTGCATTAAAATATAAAATGTATCTACCTATTAATTAAAAAATGTGAATTGATACGGAATGCAATGCCTTTTCCATAGGGAATATAGAAAAACAACATTTCACATTGAAAATCTGCATTAAAATATAAAATGTATCTACCTATTAATTAAAAAATGTGAATTGATACGGAATGCAATGCCTTTTCCATAGGGAATATAGAAAAACAACATTTCACATTGAAAATCTGCATTAAAATATAAAATGTATCTACCTATTAATTAAAAAATGTGAATTGATACGGAATGCAATGCCTTTTCCATAGGGAATATAGAAAAACAACATTTCACATTGAAAATCTGCATTAAAATATAAAATGTATCTACCTATTAATTAAAAAATGTGAATTGATACGGAATGCAATGCCTTTTCCATAGGGAATATAGAAAAACAACATTTCACATTGAAAATCTGCATTAAAATATAAAATGTATCTACCTATTAATTAAAAAATGTGAATTGATACGGAATGCAATGCCTTTTCCATAGGGAATATAGAAAAACAACATTTCACATTGAAAATCTGCATTAAAATATAGAATGTATCTACCTATTAATTAAAAAATGTGAATTGATACGGAATGCAATGCCTTTTCCATAGGAAATATAGAAAAACAACATTTCACATTGAAAATCTGCATTAAAATATAAAATGTATCTACCTATTAATTAAAAAATGTGAATTGATACGGAATGCCTTTTCCATAGGGAATATAGAAAAATAACATTTCACATTGGAAATCTGCATTAAAATATAAAATGTATCTACCTATTAATTAAAAAATGTGAATTGATACGGAATGCAATGCCTTTTCCATAGGGAATATAGAAAAACAACATTTCACATTGGAAATCTGCATTAAAATATAAAATGTATCTACCTATTAATTAAAAAATGTGAATTGATACGGAATGCCTTTTCCATAGGGAATATAGAAAAACAACATTTCACATTGAAAATCTGCATTAAAATATAAAATGTATCTACCTATTAATTAAAAAATGTGAATTGATACGGAATGCAATGCCTTTTCCATAGGGAATATAGAAAAACAACATTTCACATTGGAAATCTGCATTAAAATATAAAATGTATCTACCTATTAATTAAAAAATGTGAATTGATACGGAATGCCTTTTCCATAGGGAATATAGAAAAACAACATTTCACATTGGAAATCTGCATTAAAATATAAAATGTATCTACCTATTAATTAAAAAATGTGAATTGATACGGAATGCCTTTTCCATAGGGAATATAGAAAAACAACATTTAACATTGAAAATCTGCATTAAAATATAAAATGTATCTACCTATTAATTAAAAAATGTGAATTGATACGGAATGCAATGCCTTTTCCATAGGGAATATAGAAAAACAACATTTCACATTGGAAATCTGCATTAAAATATAAAATGTATCTACCTATTAATTAAAAAATGTGAATTGATACGGAATGCCTTTTCCATAGGGAATATAGAAAAACAACATTTCACATTGAAAATCTGCATTAAAATATAAAATGTATCTACCTATTAATTAAAAAATGTGAATTGATACGGAATGCCTTTTCCATAGGGAATATAGAAAAACAACATTTCACATTGAAAATCTGCATTAAAATATAAAATGTATCTACCTATTAATTAAAAAATGTGAATTGATACGGAATGCAATGCCTTTTCCATAGGGAATATAGAAAAACAACATTTCACATTGGAAATCTGCATTAAAATATAAAATGTATCTACCTATTAATTAAAAAATGTGAATTGATACGGAATGCAATGCCTTTTCCATAGGGAATATAGAAAAACAACATTTCACATTGGAAATCTGCATTAAAATATAAAATGTATCTACCTATTAATTAAAAAATGTGAATTGATACGGAATGCCTTTTCCATAGGGAATATAGAAAAACAACATTTCACATTGGAAATCTGCATTAAAATATAAAATGTATCTACCTATTAATTAAAAAATGTGAATTGATACGGAATGCCTTTTCCATAGGGAATATAGAAAAACAACATTTCACATTGGAAATCTGCATTAAAATATAAAATGTATCTACCTATTAATTAAAAAATGTGAATTGATACGGAATGCCTTTTCCATAGGGAATATAGAAAAACAACATTTCACATTGAAAATCTGCATTAAAATATAAAATGTATCTACCTATTAATTAAAAAATGTGAATTGATACGGAATGCAATGCCTTTTCCATAGGGAATATAGAAAAACAACATTTCACATTGGAAATCTGCATTAAAATATAAAATGTATCTACCTATTAATTAAAAAATGTGAATTGATACGGAATGCCTTTTCCATAGGGAATATATAAAAACAACATTTCACATTGGAAATCTGCATTAAAATATAAAATGTATCTACCTATTAATTAAAAAATGTGAATTGATACGGAATGCCTTTTCCATGGGGAATATAGAAAAACAACATTTCACATTGAAAATCTGCATTAAAATATAAAATGTATCTACCTATTAATTAAAAAATGTGAATTGATACGGAATGCCTTTTCCATAGGGAATATAGAAAAACAACATTTCACATTGAAAATCTGCATTAAAATATAAAATGTATCTACCTATTAATTAAAAAATGTGAATTGATACGGAATGCCTTTTCCATAGGGAATATAGAAAAACAACATTTCACATTGGAAATCTGCAATAAAATATAAAATGTATCTACCTATTAATTAAAAAATGTGAATTGATACGGAATGCAATGCCTTTTCCATAGGGAATATAGAAAAACAACATTTCACATTGGAAATCTGCATTAAAATATAAAATGTATCTACCTATTAATTAAAAAATGTGAATTGATACGGAATGCCTTTTCCATAGGGAATATAGAAAAACAACATTTCACATTGAAAATCTGCATTAAAATATAAAATGTATCTACCTATTAATTAAAAAATGTGAATTGATACGGAATGCAATGCCTTTTCCATAGGGAATATAGAAAAACAACATTTCACATTGAAAATCTGCATTAAAATATAAAATGTATCTACCTATTAATTAAAAAATGTGAATTGATACGGAATGCAATGCCTTTTCCATAGGGAATATAGAAAAACAACATTTCACATTGGAAATCTGCATTTAAATATAAAATGTATCTACCTATTAATTAAAAAATGTGAATTGATACGGAATGCCTTTTCCATAGGGAATATAGAAAAACAACATTTCACATTGAAAATCTGCATTAAAATATAAAATGTATCTACCTATTAATTAAAAAATGTGAATTGATACGGAATGCCTTTTCCATAGGGAATATAGAAAAACAACATTTCACATTGAAAATCTGCATTAAAATATAAAATGTATCTACCTATTAATTAAAAAAATCTGTAAGAAACAAATATCAATTGAAGTTTAATTAACGTTTAATTAATATATAACATTAAGTTATTTTGCATTAATGAGGATTACCACGTATGTTCATCGGAGCAATTTATTTGTTTGTTTGTTTATGTATATCTTTATTTGTTTAACGGCAAAATACATTATGGCCGGCACGGTTGCAAGTAGTGGGTGTTTCACCAACGAATGAGATTTACTAATGAAATAATAAATACACTAAAAAAAGAAAATTGATAAGATTTATTCCTCATTCAGTTTTCACCATTCAGTAGATGCTCATTGAGCTAAACGCGTCAGTGGTCAACACTTTAAATGGAAATTTAAGTGGAATAAAGTTAAAAAATTGTGTTTTTACTTATTTTTTTAAGTAATTTTATAATATTGATAAGATTTATGTTGTAATTTGATGATTAAGGTGGGTGTGTTTTTTTAACATGGCTACGTAAAGGACACCAGCTATTAAGATTTGGGTTCATTGTACTCCTCCAAAGAAGCGCATTATTGGTTACTGATCCAGTAGTCGCTTGTATCCTGTCACGAATTATTTCGTTCATCTATAGCACAAGCATTTATGCTTAATTTAGGGAATATTTGAGGATATATATGTTCTTGTTACAAGAACATACTCATTCTTTAAAAAATGTAGACGCGAAGTTAATCCATTCGTATCTTAAATACATACGATGTTGTGTATATTATTCACTATAAAGACATTTAATTTGTGAATGTTGTGCAAGCTAGTAAAGTGATCACTAAGGTCAAAATTAGCCGTGTAAGAATATCTTTGATTTCCTTGCTTCCGCATTCTCTTTTCCTTTTACATCTCTATTGAGATGTTAAAAATACATACAGCTCCGTACTTTGAGATGTTGAATTTTATCACTTTCATTATATATGTACCTACTTATTGTAAACAAATAATTAATTATTTACATTTGTGAACGATTAATGTAAACGGAAAACAACATTGTTGAATGTTTAGTATAAAATCATGTAAATATCTGAGGGAATACATCATCCGTCCCATCAGAGAGGAAAATTATATTCACACATAACGAATTCAATTAAATTGTAAATGTTAGGGAATTGTTTGCTTCAAGAGCAATTAAATGTAAATTACATTATATCATTATGATTATCTATCTAATAATAATAAACTCCTTTGTATTCGTATAACGATAATTATTATTTGTACTAACGTAGTTTCTTATTACAAAGTTAATAATGAGTCAGGTACCTAAAAGGTCATTTTATATTTTAAGTAACGAATACCGAAATAAACAATATTAAAGAACACTGTTATTCTAACTGAAAGTTGAGATTATCTCAAGAGAAGGTGTAGGTGTTTAAAGGAATGAAGTACAATTTTTTGCACCTGATCATCCAGGGCAAACAAAATAGAACAAGCATCTGGCGACAGACGGATCAAGTGATCAAAGGACGAAAGTCGGAAATACGCGTGTGCACAAATAGTCAACTGAATAAATAATAAATAGTATTAAATATAGTAGATATCTTACAACAACGTAAAATAATATGTTGAGAAATATAATTTATTTGATAAATTTGATCAAATGCGAATACATAATAAACATATTACTAACCTTTGTAGTATGTGTATGTAATGAGAAGACAAAAAGATCATATTGTGCAAATTGCTTTAGTATATATGTATATATTCGTATGGTAAGTAAGGCGCTCACAAGATTACAAAAAGTTCCCTAAGCCATACTCTGGCTTCGGTCGTCAGGTTATTTATATCCTCCATCACACTCCATCGAATCTGTGGGATGGACACATAGTCACAATGTGGTCTATGGTTTGGACTAGATGGCCACACTCACAACTAGGGTCACTTATGTAGCCCCATTTGTGGCGCTCAGCTGCACTTCTGCTTCAACCTGTCCTAATCCGGTTCAGTGTTGCCCACTCTTTGCGCTCTAAAAAACAAAACAGTCCTTCTCAGGACTATAGGACACGCAACTTGGAAAGTTGTATAAATATCTGTCATTTTAACATTGAGGGTATCTCCCTGAACAAATATAAATAGATGTCATAGCAATACAAGAGACACATACTAAGGACGATGAAGACCTTAACAGGAGAGGACGTGTACCAGGGTTCTCCCTCATAGCTGCCGCACACAGCAATGTTTATGGTATAGCCACATACGCTAGGTCCGACAAAGACAAAATAAAAGTCCTTAGTTGCAGCACCTACAATTATATATCCACCATCACTATTGAAGTAGACAATATAAAGATCACTGCTCTAGTGTACTTGTTTAATATGTCAAAAGAAAACTAAGTATCCCTTGATGAATACATGGTGTTTTTTTATCATGGTCAATGACTTTTCTAACTAGAAAATTTCATTAATTACGGTCAAAATTAGACCTCTGAGCGATCACTATTAAGAATAATTATTTGTCAAAGGTGAATGACAGCTGACAGCTGTACTAATAATATGATTGCTTATATGACTACATATTTGTAATATGATTACTAATAATATGATTGCAGTGCCTCTATCGCCTCTACGATACAAATGCTTTAAGAGTTGTACACATTACGTAATTAAATGTGTGGCTACGAGTAATGTGAATATCAAAGTGTATTTAGGGAACAATAAATCTCTTTGTTTTGTTGGTAAACGGGTGTTTTTTCGGAGAAATGTACTTCAATGTATCAATGCATATGTATTATTATACTAAGTGCGATGTTACGTGATAATTCTAGCGTAGGGGCTGGGCGTGTTTATAAAATATCGTTTTCATAATGAATTATATTCAAACACAATCGTGTCAATATGTTTCTTTATCGCGATTTCAAACAAAGCATTATTCGGTGTTTTAAATACACGAATTTAAAGAATATTATTGAATATTAAAAAAAGTGAATTTTTTTATAAAATGATATGGTAACCACTTGTATAGTCTAAAATGCCACTCGTTCATTAATTTAAAGGTAAGCATACGAATTGTTAAACATAATCTATTTTTTATTCAGCTGTGGGTATCATCATCATCATCAGCTCCACATCCCAAGGTGGGACCTGGCTTTCAAAAGAAGTCTTCGCCATTCCGATCTGTCAGCGGCTCCTTTTCTCCAATTGACCACGCCCAAAGAGTCCAGGTCCCCCTGGACGCAATCCATCCATCTCAATGTGGGTCTCCCCCTACGCCTCACACCCTCTGGTCTATGGTGAAGGACTCTTCTGGCGGGCAGTTTCTCACTCATCCTCTCCACATGTCCAAGCCATCTGAGTCTCCCAATCCTCACAAATACATCATCATACAGCTGTGGGTATAATGACAAAAAATTAAATATGTGATTCAATGAAATCCCTATATATTAAATACATATATGATCTACACATAAAGGAACTTCTCTCGTCAATAGAGCATCCTTATATATGTCCAGAAGGGCTGATGACGGCCTTGAGAAGCTCGTCGTAATTGGAATTATGGTAAGTAGAATATCCAGAGATCGTTCATCGATCTGATGGAGTGACTATGTCATGTCCGTTATATGATCATTGATTTCATTCGATATGCCCAAGACCGTCCTACATAGAAGCATATATGTATAATTCGTCTAGTGATTGACACCCGAATTCACAAACATTAGGTACATGATGATTGAGGAGGCCTTGGGCCTCAATTTGTCTTTTTATTTGAAATCTGATGCCTCCTGAATTCTCATATGTTGTCTATGAATAAGAAAACGATAAAAAATAAGAAAAATCCGTGTTTTATTTTGACCATGACCAATTTCAGATGTCCCCATTCAAACAAGAGATCCAACAAATAACGAAGATAAAACCAAATATTATCATATTGAAATAGGTTTTTGAAGGAAACGGCGATAATCCCGTTTAGAAAATAAACCGTTTGGAAAATGTTTACTTAAACATGTTATTACTAAGAAGAGAAAATTTACAAAGAATATTTTATCACTCTAGGAAATTTCACAAATCCGGCTACAGAATAAACAAAGCTTAGTCTTGTTTAGGAGTTATAATTACATTTCACCCTGCTTCCTAGAGAGGTAATATTTTATTTAAACCACAATGATAAAATATAAAGATTTGATTTTGTGTGATTTATTTTAAAAAATAAAATTTAGGTACTATAAAACTTAATAATTCAAGGAAAATTTATTCCTTTTACTATCGTTTTGATATCACCGTTAAAAAATATAAATAAAGTTCTTATATACTGAAAATAAATAAAAATAGAATACTTAATTTATTAAAAAAATTAAAAACCACAAAAATAATTAATATTGTAAAAATTTACTTATACTCTCTATTCTATTCTATTGAACACGAAGGGAGAGAGAATAGAGGGATAGGAATAAAATAAATATAAAAGAAAATAATTTATTATATTTTTTCATAAATAAATCACATTATTGTTTTATTTATTATACTTCTTTAATGGCTCTAGAGCCCATATTTCCCCTTGGCTTCCAGCAACTTCTCCTCTAACCTCTCTTGTCACTTGCTGCGACCTTCCAGTTTGGCACACTCAGAAGCTGGGACGCGTCCCTCACAATATCGTCTTCCCATCGCAGCCTCGGTATGCCGACCTTGTTTTTGACACCTGGGTGTCCCTCTAAGATTCTATTTGGTACCCGCGATGATGGCATTCTCTGAACATGCCCGACCCATCTAGAAAGTTTGGGAGCTTTATATATGTTGTACGTTGAATCTAATCCTCCATGTTTGTCCATCATTCACGGGTCCCAGGATTTTACGTAGCACTCTTCTTTCAAAGATGTCTAGCATCTCCGCAGACTTTGCTGTCAGTGTCCAAGCCTCACACCCATATGATACAAAAGTCCTGATGTCTGTTTTATACAGGGTTATTTTTGCCTTTCTGTGGACACTTTTAGACCTGAACACTGGTAATAGAGTCGGTAATATGTCGGTATCTTTATTGATAGTTGAACCTAGGTTTACGAATTCCTCAAGTCATAGCATTTTTAGTTTGCTGCATAATTTTGGTTTTGTTTTCATTTATTTGCAAACCGATTTCTGCTGCTGCTGTTTCAAATGGTTCAAAGGCTATAGCTGCGAGGGATCTTCCAACAATATTGAGGTCATCTGGATAATCAACTATTTGACTTCTATTAAAGGAGCTGGTATTAAAAGTTTACTTTCGACGACATATTCTTTGTTTATTATAAAAGCAACGAAAATTCAAAACGATTTAAAAAAATATTATGTCTAAAAGAGAGTCTGAGACTGTCTTCTTCCATTGAGTCACAAAAATTAAACAAATAATTCTTAATAATAAAACTATAAATTTATCTTCTTGAAGAGTATGTATACTTCTTCTTTCGTCATTAAAAATATACTCATCTATTATATATTATATGATGCTCCTCATCTTGAGATTTAAGTCGGTTAAAAAATATGATAAAAAAATATTGTTCAAGATAAAAGTTAGATAGAAATTTTCTACTTGCGTCATATTCAAACTATACGACTCAATCATTTTCGAAGAAAATATCATATATGATTGTGATTTCATTTTCTGGAAAATATCTCCATAATTCAATAAGCTTTCCAATATAAAATATATAATAATCCATTCAATCTAGTCGACAAAGATATCGCATATAATTTCATTTACATATACCAGATGCTCCATACTTGTGTTAGAATACACAAGATGCAACTATCGAAGCGTTCTTTCATATTAGAAGTATGTATATCATTTTCATATTAAACTGAGTTAATATACGTTTCACATATTTATTACATACTTTTCTTTAACTTCAATTGTTTGTTTGCCTGTACTGGAATTTTGCGATCGATTTTTAACCAATTTCCCGACCAGTTGAAGTTATGAAAATTATTTCAGAATTTGTGTTTCTAGCTTGATTCATTTGATATCATTAAACAATTTTGTATTTCATACGAAGTAAACAAAACTATATGCGTTCGGCTGAGCGTTAATAAAATTTGTATTTTATTCGGTAAGTTGCAACAATAAATGTTCTAAATCATAATAATTTACATTTTTAAACATGATTTAACTGTCAACTAAATTTTAATTCATTAAGCAAGTGAAAATTACTAATTTAATATGTGAATAAAACTTTGAAATGGGTTTCCTGCATTTCTTTAAATTTATTTATTTATATTTTCAAAACTGCTTACCTCGTAATATTGTCGACAAATTTATGATTATTTAGTTTTTGTACAGACAATTCGACAAAGGCGGTATTGTTATAAAGTTATCTCTGATAACCAACCCATGAAACCCGAAGCCTCAAGTAACGCAAAATGTTCCTTTTTATAACACTAATGAGATGAGTAATTTTAAAAATGACTTTTATATACAGATCCTTAACAGCAATAAGGAAAGAATAGGTATTGTCCAAGAATTATTTAATAGTTGCTGGTTTGAACTCTGCCACTCCAATATGCGCCGACCACCATTCCGAAAACATTCAAATACGTTATATTGATTGCCACAAAATTTTGGTGGCACAGTCACACGGTGTGTCTGTGAGCTTAATTTTTTTCTTATATATTTTTACAGATTGAGATAACAAAACATAATCACTCATCGAACATTAAACCTTGGATTTTTTCCCTGTTGGTAGTCAATGATATTTTATGACAATTCAATAGAGACGAAGTTGGAATATTATAGGAAAACCAGGAACTCAAGGCACTTACAGGGTTTAATATCTGTCATCAGCTGGTTTACGTGATCATAATATGCCTTATATCTGGTTCTCCTAAAATATTACGACATCGTCTCTATTGAGATGTTAAAAAAATTGTCGTAAAATATCATTAGGTGCTCATGTTATTTTATAGCAAAGTTGATTGTTCTTGTGAAGAAGAGATTTCAAGCTTTAGTAGAGTAAAGAGCTTTTTTGCATATAAACTCATTTGGTTTTTCTTTTTTAAAAATGTTAAATAGGTAGATATTTTATATTTGTATGTAAAAAATATGGATTGTGTAGCATTGCACCCTCCTGCCTCCCTAGACAACGTGTTATTCAGCTCAAGAAAAGAAACAAGAAAAGATAACTCAATGTATGGAAGTGCCGTGATTTGACAGAAAAACAGCGTTATTTTTGAGTACCTACCTATTGTTTTAAAATTGGGGTTATAAATGCTGTTATAATGTAATAAAATTAAGTGGATGTTACGACTTTCTCGTGTCTTTGGTCAATGACCTTGTATTTTCAGAAAGATTTACTGTTTTTCTTGTATATTTGAAAGTCTCATTTTGGATGTGTATTTTTACCTGACGAATGATACCTATAGGTATACTTGTGGAATAAAAACATTTCATCGAGTTCGTTAGGAGTCAAAGTTTGTATTAAATTATTGGTTCTTCGCCGTTGATGTTGTGAAGATATTCCAAGTTTTGAACAACTTGAAACTTCTACAAACTCCATTTGAAAATTTCGATCCCACAGCGCATTTTAGAGACACCACACTTTAAAAGATATTGATGGAAAAATACACTAGTTGTATTGACGTTAAGATGAAAATATATTTTTTGATAAAACTTAGTTAAAGTTTTCGGTAGTCTGTTTTTGATTTTACTTACATAAATGCACAAAACAAATTAAAGTATTTCATACATACCATCACGCCATGGTGATGAATTTATTAAATATACCCACAGTCATGGAGAAAAATCATAATGTTATCATCATAGAGTGGCGCACAAATTATTACTAAGTAGTATCGTTAGGAGATAATCAGAAAATCCGATATATTATACTTACTAATACCTATAATAACGACAATTTTTCACCATTTTTAAGAACACTTTATTACCGCTAAGAGATTAAACGCTTAGCGTAGCGCACTAATTATTGAGTTGTACGTTTTTGATACCCAATTGCAACTCTGTACATTATATTTACAGTGTCCTTGTACACTACTATTTGTTGGGGTGGAACTCTGTTAATTATGCAAGTAAAAGATGTCTATTCTTTTACACTTTATTATAACACACGATCAAATATACAATATACAATTCAAGGTCAATACTACAATATTATACGATTATACGGAGGTAGTACTATCAACGGTGAAACGATGAATGGCCGCCCGCGCGTCCAATCCAACACTATATACACACACAGACATGCTATCTCTTTCACTCACATATCTCACAATATTTTTCTTCTCATAATAAGTATTTTATTAAACGAAAAGGTGCCACAAAGTTAATTATATATTTATCAAATAGTGCTACTTTTTGGTACTTGGATTACAAATATAATAAAAAGCAGAATAAAAATGAAATTTTTGTTTTCAAAAATTCGGGATTCTATTATAAAATTAAGATCTCGATTCCATTTTTTATGACGGTAAAATTGAATTCCTATAAAAAAAAATGTATAATTTTTAATGTCGTTAACGCAACATGAATGTTTCATTTTTTTTTCATTTCACATTAAATACATATAAATTGAATAATCATACATTAATGTATTAATATTTAAATATGTATATTTTTCTTCTACAGTAGAATTATAAATTAAGCTGAAATCTTACAAGTAAATATTTTTTTTTTTTATTGACAAACATTTTTTTAACATCTCAATAGAGACGAAATTGGGATATTGTAGAAGAACCAGGAACTCAAGGCACCTACAGGGCTTACGACCTGTCATCGGCTGATTCACGTGATCACTTTATGCGCTTGCGCAACGTTCACCAATTATGCCTTCTTATTGAGTTCCCTTATCAATATAATTTTTGAAAGTACTATATATTTGAATAGTGTGTAACATTTCACCTGAAAATAAGGAACTTTACTATTGCCATCTATGCAGTAACGGATAAGCCTTTTTGTAACGCCATCTATTGAGAAATTAGTTTATTTGTAAACAATGAAAGCAACAGTCCTTATAAATGAGATGACGGTATCTCGCACAGATGTCACCCCTGAACTGCGCCAAAAATATTATTTAATTTTAGGCTTGTTTACCTACTTGTACCAATGTGTATGTAAATCGAATATATATATTTTTTGTTTTGCGTATATGCAATTGAAAAAAAAATCGATTTAAATTACAATTATTTGTTAAGACAATCTGGTGCTCATTTATTTAATCTAAAACCGAGAAGAAACATTAACCATTAGATCAATGATGTACGTATTTTTGTATAGAATTTAAGATAAAACTTTCATTATTATTTATTGATTAGGAATATAAAAATATTTTTTATGAAGGAATTCCACCCTACAGTGAAACGTCATCTAATTTGCAAATATATGAATTGCTCTATGAACTTTGAAAATGAATTCTCGCATTTGAGTATTCTGTGTGAGTGTAGGTAGTAGATTATATTCTGTGTGAGTGTAGGTAGTAGATTATATTCTGTGTGAGTGTAGGTAGTAGATTATATTCTGTGTGAGTGTAGGTAGTAGATTATATTCTGTGTGAGTGTAGGTAGTAGATTATATTCTGTGTGAGTGTAGGTAGTAGATTATATTCATCCAATTTTTCAGGTTATTTGTTTCACTTCCTGCTTTTGTCAAAACTAACTCTTTAGGAACCAAAATTACTTTTCGCTCGACAAACAGTAATTGAAAATTATTTATCGTAAAACTATATATTTGTGTAATATCGTTGTATTAATTTGTATTTTGTTGTAAAATAAAATATCTAGGTACACTATCTTATTGTAGGTACAATTATGTCAAATATTAACGCAACAGAAAATCTCCAAAAAAATATATCTAACAATTAAATTTTCGAATTAGATTATCTTCAAGCTCTAAAACACCACAACACATTATAGGGGGGGGGGGAAGTCCCGTCAAACGGTGAAATAAAAACCTTCACGATTACTCATATCATGTAGATGTAGGTATATAATTTTCATTAAATTTTATAATTTCCTATATCTAAAGGTATTATAGAACTCCATATGATAATTATATCCGTGATTAGGGTAGTTAAACGGGTTATGATTTCACTGTTTGACAAGACTTGCCCCCCTGGAGACACATAGATCGATCCAAGCCATCCAAGGTATATGTTTTTATACGAAATTCGGCCTTCGTGACATCTGACTGCTGAGCCAAAGTTACCGGCTTCGATTCCCGGTGAAGACACAATTTTTTATGGTGTTTTCAGTCTGGTATATGAGACGATGAATATCGTAAATCTCAAGCAATACAAAAAATAAAAATTAAATAAAATTATTAACGGTCAGATCGAAAGTACATCCCTTCTAAGCTCACTCCATTTTCGCTGTCAACTTAGAAAAAACAGAAAACATTTCTATCTCTCTTTTACATTGAATCTTCTAGAACAAACTATATGATGAGCTTCTAACGGGTAGGTACTACAGAAATTGTTTGAGTGAACCAGAGTTGGATATGTTTGTTTCGGGTTCATATATATTAAAAAACATGTAAATTTGTCGGATATTTAATCTATGTTCAGGGGCAAATCTGGTCAACCGGCGAAATCAAAACCATCCGTGTTTACCCATAAACTTGGATATAAAGAACATTAAAAAATATAAACAATTCAAAAGTGAAATGACAAGGTGGATGCTTAGTCATAAAATCGATGTTTAAAGCTCTCTGATTCATGTCAGAGAGCTGTCATGTCAGAGAGCAGCTGAATGTAGATAATTATTATTGTTGACCGTTATTATTGAATATTTTTTCCTATTTTTGATGACTTTTACTTTGCTCTGTTGTTTTACTTGTTCCTTTGTTATTGTTATTATTTGTTTTTGTAAAGTACCTTCCTCATCACGGGATTTTATCCTTTTTTCGATATTTTTAAAAAATTTGGAAATATAGGCAGTTAAAAATATAAATATATCATTAAACATGTTTTTCTGAATAAAAAATGTTTGAAATGAAATGAAATGAGATCGCTAAGAAGAATCTGCAATAGAACGATGTATGACAGGGTAAGAAATGAGAACATAAGGAAAGAATGTAAGATGAAGAAAGATATCATTAATAGAATGAAAGTGAACACACTGAGATGGTTTGGCCACATGGGTAGAATGAATGAGGAACGCCTGATGAAGAAAATATACAATGCGGATAGGGATGGATTGAGAGGCCGGGGCCGCCCAAGAAAGGGATGGCACGACCATGTGAACGATATTCTGAAAGACGGAAATGTTAGAAGCATGTACAATAGACGAACATGTATGAGACGATGCATGAATGTTGACGAGGCGATGGATGTGTGCCAGGATAGAAAGATATGGCGTTCGGTTCTCTCTGCCTACCCCGAAAGGGACATGGCGAGATGGTATGTATATATATATATATATATATATATATATATATATATATATATATATATATATATATATATATATATGTATATATATATAAATATATATATATATATATATATATATATATATATATATATATATATATATATATATATATATATATATATATATATATATATATATATATATATATATATATATATATATATATATATATATATATATATATATATATATATATATATATATATATATATATATATATATATATATATATATATATATATATATATATATATATATATATATATATATATATATATATATATATATATATATATATATATATATATATATATATATATATATATATATATATATATATATATATATATATATATATATATATATATATATATATATATATATATATATATATATATATATATATATATATATATATATGTATGTATATAAAAATGTTTGAGAAACTCTGGATTTTGTATTTGTCTGTATTTATACAAATTTCCAAAACAGAATAATTTTTTTATTCAAAATTCTGAGTAGGTATGAAAGTTTTGTCGGCCTATAACTACCTATATATATTCCGAAATTTAGGGCTCTGTAAATTGAGCGGATCAAAAGTTATATATATATATATATATATATATATATATATATATATATATATATATATATATATATATATATATATATATATATATATATATATATATATATATATATATATATATATATATATATATATATATATATATATATATATATATATATATATATATATATATATATATATATATATATATATATATATATATATATATATATATATATATATATATATATATATATATATATATATATATATATATATATATATGTATGTATATAAAAATGTTTGAGAAACTCTGGATTTTGTATTTGTCTGTATTTATACAAATTTCCAAAACAGAATAATTTTTTTATTCAAAATTCTGAGTAGGTATGAAAGTTTTGTCGGCCTATAACTACCTATATATATTCCGAAATTTAGGGCTCTGTAAATTGAGCGGATCAAAAGTTATAAGGGGGGACACACACACAGACATACTAAATGTTCTACTCCGAATCCTGAGTAAATCCGTAGGTATATAGAACATATATGCTGCGAAGTTGGTGTTTTTTGAATTCAATATTGGAAAACCGTGAAAAATATAGACCCTGCATACAAATCTCGCGTATCTTGGCTTGATACTTTGTCGATATGTTAAGAGAATAAAATTCTCTTGAACTAATCGACAGTTATATATAATTAATTTCGTCATGTTTTTATAAATAAATAATATTAGATACTTCTGCATAAATTCATCATTGGAAAGACCTTCTTGAGATATTTAACAATTGCAAGAATATTCAATTCCTCTTATGAGGTCTTCAAATCCTGGACACTAAAAAATCTACTGTATTCAATTAAGAAATACACGTTAGCAACCCAGATAAGCACTGATTTACAAGCACCTTTCATAAAAACAATCTATTAGCTTATATTATTAAGAAAGGAAACTTTCATTCATTTCTAAAATGTTTCATATTATTTGTAATTTTATTCATTAATTTATTAGAATAATAAAAATATACATAATTCAAGTATAAGATAGCTGCTTCACTGTAATAAATCTGTTCTGAACCGGGTAATCGAAAATACAACAGGCAACAATAACATCTTAAATAGTTCAGCAATGAGGTTCACCACCCATTCTGAATATAGTGCCTTTTTAGGTGTGACGAGACTGGTGTGTGGGTATACACAGAAATGTTGTGCTCCCTTTTATAAGGCAATGCACACCCGCACACCTTTCGCTGGTTACCCCACATTGTGGAATATGCCGTGATGGTATGAATGAATGAATGAACAATACAAAACGCTGGTACATGGTAATAAAGAGTATATAAATCATGGTTGATTATCACTGCAAAACAATGGATTTAGTAAATTATTGTCATTAATAATGTTTATTTAGAGAATGTATGGCGTGTCGTGTGGTTGCCACAATCTGTAACGTCTAACTCTTCCTCTCTCTTGTGGTTAGTCAAGATTGATGGTGTACGGAGATAATACATATACACATGTTATGTTATGAAGACGTGCTGGGAACTTAGACCGTAGGTACATTATATAACTGTCTATATACCTAATATGTGTTTGAAAGTCATATCAATAGTAATCACATCAATAGGATTTTTATGCGAAAACGGAAGGGTGACTGAGGAACAGCGTTTGGATGTGTTCGAAAGAATAATATTGCGCCGGGTCTATGGGTTTTTAAATGAAAGGGAGAGATGGCAAATCAGATATAATAACTATTTCACATATGAATATGAAGTAAAATTCACGAGATTCATCAAATATGCTACTTTGTTGGTTGGGACACATAGAAAGAACGAACGAAGAGTCCACGCTGAAAAAACTCTTTGGAAGGCGTAGAAAATAATAACGTACGTTTTATTACTCTTAAACGCTTTTAATGTGTTTAATCTCTTACAAATTAATACCAGTTTAATTTTATTTTGTGTAAGGATAAAACAAATATCTTGGAGTTAACAAGAATTTAATAAATTACCTTTTAAAGTAGGTAGTCTGTTAGCAAAAAAAATATTTTGCTAACAGACATTAAAAACAAAATAAAAATACCAAATAAAAATAAAAAGACATTGCTTGAATATCATTTTCTGATATACATACACGTACAAAATTTAAAGTTCGCCATACGATACATTGTATAAAAAGTGTGTGAATATGTGAATACGTTGTCGTCTGTGTGAATTTATTCCTACACAATATACACAATTAAATATGAATTTGTGATAACACGATTCTTCACTATTTTCATAATTCGGGTTTCAGAATAAATAACGAAAAAAAAATCACAATAAAGGCACTAAAAATACAAATATGATTATTTTCATAGAAAATGAGCGGACTGTAGTCAACACTAAACTTTCCACTTTATTTTGAAAGCTTCAAAATCCCCAAATGCAGAGGACAAATGAAATACATTTTTATAACACAAATTGAAAAACTATTCTCCAGAACGTGACAGCAAGTTTTGAGAGATGAAATCGTACAAAAGAAATGAACCGTCGTCTATGGTTAACTAACCAGCTTAAAGGAATGAACCTTGCTTTGAACCAACACGAAGATCACATCGAACCTCATAGAATGGAATTTCTACATGACGTCTGTAGAGAAATTTATGTAAAAAAATATGCATGTATTGTGAAACCATAATTCCTCACCATTCCATAGAAGTGGAGAGTAAAAATGGTGTATTATTTATGTTTTCATTATGATTGTGAGATACGTATCAATATTATTGTTGCGAAAATTATGTTGTTTAGACACATAGTTTGTCATTATTATAAATGTCGGATATTCGGAGTAAGGTCACTACACAAACATGATTAATACATCACGAAAGGCACGAAATGCTCAGTTCGGCCTTACCTGCTCGTATTTTATTGACAGGTGTCAAAACAGGTGTAAAACATCATCAATCGATGTATAGCAACGACAAAATAAAAAAGAAAATAAATAAATAAGAGACTTCAATGGAATGTGATGGTGATTTTTTCTCAATTTTTTGCTATTGCGTAAATTTACAGTTTCTGAGCATATGATAAAAAACCAGGAGAAAGGCCGTAAATTTAATTTCTGAGCACAAAATAAAAAAATCAGGGGAAAATACGTAAATTTTTAGGTTTCTGAGCACACAATAATAAAAATCAGGGAAAAAGACGTAAATTTACAGTTCTGAGCACATGATAAAAAAAATCAGGGGAAAAGACGTAAATTTACAGTTTCTGAGTACCTACATGATAAAAAAATCAGGGGAAAATACGTAAATTTTTAGGTTTCTGAGCACACAATAATTAAAATCAGGGAAAAGACGTAAATATACAGTTCTGAGCACATGATAAAAAAATCAGGGAAAAAGACGTAAATTTACAGTTTCTGAGTACATGATAAAAAATCAGGGGAAAATACGTAAATTCTAGGTTTCTGAGCACGCAATAATAAAAATCAGGGACGTAAATTTACAGTTTCTGAGCAGACAACAAAAAATCAAGGAAAAGACGTAAATTTACAGTTCTGAGCACATGATAAAAAAATCACGGAAAAAGCCGTAAATTCACAGATTCTGAGCACATATTAAAACTTATCAAGAAAAAACACGTAAATTACAGTTTTGAGCACAAAAAAAAACTGTTAAAGAAAACACACATTAATGTAGGTGCTGTTTCAGAGCACTCGAGAAAACATTTCAAAGAAAAAATACGTACCTAAGACGTACGAAAAAGACGACATTCAAATACCGTGTCAAAAATAATAGTTCTCTGAGACATTTCGCACTCAGGTCGTCAAGATTAAGGAACAAAGCCAACAAGGTGGTTTACTGATCAATGATTTTGTATGAGTGGTCCTATACAATGGATTACCTTCACATCAAAGAATTTTCTCTAAAAGACCGAATAAAGCTTTATTTTGTCGATTGACTGAAACGACTTTTACGTATTGACTACATATCCATATTCGATTAATGGTTGGAGGACAATTGATCAAGGGGGCAAGTCTGGTTAACCGGCGAAATCAAAACCATCTCATGTTTACCCATATCATGGATATTTTTATTTTATTTATTGAAAACAAAAATACAGCCAATTGAGTACATAGGACAAGCAGACAGTAATACAACAAATAAGCCAAAAGTGTTTGATGATTCTTATAGGTTAAAAAAACATGAATTGAAAAAGAAACATCAGTAACATAATATTTTCTGCTGTAGGAAAATGAATTTTGAAAGAAATGGGGCTTTATGGGAAGCGTGCGTAAGATCACTCAGAGCGATGAGGAAACGTGGCCAAAATGGACAGTTTAAATCTTCTATGCGATGAGTTGAAGAGCTCAATGTCATGGAAGAAAGAATCATAATTTCTGCATGCTCTGTATATAATTATCTTATGAAGTTTATGGAGTAATGGATATAAGTATCTTATGGAGTTCTTTAATATCTTAAGATGTTATAGATCTCCATATGATTATTATATCCATGATATGGATAAATATGGATGGTTTTGATTTCGCCTGTTGACTAGACTTTCCCCCCGCATGTAAATAGAATTTATTACGTTCAATGCTTGAGTAATTCATGTCATAATACTACACACCAATACAACGTAATTATTGGTTACTAGCTTTTATGTCCCGCCGTTGGCCAAGAATGTAAAATTGTGAAAGAAAAAGCAATCGTTTTTATAATATTGTCACCCAATTATTTTGCAATATCAGACTATGAAAAGTGGTTTGAAATTTGATTGAGTTTAAGTATTGTAAAATGTTCAAGTGATGGCCACAACCCATTCTTTTTTATATATTGCTATAAAGTGTGAATGAAGTACCTATAATATTTATACAATTTCTGCTCGCATGGACTATGCGTAATGGTTTTAAATATGACTGTTTATCAACGTTGTAAAGAGATTGGTTTGGCCACAACCCCCATTTTTAAATATTATCATCGAAAACAAATTGTAATGTGTACCTATTGAAAATTTAGTAATTTTGGATGTTGGGATGTGGTTAAAATTTGATTAAACAAACGTAGGTACTGAAAAGATCTAGTATTGGTCACATCCCATTCGTTTTTATATTTTTTCATCAAGTGTGCATTATATTTTTGCTCAATTTGACTGAAAGTCTTCATTAACGAAGAAGAAGAAGACTTGAACTATAGTAAATAGTTTTTAATTTGAATATAAATGTTGTGAAGAGTTCAGTAATGGCCACAACCCCCATTCTTTAAATATTAGGTGTTGAAAATTATTCAAAATAGGATGATATAAATGGTTTAGATTTAATTAAACAAAAGTATTGAAAAGATTCTAGTGCAGGTTATATCGTCACATCCCATATCCCATTCATTTCATATGTATTTTCATCAAGTGTGCATATCGTTAGTAATATTTCTGCACAATAGACTATTAGACTTAAAACTAACCCAAAAGACTAAATAAAAAAGAGAAAAATAAGTATAAGAAATAGTTTGTATAAAAAACTATTCCAATGGTCTACATAAAATAAGTAAAAATACATATACCTAATAGAAGAATTAGACTATTGGAAATAGATTGTATAAAAGCTCACCCAAAGTTCTACAAAAAAGAAGAAGAAGAATATTTAGACTATTGGAAATAGTTTGTATAAATACTGACCAAAAGGTCTACATAAAAGAAAATGAATAAGACTATTGGAAATAGTTTGTATTAAAACTCTCCCAAAAGTCTACGTACTTAAATGAAGAAGAATAATAATTAGACTAAAGGAAATAATTTTTATAAAAAAATGACCCAAATGTATACATAAAAGAAGAAGAAGATGAATTAGACAATAGGAAATAGTTTGTAAAAAAACTGCCCTAAAGGTCTACATAAAATTAAGAAGAAAAAGAATTAGACTCCAGGACCCGCCGCTTCAGGCCCTTCAGTACCTCCCGTCCCTTTAATCCCTCATTACGTCCCTTCCCATCAGGCCCTTCAGTACCTTCCGTCCCTTCAGGCAGTTTTATACCTCCCGTCCCTTCAGGACCTTTAGTGCCTCCCTTCCCTTCATTACATCCCGTCCCATCAGTCGGTTAAGAAAAGTTTAAATCCAGAAACCATCCTGGAAGAACCGCGAAGAGATGAAAGAACCTTCTTTTCCCAGGATGCTCTACTTAATAGGTAAAATGACTAAATACACGAAGAAGAAGAAAAAAGTTTAAACCCAGATACCTGCGAAGAGATGGAAGGACAGTTGGACCTTCTTCTCCCAGGATTCTCCAACTTCATAGGTAAAATGACCAAAAATACACGATGAAGAAGAAGAAGAAGAAATAAGTTTAAATCCAGATACCTGCGAAGAGATGGAAGGAAAATTGGACATTCTTCTCCCAGGTTAGTCCACCTTCAAAGTTAAAATGACCAAATAGACGATGAAGAAGAAGAAGAAAAAAGTTTAAATCCAGAAACCTGCGAAGAGATGGAAGGAAAATTGGACCTTCATCTCCCAGGATAGTTCATCTTCATAGGTAAGATGATCATGTACACGTTGAAGAAAAAGAAGAAAAAAGTTTATATGCAGAACCCGTCCTGGAAGACCTGTGAAGAGATGGAGGGACAGTCTTCTTTTCCCAGGATACTCCCCCTTCATAGGTAAAACGACCAAATACACGAAGAAGAAGAAGAATAAGAAAAAAGTTTAAATCCAAAAACCATCCTGGGCATACGCTCGACAATTCACCAAAGTTTCATTATAATCGGACAAACGGTTGGTAAATAAATAAATAAAATAATTTTCCTATAGGAAATCAGTATAGGTATATTATTGTTGATGATGACGCGGATATGAAATTAAAGATAAAGATAAAGTAGAAGTGAAAAGTGGACTGTATTTTTTAAAGGGCGTTTCGTTGCAACCACTGCAAGGCAAAGGAAGGATAAAGGAACACTCACTTACTTGACTTTTCTTTGGTGCTCTGCCTTGTTAGATGGTCACAACTTTCACTAGGATCCCACACACACACACGCGGTAAGAAAACAATTATGGCGAATTTCGGTGAGTTATGAGGAGCGGTAAAACGGGTGAGATGTGGGTGGTGTCGACAGGACGCGGTTTGAAAGGAGACTGATTTTGGATGTAGGGTGGGCAGCAATTGCAACAATATTATATGTCATTTGATATAAAAAATGCGACAATAATTATAATGACATATTGGCGTCAACATTTTCCCCGCCCTTAAAGGGTCACCTTTAAAAAAGTTAAATGCGTGATGCGAATATGTATGATGCGATGCGTGGAAGTTTAAATAAAAGTGAAATGCGTGATGCAAGTATGTATGATGCGATGCGTGGGAGTTTAAATAAAAAAAAGTGAAATGCGTGATGCAAGTATGTATGTAGGATGCGTGGAAGTTTAAATAAAAAAAGTGAAATGCGTGATGCAAATATGTGTTATGTGTGATGCAATGCGTGGAATTATACATAAAAAAATATATATAATAAAGTAAATAATGTTAAATTATCATAATATAAGATACTTAGTAATATTATATATAAAATAAAGTATACATATATACATCATATAATATGATGAAATTATTTTGAATTTTAAGGACTATCATTTGTTCAGATAACTCCGTATCGGTAGCGCTGATTGACAAGAAGTGTACACATAAGAAAGGCACAATTCACATAAATCATTACGCATACCTAAGGTACGCGGTATTTTTGTTTTATTAAAGAGTGGAAGCTCTGAACAGAACATATCCCAAATATTTATGATGCGGCTGTGCGGTTTGCCATTCCAGTCTAGCCTTAATAGCCATAGCTCTTTTCTTACTAATTTAGCGAATAGAACGACAGGCGCTACTGGTCCAGTTACGTCCCATATCTTAATAACAGTAGCTAATATAGTACGTTTAATAAATTTCAAATAAGAAGCAATAAATATAAAATCAAAATTATTATTTATTTTTGAATAATTTACGCTCAAAATCCTATGTTGTGCGGTTTTATTAAATTTATAAGGAACATTAGCACTACGAATCGCGGAAATACTATTCAAAGCATTTTTAAATTTATTAAGTTTCTTCATGAAGCGAAGCGTATGGCATGACCTGAACATGAGTCCAAAACAAACCCTGTTAAAGTGATATGTTGTGAACTGATTCTGTGACTTAAGGCGATTAATTATAAGTCGGAAATGACGATCATGGACATTCATTGCCACTTGCAAAAACATCAGTTTACTATCAGCGGAGAGTGCTATATGAGATAGCTGAAAATGAAAAATAATAGTAAACTGATCACCTTGTAAATCTGGACTACAATAAAGTACATCATTGAGTGATGCATTCTTGCGTAATTTGGTCGTAGACATGACCTTTTGTGTTATTACGTAGAGCGGTATAATGATACAAGCGGGGTAAATTAAATCATAAGCGAGATAAATAAAATTATTAGCGGGATAAATTAATTTATAAGCGGGGTATGTTAAAGTATTAAGTCATGAGCGGACGCGGGTGATAAATATTCTTTCTCGAGATATTTATCATATATAACTGCATCATACGCAGATCGAAAAAGGTATTCACTCTCAATCCTTTCCAAAGATAGAGTGAGCGGTACAGCGGATTGCGATTTATAAATTTGCCAGAAACCATTATTTGACATATTTATATCAAATTCGATAAAGTCAAATACTGTGGTACAGCAGGCTATAGTTAAATTTTCTTGGTTAAATAAAGCGGGAACAGTTTCCATAATAACGTAACTGATTGTAATCTGTATAGTGCGCAGAATTACAGCGGAATGGAAAAGTAACACGAAGACATCGATAGGTATTGAAAGTAAATTATTGTTAATTTTATCGACAACGAGCGACGTAATATTATATTTTATGTCTTTATTGTATTTCGATGAGAATTGAAAATAAACAAATTTATTTGTATATTTATTAGAGGCACCGATACCTCGAACCGATATATTATTTAGGTAAATATTTAATTTCAGTTTATTATAAAACTCTGATGTCACAAAGTTACTATGAGATGCACCATCTAATAAGCAACTAATGTTATGTTTAACATCATGAGCGTCATAAACAGATTCGACTGTCGTTGTGAGAAATGAAGTTGTGTTCTCGTTACGTTGGGCGCTAAGTGTGCGATTATCGTTTGATATATTCACACTAGTGTGCGACAATGCGTTAAGCGAGCAGAGCGAGTTATATTCAACTGTCGAAGTAAATACAATTGCAGCGACATGCAGGTCGTGCAGATGCGATAGAGATGGCTGTTCAACTGATAACTGGGTAAACAAAGACAGCCACGCGGTAAAGGACGTCAAACTGATCACGGGTGCGGAATTATGAGAAGTAGATGCCCTATCTGCGGCATGCGGATGGGGGAGAGGTGGCTGCACACCTGACAGTTGCGTGAATAAAGGCGGCAGCGAGGTAAAAGATGACAAACCGAGCACCAAATTAGGAACTACGGTTGAAGCAGATCCATTACCGGTAACATGTAGCTTGTGCGGATGCGGAATATATAGATGTTTATCTGACGGTTGCATAAATGCAGGTGATGGCGAACCAGTGTAAGTCGAACGAAGCACAAGTGCGGAATTATGTAAAGCAGTCGAAGACAATACACTGGCGAAGGTATGCGGTATATGCGGATGCGGAGAAGAAAACTGCTCGAGTGACAGTTGGGTAAATGCAGATGGCGGCATGATTATGGATGACAAACCGAATGCGGAATTATACAAATCGGTTAAAAAATATGCACTGGTGGCGAAATGCGGTTTATGCGGGTGTGAGGAAGGTAGATGCTCACCTGACGATTGCATTACTGCAGGTGACGGCGTGGTTATGGATGTCGAACAAAGTGCGGAATGAAAATCGGTCGAAGAATATGCGCCGGTGGCGAAATGCGGATGCGAAGAAGGTAGATGCTCACCTGAGGATTGCATTAATCTAGGTGGCGGCATGAATATGGATGACGAACCGAATGCGGAATTATACAAATCGGTTGAAAAATATGCACTGGTTGCGAAATGCGGTTTATGCGGATGCGAGGAAGGTAGATGCTCACCTGACGATTGCATTACTGCAGGTGACGGCATGGTTATAGATGTCGAACAAAGCACAGCATTATGTAAAAGAGTCGAAGAATATACGCTGGTGGCGGAATGCGGTCTATGCGGATGAGAGAGGGGAAGCTGCTCACCTGATGATTGCGTAATATCAGGTGGCGGCGCGGTCATTGGATTTGAACAGAGCGCGAGTGCGGTAGTTAAATTAGATTCAGTAGTGGCGACATGCGGTTGATGCGGATGCGGGTTTTTTACGTCAATTAGACTTTCATCATATAAGCTATCGGGAGAATATATGTCTCTTGAATAGAAGTTCTCTTGGTCTAACGCCGTTTTTGAGTCAGATTCAATTTTTGACATAACATATTTCACTCTCCAGTACATGTCTTCGAAAGAATTCCACATGTCAAACTCTGGTTCTCCATTATTCAATCGCATATTTAAAATATTATACCCTTCCAACGTTTCATCAAACTCAATACGCAGTGTGTCAATACAAACTGCGGCGGAAATTATATCTAAATTATCTTGTACATTCTGCACCTTGGTAGAGCGATCATGAATCATTTGCAAGCACGAAAAAATATAATTCAGTTTTTCTAATGCTATTTGCAATAGTAAGCTCTTATCGACGTCCATTTTAAGAATTTATATTTTCTCTAATTGCGATATATTAAAGATGGTCTTAAATAATAGGCACGTCAAAATATGTATAATTAAAAGATAAGTAAGTATAAAAGATAAGAATTAAATTTTATAATGTGAAAATGTGTAGAAAGACGGCGCGGAAAATAAGCAATCGGGTAAAAGTAATTTAATAAATATAATTTAATAACATAAAAATATCAATTCAACAAATAATAATTTAACTTTAATTTTGAATACATAATATTAAACAGTCGGCGCAGATTCCGCTTGTTTCGTTCGGCCGAATTCTAACACGTTTTTATTATTATCGTTGATAGAAGTAGTACGTACCTATTGACTCGATGCAATACGAGAATATTTTTTATCGCCTTGGTCGAAACAGTTGACGATGTAACAAGAATTATATATCAAATTGTAGGGTACTTTAAAATATAATATATTTATTTCCGTGCAATATTTTAACACAAAAAAATAAGGCTATAAAATAAATATATATTGCGGTAGATTATGAACTAAATTAATAGTTTTAAATAAGAATATAAATATATAATTAGGGTTAGGTATATAATAAACATAGGTACTTATATAGATATAATGTAGGTATAATGCGGATTGGTTATGCACTTAAAAAATAAGTGTTTATTTAAATATATAGCGGAAATTTTATGTAAATGCGATTTGAACATAAATAAGTTTATATTAATAACCTTTTATGTTCATTTTACTATGGCAAATAGGTATATCGTGTCATAAATAAATGCGGTTTGAATATAAATAAGTTTATATTAATAACTATTTATATTCGTTATAAAGGATGCGGTTAACACGACATAAATATATGCTGAGTGGATAAATTATACAGAGCGGGTAGAATTATGTTTTATATTTGATGCGGGTATGTTATATAAATATATTAATAGCGGGTTGATATATAAATATTAGAAAGTGAGTAATCCTTTATATAAGTTATGATACAAATAGGTACATAATGGCATATCACATAGAAAATAATTATAAAGAAGAGCGATTTAATATATAATAAATATGTGGTGTATACGACAAATGTACCTACATTTGTATGTCCTGTGACATGTTATAAAAATAAATTTGATATGTATATTTAATATTATAATATACATTAATATATTTATTAATTGTAATATGTGTGAGATGTAAGTTATGAATGCGGTTCAAGAATGATATACCAAAATGTTAGCATATCCGTCTCGGATTGACCAAAATGAATATGAAATCCGGCTCGAAGGACCAAAATGATGACGCGGATATGAAATTAAAGATAAAGATAAAGTAGAAGTGAAAAGTGGACTGTATTTTTTAAAGGGCGTTTCGTTGCAACCACTGCAAGGCAAAGGAAGGATAAAGGAACACTCACTTACTTGACTTTTCTTTGGTGCTCTGCCTTGTTAGATGGTCACAACTTTCACTAGGATCCCACACACACACACGCGGTAAGAAAACAATTATGGCGAATTTCGGTGAGTTATGAGGAGCGGTAAAACGGGTGAGATGTGGGTGGTGTCGACAGGACGCGGTTTGAAAGGAGACTGATTTTGGATGTAGGGTGGGCAGCAATTGCAACAATATTATATGTCATTTGATATAAAAAATGCGACAATAATTATAATGACATATTGGCGTCAACATTTGACTAGCTTTTATGTCCCGCCGTTGGCCAAGAATGTAAAATTGTGAAAGAAAAAGCAATCGTTTTTATAATATTGTCACCCAATTATTTTGCAATATCAGACTATAAAAAGTGGTTTGAAATTTGATTGAGTTTAAGTATTGTAAAATGTTCAAGTGATGGCCACAACCCATTCTTTTTTATATATTGCTATAAAGTGTGAATGAAGTATAATATTTATACAATTTCTGCTCGCATGGACTATGCGTAATGGTTTTAAATATGACTGTTTATCAACGTTGTAAAGAGATTGGTTTGGCCACAACCCCCATTTTTAAATATTATCATCGAAAACAAATTGTAATGTGTACCTATTGAAAATTTAGTAATTTTCGATGTTGGTATGTGGTTAAAATTTGATTAAACAAACGTAGGTACTGAAAAGATCTAGTATTGGTCACATCCCATTCGTTTTTATATTTTTTCATCAAGTGTGCATTATATTTTTGCTCAATTTGACTGAAAGTCTTCATTAACGAAGAAGAAGAAGACTTGAACTATAGTAAATAGTTTTTAATTTGAATATACATAAATGTTGTGAAGAGTTCAGTAATGGCCACAACCCCCATTATTTAAATATTAGGTGTTGAAAATTATTCAAAATAGGATGATATAAATGGTTTAAATTTAATTAAACAAAAGTATTGAAAAGATTCTAGTGCAGGTTATATCGTCACATCCCATATCCCATTCATTTCATATGTATTTTCATCAAGTGTGCATATCGTTAATAATATTTCTGCACAATAGACTATTAGACTTAAAACTAACCCAAAAGACTAAATAAAAAAGAGAAAAATAAGTATAAGACTATAAGAAATAGTTTGTATAAAAAACTATTCCAATGGTCTACATAAAATAAGAAAAAATACATATACCTAATAGAAGAATTAGACTATTGGAAATAGATTGTATAAAAGCTCACCCAAAGGTCTACAAAAAAGAAGAAGAAGAATATTTAGACTATTGGAAATAGTTTGTATAAATACTGACCAAAAGGTCTACATAAAAGAAAATGAATAAGACTATTGGAAATAGTTTGTATTAAAACTCTCCCAAAAGTCTACGTACTTAAATGAAGAAGAATAATAATTAGACTAAAGGAAATAATTTTTATAAAAAAATGACCCAAATGTATACATAAAAGAAGAAGAAGATGATTTAGACAATAGGAAATAGTTTGTATAAAAACTGCCCTAAAGGTCTACATAAAATTAAGAAGAAAAAGAATTAGACTCCAGGACCCGCCGCTTCAGGCCCTTCAGTACCTCCCGTCCCTTTAATCCCTCATTACGTCCCTTCCCATCAGGCCCTTCAGTACCTTCCGTCCCTTCAGGCAGTTTTATACCTCCCGTCCCTTCAGGCCCTTTAGTGCCTCCCTTCCCTTCATTACATCCCGTCCCATCAGTCGGTTAAGAAAAGTTTAAATCCAGAAACCATCCTGGAAGAACCGCGAAGATATGAAAGAACCTTCTTTTCCCAGGATGTTCTACTTAATAGGTAAAATGACTAAATACACGAAGAAGAAGAAAAAAGTTTAAACCCAGATACCTGCGAAGAGATGGAAGGACAGTTGGACCTTCTTCTCCCAGGATTCTCCAACTTCATAGGTAAAATGAGCAAAAATACACGATGAAGTAGAAGAAGAAGAAATAAGTTTAAATCCAGATACCTGCGAAGAGATGGAAGGAAAATTGGACATTCTTCTCCCAGGTTAGTCCACCTTCAAAGGTAAAATGACCAAATAGACGATGAAGAAGAAGAAGAAAAAAGTTTAAATCCAGAAACCTGCGAAGAGATGGAAGGAAAATTGGACCTTCATCTCCCAGGATAGTTCATCTTCATAGGTAAGATGACCAAGTACACGTTGAAGAAAAAGAAGAAAAAAGTTTATATGCAGAACCCGTCCTGGAAGACCTGTGAAGAGATGGAGGGACAGTCGGACCTTCTTTTCCCAGGATACTCCCCCTTCATAGGTAAAACGACCAAATACACGAAGAAGAAGAAGAATAAGAAAAAAGTTTAAATCCAAAAACCATCCTGGGCATACGCTCGACAATTCACCAAAGTTTCATTATAATCGGACAAACGGTTGATAAATAAATAAATAAAATAATTTTCCTATAGGAAATCAGTATAGGTATATTATTGTTGATTTGTAAGTAAATAGTATTAGGTAGGTACCTACCTACAACAAACTTCTAAATAAATTCGATTCCTAACAAATTTTATTTGAATATCACATTCTTTCTGTAGCCATGGAAACGATTCGAACACATAAGTAATATCGAATGGTTCGGATACATTTTTTGAATATGTAGGTACCTACATTGGTTTGTTCGATGCCATAAAAATGAAAATTGTCAGAAAAATCAAATATTATTTACAAATTATGCAATTTTATTATGCCTATATCTTTACTAATAAATAACACATTTTTACAATATATGTCTTAAAACTTGCCGTAATGTCTTGTGTTTCATTTTATTATTTCATAATTACATTTATTTCAAAGGTTTATTATTTTCAAGAACATATTCATTCGGTGGGAAAATGAAATATTGTATGAAAAGATATTAAAATGGCGGCGTTTATGTACAAAAGGCTTACTTTAAAAATAAGTTAAACATTATAATTATACCAAATATTCACCATGTTTTTCACTTAAACGCTAAGTTATACTTCAAAATATATTTTTTTTGTGTAAATACCTACTTCTAACTTTTAAACTAACAGATATTTGCGTGCAAAATGTACACTTTTTTGACAGATATGACTTGGAAAATTTTGTATGAAAAAAATAATTATTTAAATATTTTTAAAATTCAGCATTTTTATCGCATTCTTTTTAGCGTGACACTGCATCAGGTATACTGGTACATGTTCGCACTTAAATTAGATTTTTAGATGCTCTTGGTTTTTCAGAAGGCGTGAGACAAACACACACACACACACATACACACACACATACACTAACATTTTGATTGCTTTATTACTTTAGATTTGTAAGTAAATAGTATTAGGTAGGTACCTACCTACAACAACCTTCTAAATAAATTCGATTCCTAACAAATTTTATTTGAATATCACATTCTTTCTGTAGCCATGGAAACGATTCGAACACGTAAGTAATATCGAATGGTTCGGATACATTTTTTGAATATGTAGGTACCTACATTGGTTTGTTCGATGCCATAAAAATGAAAATTGTCAGAAAAATCAAATATTATTTACAAATTATGCAATTTTATTATGCCTATATCTTTACTAATAAATAACACATTTTTACAATATATGTCTTAAAACTTGCCGTAATGTCTTGTGTTTCATTTTATTATTTCATAATTACATTTATTTCAAAGGTTTATTATTTTCAAGAACATATTCATTCGGTGGTCAGTTGTGTTTTGACTGCAATATAAAATATAAAAATTGGTTTTTTGTAGTGAATAACAATCTATATTTGTGATGGTATAGTGATTAACTTTCAGTTTTTGTACAAAACAATCTTTGTTGTGCGTTATTTTTGTGTGGAAGCTGAATTCACTATTGGGATTGCACTTTGTGTGTTTGACAGATACTTATTGTGAGTTATCTTATTTTTCTCTCGTCACATTTGATCTAAAACAGTCGTTAATAAACAAATAACTATCAAACAGAATAAAAATCGTGTTTAATGAAGAATTTGTTTTCGAAATATATATAAATATCAAGTGATAAGTGGTGAAATTTTTGAAAGTAAACATTTTAAATTCGCTCAGCATTTTTTTTTACCGTATACATTGCAATCAACGTGTTTGGTTGATTGGCGACAATGAATGACCCACCCGATAAGGGTGGCCCTAATGCCAAAAAGAAAAGACTGGATATGGAACCAGAGTCTTCTTCACAAATGACAATTCGGTCAAATGAATACACAAATCAATTTGTCAAAGAAGGCGACTGTCCACCTTCAGTTGCTGTCAATGAGAGCGCATGCATATCTTCGGCTTCAGTTGGTGAGAGCCAGTACTCGCCTTTGGCTCTTCCGCCTTTCATGGTCGTTGTGGAGAACACGGAAAAGGGTAAACCCATTCATCCCATGGTTTTGGGTGGTTTACTATCTAGATCAGGTATGGAGGGGATTGTCCCTGGAGGAGTGAGGGCGGATGGAGGTCGCCGCACCATAGTTACATTTGCAACTGCTAAATATGCAAATAACTTTATAAAATCGAATATGCTTTCATCTAAGGGTTTGAAATCTTATATTCCCAATTACAAACTGTACAAGAGTGGATTGATTAGACGCATACCAACGGATCTAACAGATGACGACATTATGAACAATATTCAAGTACCCCTTGGTTGCGGGAAAGTTGCTAGACTAAGACGTTTGAATAGAAGGACTAATATCAACGGAAAAATGGAGTGGATTCCTTCATCCACAATTCTTGTCACATTTGAGGGGCAAAAACTCCCTGATTACATATACTTATTTTATAATTCTATAAATGTTGATTTGTATATTCCGCCTTCATACATTTGCCATAAATGCCAAAGATACGGACATACCCACACTAGATGTACCAATTCATCAAGATGTGCTAAATGCGGTGAAAACCACGAATCTAAAGACTGCTTAAAAACAGAAACTAAAAGCATATGTGTAAACTGTAAAGGAGACCATATATCTACAAGCAATATTTGCCCTGAGTTGCATAGACAAAGGGATATTAGACGTGTTATGGCTACAGAGGGCGTATCCTTTGTTCAAGCTTCTAAAAAAGTTGGAGCCCCCAAAAAATCGTTCAGTGAGGTGACTTCAGCATCATCTCCTAATAAAAAGCAAATTAAGAAAATCATAGATCACAAAACAATCAACTCCTTATTGTCCTACTCAAATGGACAACCACTGAATCCCAAGAATGGATGTGGTGTGCCCCCAGAATTTAATATCAATGCTTCTTCTCCATCCTCTTCTTCTAATGATTCTTCGATTTCTGAATCGCCACTTAATCCTAATAACATTAAACTGATGTTCCAGATTTTTACCTATCTATTATCAAATATTAATGATGAATCTATCTTTACACAAATGTCTTCTCTTCTAGCTCCTCCTGCTTCACCTGAATCTCATAATTAGACTAGGTATCTCTAATATGGTGTCATTTTTTTTTTCTTGCTATTACTCATAGCTTAATTATTTTAAGTGAAGACATCGCAAATAGAAAAATTCACAGTAATTACAGATACTAATACTAACAAAAATATTTCAGTCCTACAGTGGAATGCTCGAAGTGCTGTGAGTAATAGAGCTGATATTGTTTATCTTTTAAACCACTATAAAATCAACATCGCTGCTATTGCCGAAACGTGGATTAGACCACACTATTCTTATAATATACCAGGATACTTTTGTGTAAGAGGCGACAGACAGGAGGGGAGAGGCGGTGGCGTGGCTTTGTTGGTCGACTCGGCGCTTTCTTTTACCCAAATTGATCTGCCTTTTAATCCATTTCTGGAAGTGGCGGCTGTAATAATTAATAATATAGGATTCATATCAGCGTATGTACCTCCGGGCACTGGTTTTGACAACAGTTTTTGGAACTCCGTAGTGCCACTCCTCCCTGCATCGTATTTTATTCTAGGGGATTTTAATGCTCATAGTCCATCTTGGGGTTGCTCTAGATCAGATAGGTCAGGAAATCATATTTTGACATTCATCGATGAACATAATTTGGGCATCCTAAATGATGGATCAGCAACGAGGCTGACTCCAACGGGTCAGAACCGAAGCGCTCTGGACCTGTCCTTGTGTACAGGAGATTTGGCCAGCTCTGTAAATTGGACGATAACACACGATGCTTTCTCAAGCGACCACTTTCCCATTATTTTCACGTACAATTGTTCCTCTAGCTTATATTTACCTCAAAACCAGAGAAACCTTTATAACATTCGTAAGGCGGACTGGTTTAGATTCAGGAAGATAATTGAGAGCAGAGTTAATGAAAGAGAGAATCCATTCGATAGTAATACAACCGTCCAAAATAACTACAATAACTTCTTCCAAATTCTAAAAGATGCAACAGATGAATCCATACCGAAAAAGAAGGGTGGTAGAAGGCCTAGGAGATATACTCCATGGTGGGATGAGGAGTGCGATATACTGGTTGAGGAGCGTAAAAAAGCCATGCTCAAATATAAAAACGACATGTCTATGGAAAATTTTTTGTCTGCTAAGGCCCTTCAAGCAAAAACAAAAAAGGCACTTAGACAGAAAAAGCGTAATGGTTGGTCTGGATTTTGTTCGTCACTGTCTCCCAACTCCCCACCGTCATATGTTTGGGACATGATTAAACGCTTTAGGGGCTCGATGGTTCCTCCTCGTAGATTGCAGTATACCAAATTATGGCTCCCCAACTTTGTTAAGTCTTTAGCTCCCTCATATGTTCCCAATATAACTCAAATTACATTGCACGGACAATCTGCAACAGTTAACACCGGCTCATGTTTAGTCTGGCCGTTTTCCTTAGATGAACTGAAAATATCGTTAATAAAGACCAAAAACTCGTCCCCAGGTCTGGATAAGATCCCTTACTCGGTGCTGAGGAAACTTCCGGATCCATTTCTTCTTTTCCTTTTAGACATTTTCAACCAAATTTTGCACAAAAGCTCTGTCCCTGTCGAATGGAAACACCAGTTGGAGATCCCAATTCCGAAACCGGGTAGGGATCTGACCCTGGGGTCATCATACCGTCCTATTGCCTTGTCTTCTTGTATATTAAAATTGCTTGAACACCTTATTAAGATACGAATAGAATGGTTCCTGGAAAACAGTCGTCATTTATCAAGTAGCCAGTTCGGGTTTAGAAGGTCACTCGGATGTATGGATAGTCTATGTACTCTTGTTACGGACATACAGCTGACTTTTTCTAACAAAGAGTTCCTCGTGGCCGCTTTTTTAGACATTGACGCAGCCTACGACAACGTATGTCTTCATACACTCTACATTAAGCTGATTCAGTTGAACATTCCTGACCCTTTAGCTAGATTGATATTCAACATGTTCATTGAAAGGAGAATAGTTATTGAGAGTGACGATGGGGTAATTGTTAGATCTGTGTGGAGGGGTCTTCCGCAGGGCTCTGTTTTGTCTCCCCTTCTATTCAATGCGTACTTATATAACATACGGTCTGCTATCCCTAGCGATTGCAAAATATTACAGTATGCAGACGATATAGCCTTGTACACTGTTCATAGGAACATTGATCGAGCTGTAAACATTCTGTCCGACTCCCTTTCTAGATTAAATACCTGGTTGCTTTCTCACTCTCTCCAATTATCTCCTGTAAAATCAAAGATTATGGTTTTCTCCAGAAAGCATAGAAACCCTGAAGTTTTAATACGTCTTAACGATATTGACATTCCTCAGGTTGACGAAACCAAATTTTTGGGAGTTGTTTTCGATAGGAAGTTGGCATGGAACTCTTTTGTTGATAAAATAACAGCTAAATGCGAACGTAATACAAACATCCTACGAGCAGTGGCTGGAGTTTCATGGGGATCTCACCCTTCCACTATGAGAAACATGTACAATGCGTTGATTCGTTCCCACCTCGACTATGCATGTTTTTTGTTAAATTCTCTTCCAATCCATCTAGAAACTAGGCTTGAGAGAGTTCAGTCTAGGTGTCTTAGACTTATAATGGGTGCTATGCAGTCTACGCCTATAAACGCTCTTCAAGTGGAATGTTCGGAGATGCCGCTGGTTATAAGGCGACTCTACCTGGCAGAAAGGTTCATTCTCAAACGCATTAGTTATTCTGAACATCCACTTTTCGATAATATCGTTAAACTGAATCAGTCCTACCAGTCCAACAGATATTGGCTCAAAAAACACATCCCTCTGCTGTGTACAGCTTATTCTTCTATTAATGACACATACAAAGGATCAAAATATCCCTTTCCCTCTTCAGTTTTCAATTTGCCTCTTAAAGTCTTACAAACGATTCCTAATGTCATACAAAATATTGGTTTAACCAAGAAACCCAATCATTGCTTTAATGATTTTAATCAAAAGTTTATTTCTTGTGTAAATGAAAAATGGCCGACTTATCTAAGAATATACACGGATGGATCTAAATTAACTACTGGCGGATTCGTTGGATCTGCTTTTGCAATCCCTAAATTGAACATAGAGGCCGGGTTCAAATTACCATCTGAGGCTTCAGTGTATACCGCTGAATGCTTTGCATTAAAGGAGGTCTTACGCGAATGCGTATCGCTGTCAAAACAAAATATTATCATCTTTTCTGACTCACTTTCCTTAGTAAAATGTTTGTCCTCCCCTTATTCCATTTTTTCGCGCAATCAACTTATAATTGACATTCGTCTATTGCTATACGAATTACAAGAAGAAAATAAAGACGTGGTAATCGCATGGATCCCGGCACATAGCGGCATTTATGGTAATGAGAGAGCGGATGCATTGGCCAAACAGGCCGCCCTCCAGGGTAATCTTCCGAACAATTTCGTTGCTCCTGAGTGTGATCTGCTGAGTGTTTTAGAACGTGACAGGGTGAAAGACTGGTGTTCGCAATGGCAAAATAGCCCCAAAGGTTACCATTATAAAAAAGTGCAGAGTTCCATCCCCTCGCGTCCTTGGTTCCACCGAAAGAGGTTATCTAGGCATCACATTGTTTATATTTCTAGACTGCGCTTTGGTCATATGCGATTGGATAGCCATCTGTTCCGTCTCGGATTGGTGGAGTCCCCGTTCTGCGAATGTGGATGGGATGAGGAAACTCCGGATCACGTTCTGTTTGGTTGTCCAATCAGGGATGCGCTAGACATTTATTTTAGTTTTGAGAATGTCCAATACCCTGTTTCCACAGTTTACCTTCTTGGGCTGAACTCTCCTCAAGTTCATGGTTTAATATTTAAATCGATTATAAAAAATCTGAGTATTATTTAATTCTTTTTTTTTTTATTGACTTAATCTTTGTTAACTAATGTTTCTGATTAATAACGGCTGCAACATCCTTTTATGGGTGAAAAGCCTTAAGAGAAAAAAAAAAAATATTCATTCGGTGGGAAAATGAAATATTGTATGAAAAGATATTAAAATGGCGGCGTTTATGTACAAAAGGCTTACTTTAAAAATAAGTTAAACATTATAATTATACCAAATATTCACCATGTTTTTCACTTAAACGCTAAGTTATACTTCAAAATATATTTTTTTTGTGTAAATACCTACTTCTAACTTTTAAACTAACAGATATTTGCGTGCAAAATGTACACTTTTTTGACAGATACGACTTGGAAAATTTTGTATGAAAAAAATAATTATTGAAATACTTTTAAAATTCAGCATTTTTATCGCATTATTTTTAGCGTGACACTGCATCAGGTATACAGGTACACGTTCGCACATAAATTAGATTTTTAGATGCTCTTGGTTTTTCAGAAGGCGTTAGACAAACACACACACACACACATACACACACACAAACACTAACATTTTGATTGCTTTATTACTTTAGATTGATTCATTATTAATTATTCTACCAAAGTTACGAGTCATAATTGACAAAAATATCATATACCTAGTTTCACGGAAAGCAAAACAATACAGATACTCAGAAACCATTCATCTCATAAACGGAGTTTTAGTGTATTTTTTTTAAATCGCTTTAGTACCTACTGATCTCATTTAATGTGATAGTCACTTCAATTTTCTTGTTTGTCGTTTTTTCAATAATTTGACGTAGATTCAATTATCAAGTACAAAGGTATTTTTAATTAATGAGTCCATATAAAATGCTATTCGATAAATATATTTTTGAAGCGGCAAATTTCAAAAGCCGTGTCGCGGAGGAAACCATTTGCGAAGTTAATTAATACAAACACAACAAATTAATTATGTATGCACAAATAAAATAATCAATAAGTTGCAATTAGACTTTTATTTGGATATTGATAAAACCGTTACAACTCAATTATAAAGTTGGTATTTTAAATATGTTTCGTTATTTTTTAGGAAGTTACTTTGTGGCGTTTTATAGTTATTACACAATTACTTATACCCATATTCACAGACAAATCTTGAGGAAGCCTCAGGCCCTTAAGGTACCTTAAAGGCGATTTCTTTATTTAAAGTGAACGTGACGTCATACACCTTGAGGGATCCTCAAGAATTTCATCAAAATATAATATTCCTTGTTACTTTGATATGCAGATAAGTACGTCTGTTCTGAGCATGCGTGTTCTGCTTGTTTGAAAGTTGCGTAGGTATTCTTTGAAGTATCATAATAAAACAAAATGAGAGCTAAGGCAGGAGATTTTGAAAACCTACGAGAGAACGAGTGAGGAATTCAAACATTGATTCATTCAGCTTATCTTTGTTTAACGAAAAATGTCATCAGTATATATGCTTTATTTTAAGGTGTATTCTTTATGGGCTTCTTCAGGGGAACTCACACCTTCAAGGTTCGTAAATGGCCTGAAGCCTCCTCAATACTCGTATTCATCCCTACATACGGGTTTTAGTATAGGTACGTCACTTATGACAACTAATATGTGAATGATCTTTTCTTCATCATGATAACTTAAGTAATTTGAGTCATAATTTAACCTTTTACTATTTGAAAATGGATAATTTATTATTAGTTTGAATGCAGACTGTATAGAACTGAGCGACGTAAAAGTTGATGAAGAAAGTTTTCGTCCAGAAGCGGACAGAAATAGGCTTAGGAAGTTTTTGTTTGAAGGAAGTTTTCTTTTGTTTTGCTTATACCATACCATATACCAAAAGATTATACATTAAATATTATAATGAATCACAAAAAGTATAAATAGGAAGGCCAACTGATGAATTTTGTGTTTGATATTGGCGCGGAAAAAATACAATATTACATTATATGCCTCAGACGGAATATTTATTTTTAAACTTATCAGAAACCAATCATTATTTTGAGGTACTTAATATTTTTTTTTCATCGAATAAACTTAAATTCAAATAAAAATACCTAAATATTTTTTGAGGATAATTAAAAGTCTCATTGTTCTAGGTTTCAAAAATGATTTCTATCTGTTATTTCAAATTAAAAAGCATTTTTGATCAATTAAGGCGAGCTATTTTGAGAGTGAATTTTCACCAAAACCGTGCGACGGGCATTGTGGTTCATTGTGCGATCAAAATATTTTTTTAATTTTTAGATGTTATATATAAAATATATAACATTTCTAAATTTTTCCACAATATACGAACATAACAAGAATAAAGTAGTTCAATGAATGCAAGTATAAACAAAAAAAAAATAACAATTAATGAATGAACTTTTTTGAAAGATATTGATTTTTTAATATGATTATTTATCGCCTATTCTTGCAACTACGAAACACGTACCGATACTTTTGTAAATATATATTATATCTATCTATTTCCCTGCTTTAACCATTCGATGTAGATGTCGCCCATCGATATTTGTGATCCTAAACAAATCGAAAACATGTCCAGTCATTTTATGTCCAGAGAATCCACCGATGTGAAAAGTTAATGTTGGCCATGGTTCACAAGAGATTTATCGTGTTTGGATAAGAAGTTAAAGAAGGCAAAGGTTTTATTTTATTTATTTCTTTGTAGAACAAACAAGACCTTTCGTAATGTGTGTTGTATCTCTCTCGAAATTCCAAAAATCAACAATTTGGCCTGTCATTTTTTTTACAATTTTATTCTAGAAAAAGTAGTCCAGCGATTTTTTGACGATGATAATTTGAAGGGAATTTGCCAACCCTTTGAATAAATTTTCACGTTACGACTGATAAAAGTTTTTTATGGAGAACATTACGCTGGACTTTCCATACCTTTGCAATATGCTGATTAAATTTTATTAAACCATAACAGCTATCAAGAAACCATACCGTCCTATGTATTAATTTTGTTGCTCTCGACAAAACAATAATTGACAGATAAAACAAATATAATATTAGGGTGCTTTATCATTAGTAACACAAAGCGTATATCTAAAAAAATATTATATTTTTGAATGTGTCATGTTAACTTCCCCGACGTTGGCAATCAATTGAGCAAAGAACTTCTCTATTTCCTTCACTGCAGTGCATTATCGGAAGTTACGCAATCAAGACGTCTGCTTTCTGCCAGGTTCATGCCGTTCCTCAATCTTGCCCATCAGCAACAATTAGAGGACCTCATATTTTGGCCCACGCAGGATGTGACCCAGATAGATTTTTCAAGATCTTTACACATTTTAAGAGTTCTCTGCTACTATAAGGTCTACTCAGACCCTCTATGTTGCTCACTAAATCGATGAACGGTATGCGAAGCATTCTCCAATGTAGTCATATTTCAAAAGCCACCAAACGATTCATCGTATGTACCGTCAGTGTCTAGGTTTCTGAGCCGTACAGGATCAGACCACACACTTCAACATTCAACAGAAGATAATCTTCATTTTGTTGAATGTACTACGGGCCATTTCCATCCTACATTTTACCTGCTTTATTATTGGTCATATTTAATTGATTCCTCAATATATTTATTTTTCAATAAAAAACTAATTCACTATTAAATATACATAAGTTACTCTATTTTTTAATTTGTCAACTCTATTTATTTATCACTGTCACTAATTTAATTGTATACAACTCGCTTAAGGATTTACTTTCTATGCACACATTCCATTTAATTCTTATATTTTACATCATTTTGAACCTAATTTTTGTATAAACAGATACGTACTTTTAATTCTAAACTTGATTTTGTTTTGTATAATATCAATAATAACTCGCCTCCCCTCTCTTTATTGCGGGTTTTTTGAAAATCTCCCCATAGATACAATAAACAAAAATACTTAGAAATAAAAATATACCTCTAAATAAGCCCCATTCCTTCTGTACCAATATTTATTATTTAACGGTCAGTTTATTCCTCAAGATTCTATATCTCTTAAAAACACCTGCATAGTAGTAATTTTCCAACATTAGCTACACCAAAACTGTTTAGGATATTTCATGATAATTGTAATGTAAAGTAATTTGTATTGTTGTAAAATAAACCGATGTTGATCGCGATGTCGCGCGAAACTAGTATATAAGAAAAAGACAATACTCTATGTTTACCAGTTGATAAGGGCCTAGTCAGCCGAAACGGTCGTCCTATTATAAGGGAAATATATATGTAGAAATATAATCATTTTTGTTTGATTAAAAATACCTAGTATAATTTACTCTGTCAAGACAACGCTTTGGATATTTTTTAAATATTTGAATATAAAGACGAATTTTGTTTTTACTACTGGAAATAAATTCGTAGATTGGTCTTTATAATAATAATAATAATAATAATATAATGTTTTGTGTACACTTTTCATTGTTGAGCCTCTTTGATTTTTGGAGGTAGAGGATTATAACGGAGATTTTCATTCAGGTAGAAAAACACAATTTGATGAACGAGTACACTCATTCTCAAACTACGGCCAGGAAAACCTACAAAATAATTAATTTGTAGTAAATTATGGATTGATATAACATTTTTTTACATCTCATGTTTGTTGTTATTTATTTATATTTTATGAAAATAATTAATTAATTTGTTGATAATAATTAGCTAGTATATGGAAATATCGATAACCATCAACCATATTTTTCTGTTATCACCACTCGTGATCCAACTGTCGATTCGTTCATGAGAATTCAATTCTCTTAATGAATCGACATTATCCAACTGTCGATTCGTTCATGAGAATTCAATTCTCTTAATGAATCGACATTATCCAACTGTCGATTCGTTCATGAGAATTCAATTCTCTTAATGAATCGACATTATTAAGCCAAGATGCGTGTACGAAGGAAAATTTTGTATGGTGTAGTGGACTTTTTGCATGCTAATAACACGAACTAGAGGCCTCGCAGCACATATGTTCCCATACATGGATTTACTCAGAATTCGGAGTAGAACATTTTATGTGAGTTTTGTGTGTCTGTGTGTGTGTGGGTGTGTGTGTGGTGTGTGTGTGTGTGTGTGTGTGTGTGTGGTGTGTGTGTGGTGTGTGTCCGTTCCCCCCTTATAACTTTTGATCCGCTCAATTTACAGAGCCCAAATTTTCAGAATATATAAACAGTTATAAGCCTACAAAACTTTTATACTCAGTATTGTGAATTTTTGTTTCAGTCAGGGGTTATCAACTTTTGAAATTTTGGTTTATTTTTTCATATATCTCAAAAACCATACAAGTTAGAACGCTGAAAATTGGTATATACATAGACAAATACAAAATCTCAAATTTATTTTTTCAAAAAAATTCCAGGGTTTCTCAAACATTTTTTATTAAGAAAAATACTTTTTTTATGATAAATTTATGAGTTTAACTGCCTATATTTCCATTTTTTTTAAAAATATCGAAAAAAGCCGAAACACCCCAACTAGATAATTTAATTTTCTATAAAAAATATTAACATAGTATTAGTACATCTCAAATTTTTTTTAACAATTTTTATAAAAATTGAATTTAGTGACGACATTGCTTCATACAATTTGTATGTCAATAGCTACACACAATAATCTAAGAAGACTTAATAGTTTGATACTAATCTCCAAACACACATACATACCATCATGCTGTTTTCATATTCTGGGTAGGATCAAAGGACTGACTTCCATGCTATCCTATCTTGACATACATACCTAGATACATGTGTTGTATAGAAAACCAAATATCTTAAAATATTAAATAATTTGTATTTATGGGTTTATAGTTTGGTACTTATTCTTCAACTGTACATACTATCACTATCGACAGTTGGATCTCATGTGTTACATGCAACTAGTAATAGAAATAATTTACGTGGATATAGTTTTACGTGGAATAATTTGTACAAATATTTTTAAATCTAGTTTGTATATGAGAAATATGTTTTTTCTGTATTATCCAACTGTCGATTTGTTCAGGAGAACTTTGTTCTCTTAACATATCGACAATGTTTCAAGCCAGAATACGCGAGAATTGTATGAAGAGGTCTACTTTTTTCACGGCATTTCCAACTTTGAGATCAAAAAACACCAACTTAGAGGCTTCGCAGCATATATGTTCCATACACGGATTTACTCAGAATTCGGAGTAGAACATTTCGTGTGTCTGTGTGTGTGTCTGTGTGTGTGTCCGTCCCCCCCTTATAACTTTTGATCCGCTCAATTAACAGAGCCCAAAATTTCAGAATATATAAACAGTTATAGGCCTACAAAAATTTTATACTCAGAATTTTGAATTTTTGTTTCAGTCAGGGGTTATCAACTTTTGAATTTTTACTTTATTTTTCCATATATCTCAGAAACCATAAAAGCTAGAACGCTGAAAATTGGTATAAACACAGAAAAATACAAAATCTCAAATCAATTTTTTCAAAAAAATTCCAGGGTTTCTCAAACGTTTTTTATTAAGAAAAATATTTTTTTTATGATAAATTTATGAGTTTAACTGCCTATTTTTCCCAAACCTAAACAATTATCGAAAAAAGCCGAAACACCCCAACTAGATAATTTAATTTTCTATAAAAAATATTACAATTGTAGTAGAAGATCTCAATTTTTTTTTAACAATTTTTTTTAAAATTGAATTTAGTGACGACATCGCTTCATACATTTTGTATGGCAGTCGCCTATACACAATATGTAAGAAGACTTAATAGTTTGATACTTCATCTCCAAACATACATACATACCATCATGCTATTTTCATATTCTGGGTAGGAAAAAAGGACCTTCCTCCATACTATCCTATCTTGACATACATACCTACATATGTTGTATAGAAAACAAAATATCTGACAATATTCAATAATTTGTATTTATGGGTTTATAGTTTGGTACATATTCTTCAACTATACATACTATCGCTATCGACAGTTGGATCTCATGTGTTACATGCAACTAGTATTAGAAAATTATGTCATAATATACACAGCTACCTAGCTACCGAAGCAATGAAATATAACAAATTATTATTTATTGTTATTGTATATTGTATATTTTATTTTTTTGTTGAAATGCTAACGTCATTACAATATCTTACTATAGCGTTTACACAGGCGCAGCGTGTGGATCGGATTCTTGTCTCCGATGCGTGCGCATGAATTCCTATATAAAGAATACCAAAATCCGCCTGATGCGCAACGTCCGATCCGTTTACTGTGTGGACGCTAACCCTTAGGTTCAGGCTATAAAGTTTGTATAAATTCGAGAATTCATATATAACTAACAACTAGGAAATCCGAAAGAAGGTTGCCTAATTCCATAACATTAGGCACCCGGGTCTGCTTGTTACTATCGCCGAAGGAATGAAATCCGCGGAAGGTGGAAACTATAGAGGACGCCCTAGAGACAGTTATATCGACCAGGTAAGTGATGTGCGCTGTAGTAGCTACCAATAGATGAAGAGATGAAATGGAATATTGGTGAAAACCAATCTTAGGATTATAACCACGAAAAAGACTGAGGGTCGTATTACGGGAGTTATTAAAAAAAACTATAAGAAAATGGCGAGGTTCCGTACTGTGAGAATACTGCTTACCAAACCTCAACTTTTTATTATATTTTTCTCAAATAACTCCCGTAATACGACCTAATAATGGCTTATGCCGTGTATTGTATTAAATAAATTAAATAAATAAATAAGTAATACGTTTTTAGTATTTTGACTTATGTTGATTTAAAAACATTTCAACAAATATCGAATTCTCATATCTGTATGTTTAGTAAAAGGACGGTTTGTTTCAATTTGTATATTCAAAAGAGGATGTAAAGTTTGAAAACCACGATGTTTTTGATATTAAGTGCTGTTATTTGCTCCCTAAACGAGCCGAAAAATACTCGTAATATTTTCACCAGTGTTATTCAATATTTATGTTGACAGCATTGAATCAAATTGCCGCACTTTGTAAAAATAACGAATCTAAAAATATTTTTGTAGCTTATCACGAATTGATAATAATGATTTTCTGTCACCGTTGTCTGTAATATGTACCTACCTATACATTAAATAATGGTCATCAACGAAGAAAAAAAAATACTATTGTGTAAAAGAAATTATTATTAAGTTTAAGTAAAATTTATATATCTTTTAATATGATTACCTCTAACAGTTAACAGATAATACTAAACAAGGAAACTAATAGCATGTTTTCACTTAAAAAGAAATAAATTAAAAATATACATAACCATATAAACACAATCATTTAAAAGAAAAAAAGGTGAATGGGTGAGGGACTAGGGGTTTGAGGAAAGGATGAAGTGGGGAGATGGTTTTTTGACATTAAAAATGCTCACCTGAATAAATATAAATATCCTTCTATTTATGTTTGAAAAGGTCTAATTTTAAATTAACTATATCTTAATGATTAAGGAAAGTATTAGAAAGTCGATTTGTTCAGGAGAACTTTGTTCTCTTAACATATCGACAATGTTTCAAGCCAGGATACGCGAGAATTGTATGGAGAGGTCTACTTTTTTCACGGCTTTTCCAACTTTGAAGTCAAAAAACACCAACTTAGAGGCTTCGCAGGATATATGTTCCATACACGGATTTACTCAGAATTCGGAGTAGAACATTTCGTGTGTCTGTGTGTCTGTGTGTGTGTCTCTGTGTGTGTCTGTGTGTCCCCCCCCCCCTTATAACTTTTGATCCGCTCAATTTACAGAGCCTAAAATTTCAGAATATATAAACAGTTACAGGCCTACAAAACTTTTATACTCGGAATTTTGAATTTTTGTTTCAGTCAGGGGTTATCAACTTTTGAATTTTTATTTTATTTTTCCATATATCTCAGAAACCATAAAAGCTAGAACGCTGAAAATTGGTACAAACATAGACAAATACAAAATCTCAAATTAGTTTTTTCAAAAAAATTCCAGGGTTTCTCAAACATTTTTTATTAAGAAAAATATTTTTTTTATGATAAATTTATGAGTTTAACTGCCTATATTTCTAAATTTTTTAAAAATATCGAAAAAAGCCGAAACACCCCAACTAGATAATTTAATTTTCTATAAAAAATATAAACATTGTATTAGCACATCTCAAATTTTTTCTAACAATTTTTATAAAAATTGAATTTAATGACATTGCTTCATAAAATTTGTATGGTAGTAGCTTACACACAATATCTATGAAGACTAAATTGTTTGATACTAATCTCCAAACATACATACATACCATCATGCAGTTTTCATATTCTAGGTAGGATCAAAGGACTGACCTCCATACTATCCTATCTTGACATACTTACATACCTAGGTACATGGTTGTATAGAAAATCAAATATCTTAAAATATTAAATAATTTGTATTTATGGGTTTATAGTTTGGTACTTATTCTTCAACTATACGTACTATCGCTATCGACAGTTGGATCTCATGTGTTACATGCAACTAGTAATATAATGTCAAGAGACAGGTAATTAGTCAAATTATTATACTCAGATCCTGCTAAAATTTTAACTGCTGGGGGCTGCTCCTCCAGCAATATAGCTGAGCATGGTCTTTTTGAGATATCGAGTTATTTGAAATTGCGTGAGATTATTTCTATTTCTTTTTTAAGGTAGCATAATGTTAGAAACTTTTTTTCAATAAATTGTATTATTGTTAATGCAATTATCAGAATAAGGAAATTTATTATCTTTATTTTATTATTTATTTTATTTAGAGGACAACATACAGCATATAATAAATTATATAAAATAAAGATGATTTGATTAATAATAAAGCCAATTACAGGTTGTCGCTGAAGTTATTGTAGTATTTTAAGATACATTAGGAATGGTTACATATTATGGTGAGATATTGTGTGAATGATGTGTGAAAATGCATATATAAATGTGTCAGTACGACAGCTAGACTTTATTAGTCAGTTCACATCGAAGATAATTCATCAAAAAGGATGCGATAATGAAGTCGCAAACGCAATTTTAAGTTTGATATATTTTTTAAATGTGGGGGCGCTTAATAAGAATATGTCGATCTCTTGGAAATGCCTATTGTATGTATTACAGATTCTGTACATTGTTGTATGTTGAGCAACAATATACAGAATGTGTAAACCAGGGGCGGATCTTTTTCTCGTTTGAGACATTTTTTTTTATTTATTATTCATAGAGAGTTATACAGTCAATACAATTTATAAAAAAAACAACAATGTATTGCTTAGTTAGTGGACCAGTGAAAACTCCATACATTAATCAATAGGACAACCACAAAAAATTAAAAATTAAAAATACATACAAACTTGACCATACATATAAAAAGCAAAACAAAAGCTGCTCAGACCAAAGCACTACGTAAGATTGAAGGAGACAGCTATTCTAAACGCACTGAGGGAACTCGCAGAGATGTCGAGTGTATTAAAGAATACATTGTATACCGTGCAAGCACGGTGCATTCTGCATTCTGGGTGTAGTTATTATTACACTTGGGAATATAGAAGGTGTTTGGATATCGGATTGCTCTGCTCGGACAGTGAAAATGTTGGCTTTCTTTTCCAAGTCACCGGCTTGAATATGAAATATTCAGCTAAATAATATGCAATATACACACCATGTGTTTAACGTGAATTGGAATATATTTATGATATTATATTGATATTATTGTGAAAAAAAAATATTTCCACATATCAAATACATGTTTTGAATTTGATTAAATTTTTTAATAGAAAGTTCTTGATGGAATTCCATTAAAATTTCTTAAAATTGACAGTGAATTCCCCCCTTCTAAAATTATTATCCCCACCTACTGTCACCAACACCCCCCCACCCCCTTCCATTACCTCCACCTCTTCCACAGTAGTTAAGTAGATTGTCTTACTAGCGTCTACAATCCGCATTTATCATTCCGCATTCTGTTTCCGGTTGGCTCTCTGATTGGTTGAGATCTCGTAGTATGGAGTCAAATGAGCTGTGAAATTTTATATTAAATACGAAAAATTAAATAAAAAATGTAAATCTAATTTATAATAATTTACAATTCAATTTATAAAGCAACTCGCTCACTCGAGTCGCTATTGTTATTATAAACAAACTTAAACCTAACCTAAGAATGCAGAAAAGAAGAGCTGGGACTAGACGCTACTGATTGTCTTTAGTTTTTAAGTTTTTTTTTTTATTAATAGGCACAGCCACCAATAGAGGCGGATTTGTGCTGTACAATTTAGATCATAATATATTTACTGTTGAAAAGAAGAGTAAAAACAGAATTCCATTAGATCTCAGAGAAATAGGGGTTTACATCAAATGATTACAAAAGGGAAGAATATGTAAAAGCAAATAAAGAATTACCAATAAATCATTAAATGCGTCAGTCACTTTCTAATGGTCGAGTGAAAGGCTTCCTACAATCAGCTATATCTTTATACCGGTGGAGGAGATGAATTTAGCTATCTCGAATATTACATGTCGTGAGCCAATCGCCAACAGTTGATGCTCCATATTAAGGCCCTACTATACCCTGGATATACGGATGTACGCAAAAATGCACACTAAATTAGCTTCTAATGTTTGAAACACGAGAAAAAATTGTATATCACCTGATATGTGATATACAACATTTTATCGTGCGAAAATGGTAAAATTTAGAGGTTTTTTTTAAATAGCAAGAAGAGTCATTGAAATTTTATAATAATAAAAAATTCAGCCGGTAGATTTTCATATTCTCTATCGAATAAAGTAAATATATACTTCATACGCCTTGTAGTTTTTTAGTTACTTACAGTAAAAAAATAAAAAAGGGTTTTACTAAAACTAATTTTACAAGAAAAGTATTAAACAAATTCAAAATTCAAAAAAATCATGCAATAGATTAAAGATGTACATACAAACTGTTCCTTATTTCAAAGACGTATCTTTTGAGGGTATTAGGGAAATTATTTTCAAAATATAATGTATAGCCTACTATAGCCTCTTAAAGGGTCTTTCTATTTTCACCACTTCTCCGTACATACCTCTATCCGAGACCAACGGGGATAGTTTTTAAGTTAGTAATAAAAGGTAACTGATGGTGAGCGCAAGCTCGAAAGCGCTACAACTTAGTCGCAAGTTAAATAGAAGTATTACAAAGTTTGTTGTAGGTATTTTTTTAAATGAAATTCTACAGAGTTGCTCACGCAAATTTTGAAGAATTTTTAAAATTTTTAATAAACATTAAAAATAAAAAGCGTTTATAACTCAATTCCACTGTTTATTTAGACTACAACCGGTTTCGTGCCAAGCATATTTTCAGTAGTAAATATACAAAAGTTTAACAGGGTATTTACAGGGTATTTGTTAGAAGTCAATTGGAGCATGCATCAGTCATCTGGAATCCACAATATGATATTTATATTAACAGTATAGAACGAATACAACAAATATTTTTGAAACATATGAAGTACAAATTTGGTAATAACTACAAACATGAATTGCAGACTTTACAGACAAGACGAAGGACCTCAGACTTAATGTACCTTTATGACATAATAAACTTCAATATTGACTGTACAGACCTTCTGAAAATTATTAACTTCAACATACCAAACAGAAGAACAAGACACACCTCAACGTTCTTTTTAGACAAAAAAAACACTAATGCCGCTCAAAATTCGCCACTGTACCGATGCCTTACCACGTATAATAATTTGGAAAAGATCAGGTCCGTGGACATATTCTGTATGTCCAGGACTCTTTTCAGGAGCCACGTTAGACAGGAATAATAATTTTTTTTTGTTACCAATAGTGAGTACATCAGTGCACCATGAAATCAAAGGTGGACTGATTAAGTTACAATTACTTATGTTGCTATTCTTATCTTTTATATTTGTTTAAAAAAATATTATTGTACGTTGCCCATTTTTTCAAATAAATTAAAAAAAAAAAAAAAAAGACAAGTTAGAATTTTTCATGGATAGCAAACAAGTGAAACTGGAGCCTGGTTTTTGAAAAAAAAAATTTTTTAAAGTTGATGAACGACTAATGTTACGGTAAAAACTATACACTTTCGCGGGCTGGAGGTTGCCAACATGTGTGATTATTCTGTTACTATAGAATATGTCAATGAATTGTCATTATATTGAGAAAAAAATCTTTGAAACATATTTGATTAGTACCTACCTAAAATTATAAGACACATTAATGAAATTATAATCAAGACATGGAAAAGCGTTTGTTAAAAAAAGGAAATAAAAGGAAGATGTCAACGATGCCTCTGATAACAGTTGACGCCTACAAAATGTGTCAGAGTAGACAAATTTCAACGTTGTCGCCGTTAGTTGTTTGTGAAAGATATAATATTAACTCAATTTGTTTTGCTGTCAGGAAATTTCATTTTTTCAAGGTGTTCATCATTACACAGGAAAAGGTAAATATAACTAAAAATGATTATAAATTATTTACAGCACAACTAATACAAAAATTATAGTCATCATTATTAAAGAATGAGTAATTTAAAATATAAATAAATGTATGGTACCTATGTTTTATCTTGTGCTCTTGAAATGTGGCTTTGCAATACGATGCGCTATGAATTGTCTACCCACGATAATTATAATATGTCAAAAACATTAGTTTTTGTTAATTTTTAGTTAAAAGTGTAAAATTAAAATGTGCCGAAACATTAGGTAATGACGTTTTATGAGTCGTATCATAGCAATTTTAATCTGAAATAAATTAAAAAAATGAAAAACAGTCCCTAACTAAAAAAATAAAAGATATAGTAAATTTTTGTTAGAAAATAAATTAATTTCTTTAATTTAATGTAAATTGGCATATCCATAAATTTTTTTAATTATATTTTATTTTAAATGTGCACATGGATTGAATAGTAATGAAACATCTCAATAATTAAAATAAATAAATATCTTTGTGCCAACCATGTTTGAGTATCTTTAATGTTTACTAATTTCGGAGAAATAACCGCTCCTTCGTTCGCACACACTTATACTAAACTTATATACTAAGTACGTGTGAAACGTGTACATAAAACTATGTATCAAAAAATTAATGGGTGGAGCTTAAATTGTTAAAAGCAGGGGATGTCAACGGAAAGATATTAAATAGTGGAGTGGTATTCAAATTTAATTGATTATTAATTATTTTTTGATTTTTATTTTCCAAGGCCACCAAATTATCTAATCTCAAACCCATCTTATTGATGTGTATTATAACCCGTTTTACTATTGAAGAAGCGGTTATGCGTCCGAAACTAGTTGACATAAAAACACTCAAACGTGGATGACACATATATTTATTAATTTTAATTATATAAGTTAAAATGTGCCACAAGGAAATGGCTGCAACGTATAAAGATATAACATCTCTATACTTTCTTCTAACTCTGTGATGATTCAAGTTGTGAAAAATTATATGGAAAAATTTAAAAAATATCTATGCCTTTAGTGATTTGAGTGATAAACATTTTCATTGCTCTTATAAGGGAGAAAAAAAATGTATGTGATACCATCATTATGATCATCATCAGCGTTACAACCCTTACTGGGTCCTAGCTGCCTCCAAGAATCTCCTCCATTTTTCTCTGCCTCCTTCTAGTTCTGTTGTCCTATAACCCCTTCGATCTGCGACAACGCCGTTCAACCATCGTAGTTTCCCTCCCTACGCTTCTTCTACCGGTTGGGTCATTAGACAACACCCGTTTTGGGAGCTCCAGATCATCCATACGATGTAAAAGTCCCAACCAGCGTAGTCTGTTAATCCAATGAACTTAACTACGCTGATATCCTGGTACAGATCATAGAGCTCGGTGTTATATCTTTTACGTCATGTGTGGCCGTCGCGCGTCTTTAATAGGTCTGTTTATTCTGCGTAAAGTTTTTCTTTCAAATGCGTCCAGTCTGTTTTCATGGTGTTTTGTTAATGTCCAGTTTTCCGAGGCATATGTGGCAACCCTGTAGAAGGTTATTAACTATTCATTTTTTCTTACAGAAAATAACAATAGTCGGTTCCTGGTGCTTTAATGAAACTTAGAACGATTATCTTTAATATTATCGCTTTTCAAATTTTAAACAATATGCTTTTTAACTTATCTTCTGACACCGTGAATTATCAACTAATTGCTTCAGTAATTAAGGACTAAGAGGGAGAAAGGGTATAATGAATGAGAACAATGTTGTATATTTGTACGAGAAAAACGAAATTTCTATTCTGGATCATCAAGAAATTAATCATTATTTTTAAATAAAATACATTTCATAACGCCTTTGGAATGTAGTGACGTAGAATAAGTAAAAGATATGATCGCGAAGCGAGGCATATAAGGCGTCTGCACTGCTCTTCAATAGCTTGTAATGAACTAAATAACAAAAATACTTAACCTAAGCCGGCAAGGCAGGATTCGAACTCACGGTCACTGGATTACTAACCCAGCGCGCTATTTTTTTCTACTCAGCGTGTACAACAAACTAAATTAGTATATTGAATGATGGGTAAAATGGAGGTATTAAAAATATTTTGTTGGAGGTATTAAAAATATTTTGTCATAAAAATTGATGCACCGAAGAAAAATAGAATAGGAGCTTATATTGATTTATTTAAGCTATATGCATAATTGTATATGCATAAAAATTCACTCTACGCATGTGTTGAGCTATTTACTGCCAAATGGCAATTTATTTCAAATAACCGTCTTGAGAAGTTATGTTTGCGTTTTATGAAGATTGAGAAATAATGTCAAATAGAATAGCACAAAATATATTTGATCTATTTTATTTTATTTTATTTTAATGTAAACAAACAGTCATAACAGAGAACAATAAATTACATATACAAAACAATTCAAGGACCAAAAACTGTTTACAGCTTATTACTAAATAGTGAAGTGCACTTTAACAATTATAAACAAACACTATCACACATATGTATACATTCTTAAATCTAAATAAAAAAAGTAAGAAAAGTAAAATAACACAAAGTTGTCATTGCTTGGTGGGACTTTGAGGAAAAATAGGAAAAGGAGGAGATAATGGGAGAGGAAAAAAATGCACACAATTCGTACATCAGTCCACCCTCCCAGCGAGTGAAACCCTCAACATTCTCCTGAACTTGTTAAATGAGGTAAGATTAATATCGATGTTGTTGAAAAAGGTGTTGAAGTTTTCACGTGCCCCTTGGAGAAAGGAAATTTGAGCATAATTTGTGGTGCACCTGGACATTCTAAAAGTGAGAGATGTCATTCTAAGATTTTAAAAAAAAGCGTAGGCTTCAAAAATCCGGAGACCGAGTCAATTTATACTGAAGATAATCAAATTACATACATATTTGTTTCAAAGATTAATTCGTTTTTCATCAGTTGTTCAAAAATACATTAAGATGGTAATAAGAATAGTTTGGTAATTTAATAATCCTTTCCAAACGTTGTTTAAAGTAAACTTCATTATTGGAATTAACAATTCAGAAAGTCACATCTGGGGAAGCTTCTGTGTGATTAACTAAAGCTAAGATTTCATCGCAAAAGTTGAACCTATTACACAAGTTTGACTTGACAAATTTTTACAGGGCAGTATTATCGTGCAAAGTATAATATTATACAAAACATTCATAAACCTTAAAAAAATAAGTTTTATCGTTAACACGGTGGAAGTTCATAATTATAAATTAAGTTTTAATTCATTTATAAAAATAAAACAGTTACAATTCACAACGAGTATGAAATTTAATAAGTCTATAGAAAGTGCTTATAAGCACTTTCGATAGACTCAACTAGGATCCGTAAAGGCAAAATTTATACTAAATTTCGAAGATTATAATTTCAATACTTAACCTATTTAATATCTACTACTCATAATTATTTTAAATATTATGCAACTTAATACCACAATTATTTGAAATATTATGCAACTTAAAAAGTACAAATAACAAAGAAAATCATTGAATGCAATACTAATCATTTCACGAGGGACCAATTAAATTAACTAATGATATGTTTGATTCCGATTTCGCCTTCCAAAGATGTATGTATTTTATTGTATATTAACTATAATTCTGGTTGATAAGAAGAAATTGCCGTTTGGAAATAAGTTCACTAGTGTCCATAGTATATGTACAAGAAGTTACAAAAATAAATAAATATTCCTTTACGTTTCTCTTGATTTATAATTATTTTCCTATAGTGACAATATCACTCAACATAGCCATTTTTTTCATTATTTACTCTACAAAATAAATTGAAATATTTGGTAACACGTAAAAAGTATGAATTTGAATTGAAGTATTATTCCTTAATTTACATACACCACGAAAACAAAAGTGTCAAAATAAAGTACCTACGTAGGTACCTTAGAAATATTGTTTTTGTATACAACGTTTGTGTTAAAAAAAACTCCAAGTAATAAAATAATTAAAATCTTAGATAACACAATATGTCTTAAACAACATGGTGTGTGGGTTTCACAAAATTAGAATTAACATTTTTTTCTGACATAACATAAACATCAAACATGCTGGGATTTTTTACGACTGTTACGGTGTTAATTTTGATAAAAGTTAATTGTTGTTAAAATATTTACAGAAGGCAATTACACAATCAAAAACATCAAATTTTCATTAAGATTACGCTTTGATTAGATGAACATAATGTGGAAGAATTCAAGTCAGTCAATTTTGAGAAGACCTGCTTTGATCAAGAATTTATGCGTGGTCTAGGAATAGTTTGAAAAAATACCAGGCATATCTGACTGATGCTGTCTGTGGAAATCATGACTTTAAAATTAATATGACTCGAGCTCTAAAAATGAGGGGGAATTTAGGGTCAGATGGATGAGGCGTTGCGGGTTTAATCGGCTTTGGAAAATTGTGGAAAACGTCTTCTTAGCATACCGCAATGCCGGTATTTTACGAAATATCGCCAAGGACCAAAAATGTTCTGGATTCCTAAGCCATTCTGAATGATAGTGGTTAGAAAATCGTATTTACCGTTTCTTCTATTGATATACCACCACTGATATAATAAATAATAATATTTGTAATTAAAATTATACACGCAATAAGGTGAATCGGATTTAATAAAGCTAAAAATAACAACAGTGAAAAATATCCGACAATTATACCTAATAAAATCGATGAATTGTCAAAATCACTTTCTGTACATAGAAAAAGCCCAAATAAAGATTATTTTTCCGTAAATTCTTGATTCCAATCTCTTATCTCTTACCTTTTCTTATCCTTGTATTGCAATTATTTTTTTTAACTTATTCGTAATTTGTGTAATCTACTTTTCTTGTTTTCTTTATCAAACTTTTTACTGATGTGCATACCTGTACTTTGATACTTGGTTTGCTGGAAGAAATTGCCAATTGGCTGCAAGAATAGTGAACGATTTTTTTTATTCAGAAATACAACAGCTTAAACAATAATATAATAATACAGTAAGATAAAATTCTTGTTAATAACGCCAATTACAGTATTTCCTAGTGGGTGTTACAATATAATATAATATAACATAGCACAATACAACACAATGCAACACAATACAATACAACAAAGTGTAACATAACATAATATAATCTTCACTGCTAGACTGCCCATGGAGATGGATACGACGTGATGGGACACACTGCGGGGAGGGGAAGGGGGGACGTATATATGTAATAAATCGGCCCGCGCAACGTGCGACCACAAACACACCACTATACAAAGCATTCATACTTATACACTGATACCACCATTTGTGGTAAACAACATGACGTGTAGTTCAAGAGACTATATATCTATTTATCGATTTTAACAATTCTTTTTTATAGGATGCAATGTTTGATGAAAACAGGTCTATCTTTGTATTGGTCATACAGTTATTATTGAAGCTAATACACGCTCTATTAACAAATGTGTTTAATATATAGTTAGTTCTACAGGATTCGATATAAAATAGTGTTTTGTTTCTGTTACTTCTAGATGGACAGTGGAAACGAATTGCACTCAGGAGTGCACTACTATCGACTATATTATTTAAAATTTTGTACAAGTAGACCAGATCAATATCTATCCTTCGGTCTTCCAGTGATTTTATTTTATAATGTGTAAGTGCTTGATCGTAATCCCGGAAATACCGACGGTTTCTGAAATTGTATTGTTTTATGCATTTTTTTTGTAATCTCTCTATAGCATTAATGTGGACAGTATAACTCGGGTTCCAGACCACAGAAGCAAATTCTAAAAGACTTCGGATAAGCGAGTTGAACAGTATTACCAGCGAGTTGGGATTCCGGAAATCCTTTGTGTTTCTAAATATAAAGCCTAGGGTCTTGTAAGCACGGGAAGTAATATTGTCATAGTGTTTAATGAAATTTAATTTTTCGTCTAATATAATTCCCAAGTCCCTCATTTCGGACTTACGTTCTAGAGTCGAGCTATTTAATTTATAGTCAAAGTTTATCCTGTTTTTGTTTCTGGTATATGTTATAAAGTTACACTTGTCAATATTCAGGAACAGTTGATTTACCTGACAGTACTACTGACAGTTGATATCGTTTTGAAGATCAATACAATCAGTGATACACTCGATTTTTCGATATAGTTTAGCATCGTCTGCAAATAATAATAAGTTGGAGGTTTTTACACAGTTTCCATGTCGTTTATATATATTAGGAACAGGAGTGGTCCCAGATGGGACTCCTGGGGTACTGAGTGAATAGGTAAATATAATGATGTGTATCCGCATACAGTTACCGCCTGAGACCTATTTTTTATGTAGGATTCAAACCATCTTAGGAGGTTACCCCTGATTCCCAGTTTATATACATAGTTTCTCCAACAAAATGTTATGATTAAGTTTATCAAATGCTTTGGAGAAATCACTATAGAAGGCGTCAACCTGTTTTCCCTCATGCATCGATTGTGTGATATAATGGGTAAACTCAAGTAGGTTCGTCTCAACAGATCTTTTGGTTCTGAATCCGTGTTGACTATTACTGATATATGGGTTTATTTTTGGGTTAATATGATTTATTATTATCTTTTCGAGTAATTTGCTAACTATTGGGAGTTTTGATATTGGTCGGTAATTGTTTACGTCACAACGATCTCCGTTTTTATGTATTGGAGATATCCATGCTTGTTTCCACACTGATGGGAAACAACCTTCGCGCAGAGATTTATTAAATATTATCGATAAAGGTTCCGATATCTCAGGCAAACAATTCTTCAAGAAAACCCCCGGTAATTTGTCGGATCCTGAGCCCTTGTTTATATTTAAGTTATTTATATACCTACTCACTAACGAAACGTCCACCTGTCATGTATTAATAATAGATTGTTATCATTTATAGGTTGCGTCTCGCCGCTTTCGTAATTATTTCTGTTTGAGTTTTGAATAAGTACAGACGTAAAATATTCGTTAAAAGCATTACATATGGAGGCGGGTTTTGTAAAGACGTTTTCATGTATTTTGTACAACTGTCGATTTGTTCAAGATAATTTATTTCTCTTAATGAATCGACAGTATAGTACCGTGTGTGAAAGAATTTTGTATGGAGTGGTAGACAATTTGCATGGGTTTTCCAGCTTTGAAGTAAAAAACATCCACTTATAGACTTCGAAGCATATAGGTTATCCAGCTGTCGATTTGTTCAAGAATATTTATTTCTCTTAATATGACAGTATTTAACTTTAGTGCCGTGCGAGAGAATTGTATGGAATAGTGAATTTTTCGCATGATTTTTCCAATATCAAAATCAAAAAAATACCAACCTAGAGGCTTCGCTAAAAAGCTAAAACGATGAAAATTTGTACGAATACAACATCTCCAACATTATTTAAGAAAAAAATTCAGCTTTTCTCAAACTTTATTTATAGAGTAAAATGCTATTTTTTGTGCCAAATTTATGTGTTTAACTGCCTATATTTCCAGAAATGTCGAAAAACGCTGAAACACCATAGCTAGATAACGTAATTTTCAATTAAAAATAAACACATCATAGCGGCACATCTCAAACTTTATCAAACAATTATTGTAAAAATTTTATTTAGAGACGACACGGTTTCATACAATTTGTATGGCAGAATATATAATATCTACAGAGACTCTTATATTTTGATACTTAATCTTCATACATACACGCATAGAATCAAGCTATTTGCCTATACGGGGTAGGAAAGAAGGACTGAACTCCACACTATCTTATCCTGACATACATGTTTTCTATCATGACTTTCTTTTTTTATAGGAAAACAAAATATTTTATAATTTCCAAATTTTTTTTTATTTGAAGTCTGTACGTTTATTTATTTTTATTTATAACATAGCTGGATTTTTATGTATATTTACACTATACACATACTATCGCCATCGACACTTGGATCGCATGTGTTACATGTAACTAGTAAATAATATTTGAAGTTTGACATAAAAAAAGTCTTAGATTATATATGATACAGATACCTAGTTAGCGCAATGAAAGTATGACAACAAAAACTAAGAACAATGTTCTGTGTTTCACTCGCCCGGTCGTATACGTACACCTACCGATACGCACACTTACATAATACGTCCACCTACAGATCTACCGCCTCACACACACATGTAAAAAAAACTTGTCATACATTTGAATTCGAAATTTGTACTACACGCGGCTTCTGTACCTTATAATTCTATGAAAAAAGTACATTATTCATCGACAAATATCGCAATTTATCATTTTTATATGGTTGTAAATTTGGCTCTGTTGTAAAGAAAAGTTAAATGCACCAAGGCACACATTCTTCATAAATGAAAATTAATTTTATAAGTCTGGAATAATAACTTTACGATGATGTGGGATAAACGAAGATAATAGTTGAGAGACATTCAGCACTGATAATTTATAATTCCCTGTGGCTCAAGAAATCAAATCTTCACAGAACATTTTGAAATATCCTAAACAATAGGTAGGTACGATGTGCCATTTTATCCAATTGTACATTAGTTCAAGAGAATTCATTTCTCTTAACATATCAACAAAGTATCAAGTCAAGATACGCGAGATTTGTATGCAGGGTCTATATTTTTCACGGTTTTTCCAACATTGAAGTCAAAAAACATCAACTTCGAGGCTTCTCAGCATATAACAAATTCATATATGGATTTAATCAGAATTCGGAGTAGAACATTAAGTGTGTCTCTGTGTGTGTGTGTGTCCTTGTAACTTTTGATCCGCTCAATGCACAGAGTGCACAGAAAATTTCAGAATATATAGAAAGTTATAAGCCTACAAAATTTTTATACTCAGAATGTTGAATTTTTGCTTCAATCAGGGGTTATACACTTTTAATTTTTTCATTTATTTTTCCATATCTCTCAAAAATCATATAAGCTTGAACCCTGAAAATTGGTATAAATATAGACAAATTTAAAGTGTCACATATGTTTTTTCTAAAATATTCCAGAATTTCTACATTTTTCAACAATGAAAACAATTTTTTATGATAAATTTATGTGTTCAACTGCCTATATTTCCAAAGTTTTTAAAAATATCGAAAAAAACGAAACAACCCAACTAGATAATTTTATTTGCTAAAAAAAATTTAACATTGTAGAAGTACATCTCTAACTTTTTCTGACAATTGTTATAAACATTTAATTTAGTGACAATATTGTTTCATACAATTTGTAAGGCAGTATGCACTACACAATATCTACAGGGAATCAATAGTTTGATACTAAATCTAACATCGATACATACCATCATCCTGTTTTTTTATTATGGGTAGGAAAATTTGGTTATTTGCTAGGTAAATGAGTAAATGAGCATGATGATATGAATGGATCAATATTATTTTAAAACAAAAATAAAAAATAAATGGTGTACTTCTTACAAAGTAAACAACACAAGGCTGAATATAATGCATTTAAAAGTTATGATGATCAACAAAATTTGTTACATAAAAGAAATTCTGAAAGATGGGAATCTAAAATTTCGAAATAATAAAACGATATATGCACATAAATAAAGTAAATATTACAAGCCGATAAAGAAAATTGTGTACCTACTTCGGTAATCACTGCCTATCTGGAATTTATGTCATGAAATGTATGAATAAACCGATCGTCATAATTTGAAAATTCATAATTTATAACATAGTGTGGCAGACCACATCTCGAAATTTCTTTCGAGCGCGCGCCTAGCGACGGCAAGTACATTTGTTTATCGCTAGGCCGAGTTCATCGCCCGCAACGTCAAACTGGTGACAATACTCCTCAACTGGGTATGACACTTCAAATAAATAAGTCTAGAATGTTCGAGGACATTGAACTTGCTACCCCCAGCGCAGCACTATTTAAGGGAGTCTACACCTCTACACGTCGTCACTTCATTTCCGTATTTCCGTCACTTCGATTCGTCACTTCACGCCGCCGTTCTCAACCACGCCGTCTCGCCGACACTTCATCTCTCGACCACCGGTCATCTCTCGACCCCGCGAGCACGATGGTACTTCACCATGCGAAGATTCGGACACTTCGAACACACCCGCTAACTCGCTCGTTATACCTACTCATCGTGAGAAAGTTCCTTTGTAAGTTATTTCATCAATTGTAAATTTACCCTTAAGCAAACTATTAATTATGATCAATATACTCATTGCTACTTTTGACCATTCTTTCTTCTTCTCTCTAAACCACTGTCCTTGTGTTCTTATTTCAAATCATATCCACTTGGGATAAAGTAAACTCTCTTTACTGGTAACCCCTCTGGTTACCACATATATTTAATAGTAACCCCTTTGGTTATTAACTACTGTTGATTGGTAACCCCTCCGGTTACCAATCAGCTTTAATAGTATTAATTAAAATCTGTATACTTGTGTTATTGTAGTTTAATAATATGTATTTGTACGAATTAATTAATTAGTTCAGTTTAGTCTTTGAACTCAAATGTTGCTAAACAAATTAATATTAAAATCAACACGGGATCCGTTGAATAACAGGATATTCACATTAAATAAGGAGAAAATGATAATTCTATGATAATATTATAATGACAAAAACATATTTTAAATGTATTACAGCTCACGTTTCAATAGAAATTGAATAAATCAATAGTGTATTTTTTTATAATAAGCACAATAAAATACAATTCACGTTAGTTAAATAGACATTTTTGAATTTATTATGCTTTTTCTAACTTTTAAATTTAGTGATGTAGAACCACTGACCATTAATCTATAAACATGACAAAAGCAACAATTAAAAAAATATATACAATTTACAAGTTTGAGATTCAGATTAGATACTATCTATTAGACGTACGTTCCTAGAATGAACCTATGTTAATTTTCATTAATAACATAAAATTTTATTGTTCCAATCCAACAGAAAACAATAATAAGTTTTCAATAAATAATAAATTATTTTACCTAATTATTTTCCTAGCAACAGATTAATCATGAAATAATCTACTGACATCTATCTAACTTTTTTATACTTTAAGAAAGAACACATTGAAAGGTTCTGAACCTAGCTATGAAGCAACAAACAAACCTCCATAGATGTCACTGCTATAATTTTCATTGTGTTTAAATTTTATATATAAATATATTAAACATATTTTACAATAACGTATCTGAATATTTTCCGAATCGTTATTCGGAATGAAAGTTGAAACAGTAAGTACTTAACACTGCTGTAAAAAAGGACATGTTGTCAACAAAGGGATTTATATTTCGAAAAGCAAATACTTTTACTGCGTATAATAAATATGTCATTAATATCCGATTTATATTTCAACACTTTGTGTTTTGGATAACTCCGTTCTGCTTCACTTAATGTACCAATCCTCTGTCCTATTTCGTAGTTTATTTCAGCTCTGTATAATCTTTACTCTGTGTGGAGAACGCTTATATGTATAAATTCATCAGTTTATATTTAAAATTTCTAGAAACAAGGCAAACTTTTGTCGAGTCTTTATTAATTTAAAAAAATAACTACCAATGTTATTAGATACATCCAATAACTTAGAACTTGAATGAAGTTTCATAAAGTTATTTAATAACGCAAGTGAATGATTTGTGACTTAAACTAAAGATGATATAGGTAACAAAAGTTTTTCATTATTCTAAGTATCAGATTTGAGTTTACATAATTTACGTATACCTATGTTTAACCATACCTTGCTTGGGGGTTCTTGTTATTATTCATTTATATAAAATATAAATATTTTTGATAATAAAGATGAAGTTAGAATCACCAAAGTTCACCAATTATGCCTTCTTAATGAGTTACCTTATCAATACGAAATTCTATATAGTTTAATAATGAAAATAAGTCGTTTTTACTATCGCCATCTATGAAGTAACGAAGAAATATATATTTTTATGGCTATTTTATCAATAAAATGTATGTAAAATTGATGAAACTGAAAACATCAGTACATCACAATATTCATACTAGATGTTTTTTTTGTAATTATAATAATATACACCTACACAAAGGCTTTTTTATGTAAACAGTAAGACCCATGTGTATTCTTTATCTCTAGTATTAAAACAAGGATGTCAGAAAAAATATGAATATCAAATTCATTTTATATTTATTGGAAACATTTCAATAGAGACAAATATTATTTCGGATACAGTAAAGTAAACACATCCAGGGCTGTGTTCAGATTCAACGCTCGACGTAGGGCGTCGAATGTACCTGAAGTTGCAGATTATGGCGTTTTTTACCGAGCATCGGGCGAACGCTGCATCGGGCGTACGCTGCATCGGGCGTTTGAAATGTCATTTATCATACATGTCTTTATTTAGGTTATATTTTCATCGAAAGACAACAGTTGGGCAGTGGTGTAAATAATGATGACCTTTTATTGGAAATTGTTGAATGATATTTTTATAAATTAACCTCTTTGTGAATGCATATTGTCATCATAAATAATGTCAGATGATGTCAACTGACATAATAGATACCATAGAAACAAAAAGAAGTCATCATTCTACAGATAAAATAGAAGTCAACAGATATTACAACTGTCAGAGCGTTTTTTACCGAGCGTTTGGTGCGTACACAGCGTACACTCGACGTTCAATCTGAACGCCACAGAGTGTCTTTCGAGTGTCTGTTTCCGGTCATTATGAACGGCTTAGAGCGTCACGAAGTGCACTCGGCGTTCATTGTGAACGTATCCCAGGTGATCCCAGGGCATCCCATCATCAGCTGGCCTAAGAATATACATTGTACGACGGTAAAGCATTGTTAAAGTACCTACATACTCCTTTCGATTCAATCAATATCAACGGATTGGTTGGATATAGTGAATCACTATTTTTACTGTGATATTTGTTGAAACGTTTCATATTGCGATAGCTCTCTCTTATTTTCTCTATTCAATCGATCTTTGTGTCGTCCATCTACATGTTAATCTGTTCTGAGCAGAACGTAGATCACCAGTCATTGAAGACCTCATTGCATTGTAGTTATATATTGCTGCCATCTGTTGGAAAATGTACGAACCAAGTTCAATACTTTGGTTCTTTCATAACTAGCAGTAAGCTCTTTTGCTGTAGATACCTACATACATCATAATATGTAGATCAAAATATAATAAGTGATATTTAATTTTTATTTTGCATTCCCTATTAAAATCTTTTAATACATTATTAAAATGATGAAAACTTCATCCAGTTCGCATGGTAGAACATTTTATTGCGTGGGTTGGTACATTTTCCGTACCGTTTGTTTCTTGTTAATGTAAGGCATACATTATAATATTTTGATATTATATCTTAAATATTAAATTTACATGTCCCATAATTTTCATAATATTCTCTCTCTCTCTCTCTCTTGTTTCTTCCTCTCGTTATTTATTAATGGAAGTTAATTTTATTCAAGTATAGGTACATTTATTATATACGATTCAAATTCCAAAAGACGCCTTTTATTCGGTTTTTTGGCTTCGCTATAAATACACCAATATTTGAGGTTTTTCTTTACAACATGAATATTAAATGTTGTTTATAACTTGGATGGTATAACAGAGAATTATAACACATTGCATAAATAATGAGTATACAAACACAACATACAATAATAAATTATTTAGACTAAACGATTATATATTTATATTAACTAGTTGCATGTAACACATGAGATACAACTGTCGATGCTGATAGTATGTATAGATAAAGAATACGTACCTACCTACCCACCAAACTATAAATCCTTAAATCTAAATAATTGAATATTTAAATATATAAATATTATAAATATAAGGGTATATCATGATTGTAAAGTATGGAGGTCAATCCTTTAAATTTTTACAACAAGCGTTTAATAAGTTTTGATATGTACCGATATAATATGTTTATTTTTTTATTGATAATTAAATTATCTAGTTGTGGTCTGATTTTTTACGATATTTAAAAAAAATGTTGTGAATACCTGGAACTTATAATAATGAGTTTGATATATTTATTTATTTGTACATCTTCTTGTACATAATATAAACAAATATCATTGTACACTGGCGGGCTTATTGCCATTAGGCAATTTCTGCCAACCAACCAGATTACAAAGTATGACAACATTGTGTATGTACAATAGCAAAAGAATAAGAGTAAAAGATAACAAAGAAAATATATATTACACAATACTATTAAAACAAAAAAAAATAATAATTCACAGTAAGAAAAAAAGGATAGGGCAAGAACAGGAGAGGAAATATTGTATTTGTTTATATTTATATATTTTTAAAATGTTCTAGCTTCAATAGTTTTTGAGATATTTTATTTATTTATTTAACATAATAATTTTACAATACAAATCAATATGAAAATTCACTAGTAATAATATTTTTACATATTTTTCCTTGCAGTACTTCATCAAAAAGATTACAATCTTGTGCTTGATGAGGGAATCACTTAATATCAATACAAAGCAAAGTCAACATAAAAGTAAAAGTAATTAAAATCAAATCATACATGAACAAAAAAAATCAAATAAATATTTAAAAAGTTTGAAAATAAATGAAAAAGAGGAATATACAAATGAGAAATTATATCAGAATACATATTCAAACAAAAAAAGGAAAAACATGAAAATAATTGAAAAATGAGTAATATAGACGATTCAAATATACCAAAACACATATTCAAAAATAAAAAAAAATAAAATACTGGAAATTGAAACAAATCAAACAACAAAATCGAAAACTACTATTTTAGAATGTTAAGTGCAATTTTAATTTTTGTTTAAATTTTTTAAATTCTTTTATCTGCTTTAATTCATTTGGGAGGCAATTGAAAAATTTTATTCCCAAATAAATGTAGTTGTTTTGGAATTGTCCTGTATTACATTTGGGTATTTTAAAATCGTTTTGGAAATGTAGAGACTTATTTTTTTCAAATTTTTGTAAAATATTATCTTTGAAAAATTGTAAAATAGACACTTTTTTATAAATATTATCTACTTTGGGTACTTTGAATATGTCAAATAGTGTTGTAGTGAGGAAAGTGCGTGTTTTCTTTAGTATAACCTTTATAATTAATTTTTGTACAACTCTAACTTGGTTTAAAATATTGTCATATTATGCTCCTCCCCAACCAATGATTCCATAAATCAGCAAAGAATGAACCGTCGCATAATATATGTTTTTTAGATTTTTTAAGTTTAATACATTTCTTAGTCGTATGAAAATATATATACATTTCCTTATTCGTTTAACTAAGTCACCTAAATGCGCTTTCCATTTCATGTTTTGGTCAATAATAATACCGAGGTATTTTATCTTTGAGGTTGGTCGTAGTGTTGAGCGAATTTCGCTGCAGTTGCTGGTGTTGCAATTATTATGATGTATGATTATTTTCAAATCCAGATGTGTTTTCAGTTTATTAATAGAGAATGGGATAAAGTGTGTTTTTTCGGTATTTAATGATAGAAGATTCGTATCAAACCAGTTTTTTAACATATTGATGTCGGCATTCGCCAGTTCACAAACCGTATTCCATGCATCCCCCTCAATTACTATAACTGTGTCATCAGCATAGGATATTATTTTTCCATTTAACTGCTGTTTAAATATATCATTATCATAGACAATAAATAATAGAGGGCCCAGCACTGTACCTTGTGGAATACCGAAACAGCTTGTTTCCACTCTACTGCAGACATCATTTATCTTCACTAGTTGTGGACGTTGGTGTAGATAGCTTGCAATCCACTCAAGTGCTTTATCATTTATACCAACACTTTTTAATCTAGATATCAGCTTCACATGTGAGATACTATCAAATGCCTTTTTTAAATCTATAAAAATCCCGATACATTTTGACTGTTAATCTAATGAACGTTGTATAATACTTGTTAATTTTGCAATTGCATCTTGTGTACTTCTATTTTCCATAAAGCCGAATTGATTTTCATGAATTATATTGTTGTATTTGATGAACTGAGTCATACGCTTTTTAACTATTTTTAACTATTTTTATATATATGAAAGAATAGAATGGTTTTTGAGATATGTAAAAAAAAGGTTGATAAATCCTGACTGGAACAAAAATTAAAATATTATTATATTCATTTAACACGCTACTATTGCTTTCTTTGGGCTGGAATAACTTGTTAATTGGAAGAAATTGTCATATGGCAATAAACTCGAGACTTATTCAGGGTGAAAAGAAGTGTGTGTTTTATTAAAATAACAAGTAAACGAATGTAACGTAGGCAAATACAGACTGAACGATTGAAAAATAATAGAACTAAAATGCCAAAAAGTACAAAACATCAATTAAACACAAAATAATTTAATAACAATCTTTATCACCCATTTAACAAAGTCTCTGTCTGAAAGAAAAAATATCGAGTTTGAATACTCGTACAATTTAAGTGAACTTTTCAAGATGATCCTCTAATACAAGCCGAATGAAATTTGCAGTGCTAGCTCTCTATGAATGGTAGTAGTTTTTAAGATAACTTGTGGAAAAAAACTTTTGTGAAATCATTGTTCCAAGAGCCATATTAAGTAAAAAGAGTTGAAGCGGAAAATTGAGGCTTGCAAAAAATTTTAAGAAGATATTTTTTTTAATGTTATTGGATGTTGACTAGGGTTGTTAACTTTTATTTACGGATAAGCGGGAAATCAGAAATTAATATGCGGGACTTGGCCAAAAAAGCGGGACTTGCTTAGATATGAAACAAAAAACAATTGTGTTTTTTTATCACTTTTATTTAAATTTAATCTTTAAGTAAAATACTTTGCTCAATGAAATGTACAGCGTACCCATAATCACAAGACAATTCGTTCTTTTTGAGAGAGTACTTGTCGTGTGATTTGGCCAATTTGGGGCAATTTTTATATACTTATTTGAATGGGATTTCTGTATAATTTCTAGGTTTACCATAAAGCGGAACAATATTAGCGTCCCAACCAATGATTCCATAAATCAGCAATGAATGAACCGTCGCATAATATATGTTTTTTAGGTTTTTTAAGTTTAATACATTTCTTAGTCGTATGAAAATATATATACATTTCCTTATCGTTTAACTAAGTCACCTAAATGCGCTTCCATTTCATTTGGATCGCGGGACGCTATACATGTCTGCGGGACGGGACGCGTATTTACCTTTCCGTGTTGATTAGGAGGCAAGTACTGCCTCGAATTAGGCACTAGTTTGTTGCGCTAATGCACTTAAAAACTTGTGTTGAATTCAAGGCACGTGTCAAAAGGCACAAGGCACGTAAAGCAAAAATATATATCTGATAATGCCTGAGTTTTTCTTCCTTTCTTTATCCTTTTGTTTTCCTATCATTGCTATGAACTGTTATTTATTTATTTATTTGTAAACGATACATAATTACATTATACATAATACAGCTTGAAGTACCTACAACAACAAAATAATTTCAAGATTACAGTAATAAATTTAATGCTAGGTATCTATTAAAAGTGTTTTCTTATTTTTACCATTGTGAAATTCTGTATAATTTTTATATAGTCTCATTTGACTTCCAACTAGGTGAATCTGTTTTAGGACGTCCGATAAGTGAATACGATTAGTATCAAAACTTAACCATATTATTTGATGCTTGAAAACTTAATACATAAAAATTTAAATTAAGTTAATAGCGAACAAACTAGAATAAACTTAATTTAATGTTTGATTCATCTATGCCAATGGATATAAGCCAATTGTTTAATGTTTTTTTTAGAATGTCTGTTTTCACATTTTTCCAAGTGCATGTCAGGTAGTATATTGTAAAAGTATGTAATATTTTTTTTTATATTTCTTCTGTTATCTTTATTATATTTATTTATTTATTTTTTTTTTTTTTTTATTGAGTATCATAATATTATGAACATACACATAGTACAAATATTTAAATTAATACAATTTTTTTTTTCAATAGGTACTGTCCCAAAAAAGTTAAAAACTTGTGCTTGGGAATTTGTTTGTTATGTTATAACGTTATTGCCATAGTTTTTATATAACTCTAGGGGCCTATTCCGGTCAAACGGTGGAATCAAAACCATCAATATATAATATCTTAAGACACTATACAACTCCAAAATATAATTATATCCATGATATGGGTAAACAGTGATGGTTTTGATTCTAACCGATCGACCGGACTTACCCTCCCCCCTCCTGGTTGGTTGAAAGAAATTGCCGTTTGGCAATAAACTTGTCAGTGTACTAATAAATATACAAGAAGGTACAAATAAAAGTAAATAAATATATTAATAAAATATGTATACAAGAATCGGTTTTATTTTCGATGTCGGGTAATCGATATTTCGAGTTGTTTATTATTTGATTTATTCGTTTTTATGTCCCTTATTTCTGTTCGACAATATTGACATTTTTCATTTTTATGGTGCACCAGAGATCGAAGGCGTTTGTTGAGTAAGGCCTATCATTTTTAAGCACCACACATAAATGCCATATGGCTCCCCAAGCCGCCATCCCATAAATACTGTCCTGGTGAATCCTTACAGATTATTGTTATTTTCCTCACTCACATAACACTTTTTGAATTTTATTTTGTCTTGGAACCTTTAAAAATCAAAAGACTTTCAAGAAAGTTTACACAAGAGAAAAATAACAAAGCTACAACACACAACATTATATGTACATAGGCCCAGTATTTCAGTCGGCCCTTAGGAGTTTAACTCAAGTTTAACAAAAATATTGCGTATTTCAGTACCTAATCTTCCCTTAAATACGTCACTAAACGACAAATATTTAACTCAACGTTTCTGGCGGATCGCGTGTCTTAATCTTGAGTTAAGTATTGTTTCTAGTCTTTTTCGCCAGGTGGCGTACTAATCGCCGCACGCTTTAATGTTTTATTTCATTTTATACTACAAATAACTATGCATAATAATTATAATCATGATTTATTTTTGTTGTTAAAATAAAAGACTTGATATGAGGGAGATCGCGATCCACTTCCACGCCGGCGACGCTATAGAGCTCATTGGCCCTGTTCACCACCGGACGCAGCCGCAACATCGGACAAACACAAAATATCCACCATCCATCGGGTTCAACCCACTTTCCCACTTTTTAAATTGATCCATCCTGTTTCTATATACATAATGTGTATTCTTAAATTTTCTACATAAGACACTATTTTACCATTATCACTTAGTTCCATATCCATCTGTAAAATGTACATACATTTTGCATTGAAGAACTACGTACGTAGTACATATTCAATGACATTTTTTCACTACAATGTTTGATTTTAATTAAAAAAAACATCGATCAGTATAAAAAATTGAAAAAGTAACATGCTGTGTAATGAAACAAATAAAATAATGTGTTGTTATAATAATAAAATAATATTTAGTCACAGCTTCGCGTCACGTATCATTTAAGGTTATTACAATTTTGACAGATGCGTTATAGACAATAACCATAGAAAAACGTAAAATATATCTATAGTTGAAGATTACGTAACTGACGTTTCATTTTGCACTGAAATACGCGAATGAAATTTAATCTTCCCTAAACTTTTAACTTGGATTACCAAATCCAACGATTTAAGGGCCAACTGAAATCTCGGGCCATAGTTATCCAAAATACTGACTATTCAATCGTTTTTAAAATTAAGCTTTTAATATACATATAGCGCCGTTTAACGATACAGAATCATTCCAAAGATGCCGATAGTTTGATTTTGTGTTGCTCTAAGAAAAATAGTAATGATCTTGCTCTAAGCACTGCGGACATCATGAAGTAATATATTCCGGTTTATTGGATATCATGTTGTAAATTATAGGACAAATAACACAATTGAATCAATCATAAAAAGCTGCCTTGTTGACTCAATACCCTTAAAGAGTTGTGGTCCAGTGAAAGTGAGATAATGCCACATTAAGCGTTATTTTCTTTGGTTATGTATTCGATACATATGAATTTGCATTGAGACGAAATTTAACTTTGTCTAAATTATCAAAATGTTCAACTGTAGTGTCTGTAAAAATCAATAAAAAACGAGTGGGTTGTGGCCAACACTAAACTCTCCACACCACAAATATTGACAATGAAATATTTTATTCATTCTAAATTTTACTACCAGGAATATAAATTTTCTAACGATAGTATATTTTCATGTTAAGATAGACAAACTATTAATGCAGTATGGTGAAGACTGCATATGTTGTATGAAATATTTTAAAAAAAGCAGATAAATTTTGTTTCAAAGAGCGTTAGAGCATTTTGACAATGTTGACACGTGATATCATATGAAGTAATTTTATGATATCTATGAAAAGCTAATCAGTTCTAAGTTCAAGCTATTAATATTCTTATATCAATATGAAATCAATGAACTGAACATTGCCAAATATAAAAAAATTCTCTTGTTACATATAAGTTTCATACAAATATCCATTAAATAAAATATAATTTTTGAAACCGTTGAATATTTTTCTTTTAACATTGACCAACTTTGAATACAATTTTATGAAGATTCTTGGTGTTGCATAAATAGTTGAAACCAAATTAAAATATCTCTAATTTCCAGGTCGTGAGAGCATTTTTTCAGTTTTAATAGATGAAATCATAAAGAAACATTGGGAAAAAATGAACCGTTGTCTATAAAAAACTAATCAGCTCTAAGTTTATGGACTTAACACATGTGATATCAATATGAAGTCAATCGGACTTATAGTTTGGGCTGCAGAGAGGACACAAAAAAAAACAACGTAAATGATGAATTCATAGAGAAGAAATCAAAAGTTGTCTATGGAAAACTAATCAGCTCTAGGTCTTTGCACTTTACACATATGATGTTAATATGAAGTCGATCGGACTTATAGTTTGGGCTGTAGAGAGGACACAAAAAAGATAAATGCTACGGCGTACGGCGTATACGCCATACACACAAACACATCACGACGAAACTCATAGTGTGCATTCTCTACATGATACCCATTGAGAAATTGATGTAAAAAAAAATACGCTTAAATTTTGCGAAATCATGACTCTCCCCTATTCCATAGTGTGGAGAGTAACAAATGAAATATTTTATGATTAAATTTATGAGCATGACACTGCATAAGTTTTTCACACCTATCTCCGTACTAAACCGTTTACATTTTTGAGCAACACGAGAACACGCGAAAAACTTTCACTGAACCGTGTTTTGAGAATAGGTTCTCAACAGAAGTTTCAACTTTGGAGCTTTTTCAAAGTTTTCGAGTCAATTTACTAGGTACCTTCTTTATTCCCTTGTGAGGTTTTCGAAACAACTTTGATACCACTTAAAGTTTTTAAATGCCTTTGCTGTGGAGTTTCTGTGGTTTGAAAATTATTACGAACATTAAGTGTTTTTTTATCGTGCTACGGACAATCAATCTAAATTGAATGTGTCCTGAAATTTTCTATTTCAAAGGTAACTTTTATTCTTTTTGTTTGAAAACAACGATGTAGATTTATTTTCCATCAAGCGAACTGGCTGTATAGTGTAGATTTCAATAACATTTCTCAATGAAGTTAAAAATAAATTGCTTAGCATAATAATAAGCACAATTCTTTACAAAAATATACTATGAAATCTATGTTAATCAAATAATTATTATTTAAATAACTTATAATCGATTTTAACAAAGCTACCTTAACTGTCACTTTGCTAAAGCTTGGGAAGCTCCTAGCTAGCCACGTTAGAAAGTACCATTGAATTATTAGGTTGAGAGTTGTTGTTGATGAATATCACCAATTCTCAAACAGTAATCTTCCTTAAATTTTGTGTGAATGTTGACATTATTTACTAATTGAGATTTCTGTCAATTGGGGTTTTTGACATTAGAAGCAAACACTGGTGGTTAAATTATCTATGAAAGTTTCGCTTCCGCTAGAAATCTATCTACTGGACGGGCGTACTCAGCGTATTTAGCGATGCAAGCTGTAGAGTACAGAGAAGACTGGAGGCGCTTTTTTATTTGTTCACGAAGAATTCTTTGCATTGAGGAAACAAACGAGACAAACAGACGGGCAGAAATTTGTCGTAGAATATAAGTATGAAAATCAAAAGACTAAGCTGCGATGATCTTTTGAATCGAATATTGAAAATTGAAAAATATTTTAAAAATATCATTATGTAGATGTACCTATTTTTCATATTTGTAAATAAATTATGAGTTATTTGTTCAAAATTACAACTAGAATAAGATATTTTCCGGTGTTTATAATATGAATGGGTCTATTTTCCGATTCAGTGGAAGCTTTAAATATCTTTGGGCATGGTGAATAGAATTTTTTATTATCGTATTATCTCGAACGAGCTCACAGACCATTATTTAGGAGGAAAATATATTTCTTCGTAATGGAGAGTCAAATAGCTTATCACGATAAAATAAGTCTTCTACATATCGTCCTGAAATAGTGTCTTAGTTGTACTCATAAGGCCTAAAATATGGTATCCTATTTGCAAATATTAGAAATTTCTACACGTTGTGTTAGATTCAGGGATCTGTTTGATGCATAAAGGTCTTTTGGATGGTTGAAAATCATTACATCATTAAAAGTGTACTAAAACCAAACATTTTAATTGTATAATGCAATCGATATTTTTATAGATTTTTCAGAATATCCATATAATGCAAAATAACCATATAGCCTAAAAGTAACAAAATAATAAACACTATAGATTAGAAGCAAATACTTACGAATACAATTGTATGAAATGTTTTACTGGTCGTGTGATCATATTCTGTAAGCGAAATAAGTCACAGTCGAATTATTGCGCGACACTGAGCGTCAATCGCATGAAAATACATATGGAAGTAATTGATGATAGACCCTGCGATTTTGTTGATAGACCCTGCTCACGGTCTCGAGTAGTAATGGAAAATAAATTTTTTTCGTCAGATCCGGTTATTTGAAACATTGTTTTTAATTAAAGTAAATTGAAAAAAACTATCCTCAAAGCTACTTTTTCATTAACTTTATTGAAAACTAATTTCGAAGAACTTTTATTTCAAGTAGGGAACTTTGCAAATTTCTAAAGTTTTCGGTGCTTAGAAAAATATCACCCAACAAGGAAAATGTTTGTAAAAGAAAGAACAAAAAAGATTCGGATTTTTTTAAATAAAATAGTTCAACCTTAGCTTCCGCTTTGCGTTTGATGGAGAAATCGACAAACTATAATTGAGATAGGAGAAAAGAACTTCTGTGATGATTATAAATGTGGATATATTTAGTATCTGGCTACTTTTAGATACTCAGATATAGTAAATGAATACACGCGTTTCACTTAACACAGTTTACAGTAATTTAATACATATATACAGAGTGAAGTACAAATAATTAGTTATATATGAATGAACCGCAACGTGAGAGCACTATCGAAACTAGGCGCAACATCAATATATTACAATATATTATGTAGTACCTATATATTTTTATTATTTATTTATTTTATTGGATACAACAGCTATAAAATAATTTATAATGAAAAATCAACAAAATATGATTTACATCGCCAATTACTGTGTCCATCTATCAAATATAGGTAGGTATATAATTTCAAAATAATAATGCAAGTTAAACAATTATATCGTATACAAAATCGCTGCCTTGAAGAGGAAGGGAATAGACGGGAAGAATGGGGAAAGGGAAGAGTTCCGCTGTCAAATAAAACCACTTGAAGGTGTCTAATGTGGATTTGTACTGGCTGTATTGATGTGCGTACCTATATGTTTTATTTTGTTTTTTTAGTCAGTCAGTAGTTTGTGTATGTACATATGTCATTAATAAATTGCAACAATGTGATTGAATTTTAGTTTTGTAGTTAACCGATTTCAGGTGACAATCAATCATACGTTAAAATGCAACTAACAAAATGCCCAACCAACCCTTACCGGGGACATACCATTTAAAAGGTTGTAGCTCCAAAATTCGAGACTCCAGCCAGTCCTCTCTCAAATAAGTTCCTCTTATATTATTTATGATTTAATAAATAGTTAATTACATCATGCGAAAACGAGTGTGTTTATTGCTACATGGAAATTACTTCCAACCAATTAGTGCTCTCAACAGAAATGAAAGAATAGCGTTAGAAATAATATAAAAAGATCATTAAGCCATTATTCATAACTAGCGGCATCTTAAACTCAAAATGACATGTTGTTGTTTAATGTTGAATAAAGGTAGCTTTTAAACAGTCTTATTAATAATATTTTTTTTCATTCACTGCACAATAATTGACTTTATTTTTGAAAACCGCCGGATGACGAATCCAAAACTTGAGACTCAGATGTCAGACTATAAACCAAATAAATCAATCATAGGCTAGGCATATTAGGATTTTCAGAAGCAAATTTTGCTATAGTTTTTATTTTCTCATCCTTTATGTTTTTTGGGTCGCTGAACACGAATTTGAAGTTTGCGGGCAAAAATTTTGCCCGGAACTTTGTTTTTTGGGCACTTTTTGGCAAAATTTTGGCACTTTTTTCAGTTTTTGGCCTTTATCGCAAAAAGTAAACGTTTTATAATGATGATTGTAAAATAAATAAAGCCAAATAAGTATTGCAGAAAAAAAATCTTTGAAGTCAAAAATACCAACTTGGAGGCATGCGGCATATAGGTTATCCAACTGTTCAATACAATTTATTTCTCTTTACATATCGACATACTTTCAAGCCAAGACCCGCGAGTATTGTGTGGTCAAGTCTACATATTTAATTTGTTGTTCCAGTCAAAGTAGGTACATCATTATTTTTATTTCATTTTTCTATATCTCGAAAATCATAATAGCTAGAATCCTGAAAATTTGTGTCTATATAGAAAAATACAAACAGACCCAACAGTCTACATAAAGGAAGAAGTTTCTGTCTCTATTTACAAATTAAAAAAAAATCGAAAAACGCCGATACTTTAATTTTTTGATAGTTGCATGTAACACATGAGATCCAACTGTCGATAGGGATAGTATGTTTAGTTGAAAAATACGTACCAAAGTAAATCCGATGAAAATGAAATGAATATTTAAAGATATTTTGTTTTATATACAAAATATGTAGGTATGTTTGTACGGGTAGGATAGAATGGAGGTCAGTCCTTCTTTCCTACCCAGAATATTAAATCGAGTCCCCGTCCCCGTAGATATTGTGCAGTGTATATTGCCATACAAATTGTATGAAACGATGTCGGCACTAAATTCAATTTTTATAAAAATTGTTAAAAAAAAAATTGAGATGTACATGCTATCGACATTGCAGTAGGCGGCTTTTTTCAATATTTTAAAAACTTTGGAAATATAGGCAGTTAAACACATAAATTTATCATAAAAAAATATTTTTCTCAATAAAAAATGTAAGAGAAACTCTGGAAATTTTTTGAAAAAATAAATTTGTCATTTTGTATTTGTTTATACCAATTTTCAGCGTTTTAGCTTCTATGGTTTTTGAGATTTATGCAAAAATAAAGAAAAATTGTATAATGCAAAAGTGTTAAATATTTTTTATACTAAACAAAAAAGAACCTTAATCGCTGCGAAAATATATTTTTTCAGACTACAGAATACTAATCTACACCAAATAAACGATTTTGAATCTGATAGATATAATGACTTACAAAAAATCACCGCCAATAAGTTTTGACTTATCATATTTTTTTACAAAAGTTGCGTAAGAGTACTAGTCCCATTGTGAAGCCAATTCCTATTTTCTGGCAAATCATTGAATATGCAGCGAAATTTTATCATAGACATAAGATATCCCGCCAAATAGTCATTGGAAAATATGAATAAACAATCAAAATTAAATTTTGTATTTATAACAGATCATTATGCGTATATAATTTTAACTCGTATTTTAGATAAGGAACAGAAAAAATTCACTTAAAAAAATAAATCGATTTAAAAACTTGAAAGATAGAAAAAATCACTGAATTATATGAAAATTAATTTTATATAAATATTTTTTTATTTTTTACGAGACGTTCATGTTGTATATTAACTTAAAGATTACATTTTTATTGACAAACATTTTTTCAACATCTCAATAGAGACGAAATTGGGATATTGTAGAAGAACCAGGAACTCGAGGCTCCTGCAGGGCTTACGACCTGTCATCGGCTGGTTTACGTGATCACTTTATGCGCTTGCGCAACGTTCAAAAATTATGCCTTCTTATTGAGTTCCCTTGTCAATGTAATTTTTGAAAGTTCTATATATTTGAATAGTGTGTAACATTTCACCTGAAAATAAGGGATTATGCTATTGCTATCTATGGAGTAACGGAAAAGCCTTTTTGGAACGCCATCTATTGAGAAATTGAGAAATTAATTTATTTGTAAACAATGAAAGCAACAGTCCTTATAAATGAGATGATGGTGTCACGCACAGATGTCATCCCTGAACTGCGCCAGAAATATTATTTCATTTTTGGCTTGTTTACCTACTTGTACCAATGTGTATGTAAATCGAGATTTAAAGATTAAAGTTAAACGAGAAATGTTGTATATTAACTTAATGATTACAGTTAAATAGAGATAAGTCAAATAGATAAAGTTTATTTAGTTATTATAATATATATTAATTTTCTATTATCTCCGAGAAATCTAATTCTTGTCACGTTTCAGTTTTAGGTGAGGAGTGTAGGCACAAAAACATTTGGCAACTTTGCGAAGAAAAAGTTTCAATCCGCAGCCTTTTCACTTTGAGCTTAGAGAAGTTCAAATTTGTAGTTTCAACATGGACAAATGAATGAAAATTATTTTTTTGTTCTCAAATATCAACTTGAGCAAATTGCGAGTCAAGTTGCGTAGCAAATAAGACTTTAAAACCGCCGTGATTTGAAAAACAAAAATACAAATTATTTTTAATATGGATATAAAAAATATCACATATTATAAGTGCACTCTGCAACTTTCGAAACTGTCCAGCACCAACTCCTAACGTTTTTTTTCATTATAAACTGAAAATTTCTACATAAGATTTAAATTTTGTTCCCTACAAGCCTATCTGCAAATTCATGACCTCTCCGATAGATGGATTATATCTGATCTGATGCTCCTCTATAAGATAATCGATCACTACTTTAGCTCCTGTTACCTTGTTAGTCACATACATTACCATATTCCAACAAGGAATATCTACCCGCCAAAATCTAACATTCCTATGTGAAGTCCAACATTAATGATTTGCATAACTCACCAATGAATTCATCGATTGGACAATGATTATGGTTATCTGAATGATGTTTTCTTCGATTATATTAAGACCCTTGTGTACCCTGGGTATAAGAATGTACGCAAAAATGCACACTACATTACCTTTTAATGTATGAAACACGAAAAAATATTGTATATCACCTGATATGTGATATTCAACATTTTATCGTGGAAAAAAGGTAAAATTTAGAGTTTTTTTTAAACAGCAAGAATAGTTATTGAAATTTTATAATAATCAAAAACCCAGCGGGTAGATTTTCATATTATCTTTCGATTGAAGTAAAAATCTATTTAGGCCTTGTACTTTTTTATTACATACAATAAAAAAAATATAATAGGGTTTTACTTAAACTAATTTTACAAGAAAAGTATTAAACAAATTCAAAATTCAAAAAAAACTCATGCAATAGAATGCAGATGTAAATACAAACTGTTCCTTATCTTATTTTTTACGTATCTTTTGAGGGTATTACGGAAATTATTTCCAAAATATACTATTTAGCCTACTAAAAGGACACATTTAGGCACAAAAACATATTGTCATATAAAATATGTAATTTTTTGGTTTGCATATTTATATCCATACAGTTTAATTTTAAGGGTTTTTCCTTTTTTGCTTAGTTTATTATTGTTTTCTTTTCTGTGATTTTGTTTTCTATGTGTGTTTTTTATGCAAAGGGCTATATATGTTGTAAATCATTAAAAAAATAAATATAGTGATTTAGAATATCACATTTTTTTCGCAAAAGTAGTTATTAATTTTTGTACATAGCAACTTCATATCTTTTTTAAATGGCAGCACAAAACTTCAATTTTCTTCACGCATGGAGCCATACACTTACTAACAGATTTTATGACATGTTAGTGCTACAATATTAAGTTATAAAACGATTTTGTGGATATTACAAAGAAGATATGAAAAAAAATTCATATCATTGTAATTTTAATTAATTTAATATTTTTAAGAATAAGATTAAATACGAAATATTAAAAAATCACATTGAATAAGAAAGAAGATAACATTTGAATTTCTAGCTTACGGATTCGGAATTATAAGACATAAAAATGTCTGTTTTTTTCAAAAGTTTACGACTAACAATTATTGAGTATTCGTAATATTTGAGTTTAAACATGTCAGTTCGTTATTTTTTAAATATATTTTTACTTAAGTTCCAAGTATATTAATTTATTTATATAAGAGCAAATAATCTGTAAATTAAAATATATATTTTTACTTAAGTTCCAAGTATATTAATTTATTTATATAAGAGCAAATAATCTGTAAATAAAAATATATATTTTTTTATAATAATAATATAGTAATTGAATATTTTTATTATTGCATATGCGCAAACATTGGATTTTTTTCCCTGTCGGGAGTCAAAGATATTTTTTAACAGATTTTTAATTATCTCAATAGAGAGGAAGTTGGAATATTTACTGTAGGAGAACCGGAAAATCAAGGCACCTACAGGGCTTACGACCTGTCATGGGCTGGTTTACGTGATCACTTTATGCGCTTGCGCAACGTTCACCAATTATGCCTTTTTTAATGAGATCCCTTTCAATAAAATTTTTGAAAGTTCTATATATTGCAATACTGAAATTCTTTTCGCTTGAAAATAAGGATTTAACTACAGCCATCTATGTGTGAAATTATGAACTACATTCTTTTTATTTTTATTTATTTAGTATACACCACCTATGACTCTTATTAGCACAAATAACTGTCGACCGGTTTCGAGAACAGTGTTCTCATCTTCAGGATGACTTACATACTCATCCATGCTGAAGATGAGAACATTGCTTTCGAAACCGGTAGTCAGTTATTTCTGCTTATAAGTGGTGTATACTTAGTTATTATTTATATTATAAAATAAAAATTATAATGACGCCACAAAGTTACTTCCGTGGAAATAAAAACGAATTAAAATATTTTCACCTCAATCCATTATCACGTTGGCTTTCGTGGGTCGGTTGGGTGTCTGACTGCTGATCCAATGGTCCTGGGTTCGATTCCCGGTGGAGACACTGTTTTCAATTGTGTTTTCAGTCTGGATCTGTGAGACGATTAATTTCGCAAGTCTCCAGAATGTGCCAAATTGTTGTTGGGTGTGTATTAAATTAATATTTGACATAGTACCTGTTAGTTGCCCGAGAAGCAATATTAAATCAATAAATAAATCAAATCAAAGATTATTCTATGACCTACACAATACGCACATATTAGAGTAATATATTTTTAATTAAATAATAATCTTTAATGATAATAAAATGTAATGTCAGACAAGGAGATACCATTTCAACTAAACTGTTTACATTGGTTTTGGAGGGCATATTTAAAACTTTGAACTGGGAAGACAAGGGAATAAAAATAAATATAATAAACTTAAACCACATCAGTTTTGCAGATGACATAGTACTTATAAGTGATGATCTGGAAGAACTTCATATTATGATAAAAGAACTCCACGATGCTTCCCTAATGGTCGGCCTGGAAATTAATATTAACAAAACGAAAATCATGAGTCCATCTAACAGCACAATCACAATTGATAGTAAAATAATTGAAGCTGTTGAAGAATATGCATACCTTGGACACAAGATAAAATTAGGAAAGGATAACCAGACAGCAGAAATACCCAGAAGGATCGGACTAGGTTGGGCAGCCTTTGGAAAACTTAAACATGTCCTAAAAAACAGAGATATTCTCACATGTCTGAAAAGAAAAGTGTTTGAAACATGTATCCTGCCTGTGCTTACGTATGGTCTGGAAACTATCACGCTAACTGCGAGGACCATACATAAGCTAAAATGCACTGAGAGATCCATGAAAAGGTAAATGATAGGCGTAAGTCTAAGAGACATAATTAGAAATGAAGAAATCAGACGCCAGACAAAAGTTGTTGATGTCATGGATCTAGTTGCAAAACTTGAATGGCAATGGGCAGGTCATGTTGCCAGACAGGGTACGGACAGATGGGCACCCAGAATTCTAAATTGGAGACCATGGGATATGAAAAGGGGAAAAGGCCGGCCCCAGAAAAGGTGGGCCGATGTTATTGTCCCTGTCGCTGGAAACAGATCGGTTCAAAAAGCCCAAAAAAAGACGAGTGGAAGCTCATAGAAGAGGCCTACATCCAGCAGTGGAGAGATGGCTGAGAAAGAAGAAGAAGAAGAAGAAGAATGATAATAAAATGTTATGTTCATGAACATAAGCAATTATAATTAGCTTTATACGAGTTATAAAATATCGAACTACCCACTCATGAATCATCTTTAGACCTTTAATTTCGTAAATTCAAAATCACGTACATATCCAACCAAGTGTGATTGATTAAAATCTACTATTATGTCATAGAATTATGTGTAGAACAAACACTACTTGTCAGAAAACCCTCAGCGGTCACTACAGTAAACCTTTTGCATGAAGACTAAATAATTAACGAAATTCCTAAAACCATTATATATTCTATTGGATTGTTAGGAAAGTCATAAAGTATTATTTTGTGAAAATGAAAGACATAAATTAATCATGAACAGTTGAATTCGATTTCAATCTAGGCTTATGTTTTTCGGCGTTTTGAATTATTCAATGCCTTAATTTTGTCTTTATCAGCTTCAACTAACATCTTCTTCGAGAAAGTGGTGCATCTCTTGTCTAGTGGTACATAAAAATTGCCGTAACGAAATTTCGCTAGACAGTTTTGGAACTGGTCTTCTTTCAATACATCGAGAATATTTCTTTTATGATTGAACAGCACTTTTATATTTTCGATAGTAAAAAATACATATAACATGCTAAAAATACTGTTTTAATTATTATAATTGATATTTAACCAAATAAAAACTATTGCAAAAAAAAGATATCATCCATCAAAATCTATAATGACGATGCGACTTGTGTGAAATTGGCTGTTAAAAAATAAATATAAGACTTCTGATGGAAAAAAAAAACGAAATATTAATAACATGATACATATAGGTCGGTGGAAGAGCCTAGAATAGCAGAAGCATTTATGCATAATTAAGAGAATACATGAGGATGTACATTGTACATATCAGGCAGGGTAGTAATCTAAATACCCTCACACTTCTATATATGGTCTTACACAGCCCCAACGCTCCAGTTTATCTATGAAATCAATTTCACTTCCTCTCAGAACACGGGTTGTCTCTTCGTTTAAAACTGAAACAACGCTCAGTATCCCAGTAACGATACTTCCTTTTTCATAACATCTTTCTCCGTACAAGCAGCTCGTCTTTGGAATCACATCCCATCCCAACTTCGAGTTTCATTAACACTTTCAAAAGAAATCTGAGGGATCATTTCCTTATACATAACACTTAAATTTGTATCCTTATCCTACCCTTGTCCCCCCCTCTCCTGACCCCTCCACTTTTTAATGTTTTTTTTATATGTCTTTATATTTTCAGTATATGATTAATTCACATATCGCTACTTCCACTACCACCCGCTCCGCATATGGGGAATGTCAACGGCCCCTTCGCAGAACGCTAGAATGAACAACCAAAAAAATCAACGTATGGCACGAAGCCATTTCAATTCATATAAATTGTTGGTACGTATCATAAAAACAATATGCTTCACCAAATGTATATGGTTAGTTGGAAGATATTGCCATTTGGAAATAAGCCTGCCATTGTGCACATGCGCTCAAAAAGTTTTAAATAAATAAATAAATATTATTGTTACAAACACATGTTGATTTAATAAAAAAAAACAGCGAAAAATAAAAAAGACTCTCCGAACAACCTTTTAACATATCGGGCAAAATACGTATTCTAACATATCGGGTAATTATAATGTTCTTATTGTTTGTCTAAATGTTCAAAGGATTTTGTACAAATGCAGTTGAAGCACATAAAACTGTTTTATGCTTTATTTAACTCACTGGAAATTCATTCGAACCATCGCTTTGTCCTGCTTTGATCGTCAGAATAAATGGTTTAATTTTATGCTTTCGTCTTTTATTGTTCTATAGCAAAACAACGCCAAAATGTTGCACAGAGAATGTTTGTAATATGTTATTTTTCCGTGCATTTATCCCCTTACGAAGGGGCGGTCCAGTGTTCTTTGGTTAAGATCCTTTTAATGTAATTGTAACGTTAGCTTGGTGGAAGATATCTTCTTTGTTTTAGAATAATGATATCCAGACATACAATATATATTTTTCGCCCATGATTCTACAAAAGTGTGGAAAAATAACAAGGGTAAGATTATTTTCGCCCCTAAAAATACTTGAATACAAGCACAACAAAATCGTTATGTATATTTATTTATCAAATTTACAGCATAGTATATTTATGTGAGTTTATTGCTACGAGGCAATTTCTTCCAACAAACTCGAGCAACGTGAAGATTTAATAGTACGTAAATTTGGTTCAATCAATACTTTTAACGAAAAGGTAAGAGGTAATTGAAGGACGCAGATTGATATGATTGATAATTTCATTATTATTATACAATGATTAGATGGCTGGTGGCAGACCGGTTAGCGCGCTGGTTTAATAATCCAGTGGTCGCGAGCTCGAATCCTGCCACGACCGATTTCGTTCACCTATAGCACAAACAATTATGCTTACTTAAGGAGATCTATGAGGATGTATGTATGTTACTACAAGGATATATTCATTTTGAAAAAATATTTATTGAACAATGCTGAAATAAAAAAAACTTCCATTTTTCGCTAACAATATTTGACATAAGCGGCCATCGCGTACGCTACGAGTCACAGTAGCGTCTAGTCCCAGCTCTTCTTTTCTGAATTCTTAGGTTAGGTTTAAGTTTGTTTATATTAATATTAGCGACTAGATGTTTGCTTAATTCAGGAAAATTGAAACTTGATGTTTGCTTAATTCAGGAACCATATTCCTGGGGTGGACGCCTGTTGGGTTTTGTTGCAGACGTGCGCGTGGCCTATTCAAACACCTGCACTACTGCTTTTTCTCCCCTAACATGCATTTGCATCCTTAATCCAGCCCTCAGATTTATTAAATTAGATCATCTCTCTACGAACACCGCTACCGTCGTAGAGATAATCCTTCCTGGTGAATCTCTTTATCTTGTGTCTACATACTTTACATATAGTGATTCTGTAGATCCTCACTTGCATCACCTGAGAAAAATCCTGTCCCATCTGAAAGACAAGTCCGTAATAATTGGTGGGGACTTTAATGCTGAATCACCACTTTGGTGCAATTCAGCAATTGTAGGCTCACGTAAATATGTTAGGGGAATGGCCTGTGAGGACTTCCTCGCAGGTCATAACCTGGTTATTTTGAATGGCCCACATAGTGCTCCAACATTTGTAGGCACCATGGGCACTGGTCATATCGATGTCACAGTTACAACACCTCGGTTCGGATGCAGGGTTGGAGATTGGCGTGTGCACTCTGGCTCGTCATGTAGTGATCACGAATTAATAACTTTCACTAGAGGAAGCCGCTGGATGAAATTCGATGCTGACTTTGTGCGATTCCTAGACAATTTCAATCATGACTTGTTGAACACATAGGACATGGCAAGTAGTCTTACTCAAGGCATCATTGACAGCGCCGAAAGAACGTTGGGTAGAACTGTTCCACTAGTAATAACTCCCAATATTTGGTGGCACCCTTGCCTCAACACTCTCAAACAATCCTCTTCACGTGCTCGCAGGGCACTACGACAAGGAAAAAGCCGTGGTTACGCATCTACAGTCATCTCCATCTTACACACTGAACACAGAAAAGCTGACAACTTATACAAATCTGAAATTATCCGCGCTAAAATATCAAGTTGGCAACGAATGGTATCCGAGGTGTCAACATCAGATCCATGGGGTACAGTTTTTAAGTGCGTTTCCGCCAATAAAGCAAACGCCTCACCAATATCTGCATCCGTGATCCAGCTACGGGTGAGTTGACAGATAGCCTTGATTCAACTGCGTCAGCTTTTCTCGCAGCGCTTATAGCTTCAGACGATCCCTCCTTAGACAATTATTTTCATCAGCAAGTTCGTGCTGCCCACCACACTGTTCCAAACAGTCAAGCTGCAAGCCCTACTTCTGCTGAGGAACTTGATATTTTGATCAAAAATCTAAAAAAGAATAAGTCACCGGGTTTCGATCGTATCGACTCAGCCATTGTACAAAGAAGTTGGATCCTGGCTCGCCACGAGCTGACTCAAATAGTTAATAAATGTTTAACTGAGGGCATTTTTCCAGATTGCTGGAAGAAGGGTTTGATGACAGTTATACCAAAACGTAGCGATAGACCGAGTACAGATCCAAAGGCGTACGGGCCTATTACCCTCTTACCTATACTTGGCAAAATCTTAGAACATCTTATTTGCCGGAGAATAGAATTCCACTTTTCGCACACACGTCCCTTGTCACTCCGTCAATTCGGGTTTCGTCCAGGACTCTCAACCACTGATGCTATAAATGCAATCACTGATTTTGTAAGTTTCTCCAATGAAAAATATGTAATTGCCATCTGTCTTGACATTGCGGGAGCTTTTGATAGTGCATGGTGGCCCTTGATTCTCTGGAAGCATAAAAATCGTCAAATTCCGAATAACATCTATTCCATTGTTAAGAGCTACTTTTCAAATCGTGGTCACGCCTGGTGGACAACAGCTACATGAGCGGTCTGTGAGTATAGGGTGTCCGCAGGGTTCGGTTCTTGGTCCTCTGTTATGGAATATACTCTTTGACGACTTCCTCGACTTACACCTTCCTTAAAATTGTGAAATCTATGCGTATGCTGACGATGCCACTTCATCGGGCCATTGAACGCTCGGCGGATCTTGCTCTGTCTTTGGTTTCTGATTGGGGTGAATGTAACAAACTCTCGTTTGCTCCAACAAAGACATTTGGTATTATGCTAAAAGGTGCCTTAAAAAGGCAACCTACTATTCTGTTCTTGGGAACTAATATTATGTTCAAGAGTCATATTACATGTCTTGGAGTTACTTTGGAGAGGGGGCTGTCTTTTAATCAGCATGTCAGCAGTGCTGATACGGCAAAAACTGCTTTCTACAAAGTTGCCCATATCTGCCTCTGCCAAAAAACTGCTTTGCAGTTTGGCGGGAAAATAAATATGTATTACTTTTTATTAAAAAATAAACATCTTAAAAAAATATATATATCTCGGGTCAATCGGGGTCTGAAATTCCCCACAGCACGGGTGTTTTACAATGCAGACTTTCTTGTCATTGCATGTTATGCTTCGGGTTGTTGGTCACAATCTTGTAGTCTTCAATACATTCGCAGGAAATTGCTCTCTGGCCAAAGGTTCGCACTCTTGGGCCTATCCAAAGCTTATAGAACATGTGCGACGGATTCTCTCCCTATTCTTACGGGACTGGCTCCGTTGGACTTGGAAACTCAGAGGCGTGGCGCTTCTTACCATTTGATGAAACGACAGTCTTCTGAAATTGGTGAGATCCGGCTTCAACTTTTCTTAGTTTAATCCAACTGTCGTTTTGTTCAGGAGAACTTTGTTCTCTTAACATATCGACAATGTTTCAAGCCAGGATACGCGAGAATTGTATGCAGAGGTCTACTTTTTTCACGGCTTTTCCAACTTTAAAGTAAAAAAAACACCAACTTAGAGGCTTCGCAGCATATATGTTCCATACACGGATTTACTCAGAATTCGGAGTAGAACATTTCGTGTGTCTATGTGTGTGTGTGTGTGTGTGTGTGTGTGTGTGTGTGTGTGTGTGTGTGTGTGTGTGTGTGTGTGTGTGTGTGTGTGTGTGTGTGTGTGTGTGTGTGTGTGTGTGTGTGTCTCTGTGTGTGTGTGTGTGTCTATCCCCCCCTTATAGCTTTTGATCCGCTCAATTTACAGAGCCCAAAATTTCAGAATATATAAACAGTTAAAAATTAAAAAAAAAAAAAATTTTATACTCAGAATTTTGAATTTTTGTTTCAGTCAGGGGTTATCAACTTTTGAATTTTTGGTTTAATTTCCATATATCTCAGAAACCATAAAAGTTAGAACGCTGAAAATCGGTATAAACATAGACAAATACAAAATCTCAAATAAATTTTTTCAAAAAAATTCAGGGTTTCTCAAACATTTTTTATTAAGAAAAATATTTTTTTATTATAAATTTATGAGTTTACCTGCCTATATTTCCAAATAGTCTAAAAAATCGAAAAAAGATGAAACACCCCAACTAGATAATTTAATTTTCTATAAAAAATATTCATATTGTAGAAGTAAATCTCAATTTTTTTATAACAATTTTTATAAAAATTGAATTTAGTGACATCACTTCATACAATTTGTATGGCAGTCGCCTATACACAATATGTAAGAAGACTTAATAGTTTGATACTTAAATCTCGAAACATACATACATACCATCATGCTGTTTTCATATTCTGGGTAGAAAAAAGGACTGACCTCATATCTACATGTGTTGTATAGAAAATAAAATATCCTAAAATATTCAATAGTTTGGTACTTATTCTTCAACTATACATACTATCGCTATCGACAGTTGGATCTCATGTGTTACATGCAACTAGTAATATGATAATAATATTTTGTTGTGGAATCTCAAGATGGAATGTTAAATTATTCAATTGAATAAAATAATACCTGTACTAATATTTGACAAAAAAGGGGTGCCTACCTAATAAAACAAGTAAACTTATGAAAATCTAAATAAAACTATGAGTATTTGAAGTGGGGTTTTGGAAAATTCGCAGAACATTGATCATTTCGAGGCAATATTTTATTGTTAATTGAATATTTGAAATGTCAGTCTTTGCATTAGAAATCTCTTTTCCGAGTTGTGATGTTTTAAGCTATAATATTTGATTTCCATGGAGATATGCCTCAAGGAGTAGGTACTTATTGTAATAAAACCAAACGATTAAAAAAACTATTAATGTTTTAAACGATTAATGTTTTAATAAATGATAATTATTTTAATAAAATATTCATAAACTGATAAATTTTCATTTTTAGGTATAAAAAGTTAGGATTATTTTATGTGGTGACATCCGTAATAATATTATTTTTCCACTTTCTCATAGGTATATGATTATTTAATAGTCGATGGCAGAGTGCAGTGTTCATAGGTATATGATTATTTAATAGTCGATGGCAGAGTGCAGTGTTCATAGGTATATGATTATTTAATAGTCGATGGCAGAGTGCAGTGTTCATAGGTATATGATTATTTAATAGTAGATGGCAGAGTGAAGTGTTCATAGGTATATGATTATTTAATAGTAGATGGCAGAGTGCAGTGTTCATAGGTATATGATTATTTAATAGTAGATGGCAGAGTGCAATGTTCATAGGTATATGAATATTTAATAGTCGATGGCAGAGTGCAGTGTTCATAGGTATATGATTATTTAATAGTAGATGGCAGAGTGCAGTGTTCATAGGTATATGATTATTTAATAGTCGATGGCAGAGTGCAGTGTTCATAGGTATATGATTATTTAATAGTCGATGGCAGAGTGCAGTGTTCATAGGTATATGATTATTTAATAGTAGATGGCAGAGTGCAGTGTTCATAGGTATATGATTATTTAATAGTAGATGGCAGAGTGCAGTGTTCATAGGTATATGATTATTTAATAGTAGATGGCAGAGTGCAGTGTTCATAGGTATATGATTATTTAATAGTCGATGGCAGAGTGCAGTGTTCATAGGTATATGATTATTTAATAGTCGATGGCAGAGTGCAGTGTTCATAGGTATATGATTATTTAATAGTAGATGGCAGAGTGCAGTGTTCATAGGTATATAATTATTTAATAGTAGATGGCAGAGTGCAGTGTTCATAGGTATATGATTATTTAATAGTAGATGGCAGAGTGCAATGTTCATAGGTATATGAATATTTAATAGTCGATGGCAGAGTGCAGTGTTCATAGGTATATGATTATTTAATAGTAGATGGCAGAGTGCAGTGTTCATAGGTATATGATTATTTAATAGTCGATGGCAGAGTGCAGTGTTCATAGGTATATGATTATTTAATAGTCGATGGCAGAGTGCAGTGTTCATAGGTATATGATTATTTAATAGTAGATGGCAGAGTGCAGTGTTCATAGGTATATGATTATTTAATAGTAGATGGCAGAGTGCAGTGTTCATAGGTATATGATTATTTAATAGTAGATGGCAGAGTGCAGTGTTCATAGGTATATGATTATTTAATAGTCGATGGCAGAGTGCAGTGTTCATAGGTATATGATTATTTAATAGTCGATGGCAGAGTGCAGTGTTCATAGGTATATGATTATTTAATAGTAGATGGCAGAGTGCAGTGTTCATAGGTATATAATTATTTAATAGTAGATGGCAGAGTGCAGTGTTCATAGGTATATGATTATTTAATAGTAGATGGCAGAGTGCAGTGTTCATAGGTATATGATTATTTAATAGTAGATGGCAGAGTGCAATGTTCATAGGTATATGATTATTTAATAGTAGATGGCAGAGTGCAGTGTTCATAGGTATATGATTATTTAATAGTAGATGGCAGAGTGCAGTGTTCATAGGTATATAATTATTTAATAGTAGATGGCAGAGTGCAGTGTTCATAGGTATATGATTATTTAATAGTAGATGGCAGAGTGCAATGTTCATAGGTATATGATTATTTAATAGTCGATGGCAGAGTGCAGTGTTCATAGGTATATGATTATTTAATAGTCGATGGCAGAGTGCAGTGTTCATAGGTATATGATTATTTAATAGTCGATGGCAGAGTGCAGTGTTCATAGGTATATGATTATTTAATAGTAGATGGCAGAGTGCAGTGTTCATAGGTATATGATTATTTAATAGTAGATGGCAGAGTGCAATGTTCATAGGTATATGAATATTTAATAGTCGATGGCAGAGTGCAGTGTTCATAGGTATATGATTATTTAATAGTCGATGGCAGAGTGCAGTGTTCATAGGTATATGATTATTTAATAGTCGATGGCAGAGTGCAGTGTTCATAGGTATATGATTATTTAATAGTCGATGGCAGAGTGCAGTGTTCATAGGTATATGATTATTTAATAGTAGATGGCAGAGTGCAGTGTTCATAGGTATATGATTATTTAATAGTCGATGGCAGAGTGCAGTGTTCATAGGTATATGATTATTTAATAGTCGATGGCAGAGTGCAGTGTTCATAGGTATATGATTATTTAATAGTCGATGGCAGAGTGCAGTGTTCATAAGGTATATGATTATTTAATAGTCGATGGCAGAGTGCAGTGTTCATAGGTATATGATTATTTAATAGTAGATGGCAGAGTGCAGTGTTCAATCATCATTGTTTCAAAATCCTGTGCTTTATTTCTAGCAATGGAAAAAATTATAAACAAAATGTTTGACAAAACCAGTATTTTGTTTAATGTGATATTTTCTCTTATTAATTGGTTAATTTTAAATCAATTATTGACTGACGATGAAGATGAAGTTTTATAATAAAATATGCACTGTTTTTCTTTAAAAAAATTTTTTTTTATATAAAAAACAACAGTAAAATATGATTTTATTTATTAATTTATTTATTTTAAATTAAACTGTTGTTTATCTAAACAATTCGATTAAAAAACTGTAAAATGAAAATTAGTAAAATTGTTGAATGCGAGATAGAAATATATATCTCTTTTCCCTTCAACAATTTTTCATACAGTGAAGAAGGTGTTATGTGTATGGTGTTTGAGCACTTTAGATACTTACAAATTAATATAAAAAAATATATAACATGATGGACGGTTTCATCGATGATTAATCTGATACTTGACTAAGTCATTCCAATTTTCGCAAGATGCTTTCTGACGCGTTAATAAATTTTATGTGCTTCAATTTTATGTCATCATTTATCTGCCCTCCATCAAACTCGACGGCAGAGTGCGAACACCATTAAACGATCATAATAACACGTTTTATAATGCCATAGGAGAGAGAGATGCTTCGATATCTGATCGATACTGCGTACATATTTGTCCTGACGATACTTAAATATAGATATATGCCATCTCCAGAACGGATAATGGATTTTCTCCTGATGAAACAAGTATACCATACAGCCTTAGTTCCCCAAACCAAGCAATAAATATTGATGAAAAATGTTTTTATAAAAATGCGATATTCCTCGTAAAATGCGATAGTGAGTGCCTTATTAATAGAAAACATTCTGAAATCAACCAATTCCCTCATTTCATTTTCTTTTTGTTGTGATTAGTTAGTCAAATGCAATGTGAATTTCTGTTGTATAAAAATCTTTTAATAAATTTTAAGGCACTCTAGTTGCTTAAAAAGATAGTTGAAAGTATAGAATACTATGGATAAAAACAATCTTTTCAGGGTAAGTTGCCTAGAGCCTAGATTATTAGATAAATTTACTTTGGTTGATTGTTGATAACTCGTCAACGTACATTATTTTTTATTTATACACAAATTAAATAGATCTAAATTACAGAAATCGAAACAACACATCAAAACCTATATAATTATGTGTTTTATTAATACAACCTGAAATCATCAACTGTGAGTTTCATGCACACAAAGTTCAAACTGGCTACTAAATCAAATATCTTTCAAAATAAGTCTAAAAAGTTTATGGTAGATAGGTATAGTAAGAGAAATGACTGGTGTTATCCGTGACAGGCGAATGCCAGAGAAGATGACGGGCCATGTTTACAAAACAAAGATCAGACCGGTGCTGATATATGGTAACGAAGCCTCGGCCGTCACAGGAATGCAAGTTCAGTCAGTGCAAAGAGCCTAATTGAAGATTCTTAGGTGCGGAGTCACAAGGAGAGATAAAATACGCAATGAATATATGACAGGTAGCCTGGGTGTACGCGATGTCTCCGATAAGCTGATGGAAAGTAGGCGGAAGTGGTTCGGAAATATTCGAAGAAAACTGCCAGAAAAATTATGTAAAATTGGGCTGGAGTGTCCGGCAAAAGACCAAAAGGGGATCCCAAAAGACGTTGGACGGTCTTGGTGGCGGAGGATATGCGGGCGTGTAATGTCTCTGAGGACGATACTCAGGATAGGACGAAGTGGAGGAGCGTAGTAAGGAGAGTTGAAGCCATGTGGGATAAAAGCTAAGGAGAGAGAGAAGTATGTATAATAAACGATATAAAACAAAAATAAATAAGTATTTCTATCAATCTCAATCTGTGTATGGAAACAAATTTTGTATATTTGTGTAATCCATATTTAAATACATCAAACTCCAATTATTGTATCTCGTTGTAAATAAACTTATTACTACTGGGCAATACGGGTAGCCCGCAGCGCTTTCAAACTTTAGGAAAGTTTTGCATTAGTTTAATCTGCAGTTTGTACACAAAGAGGTTGGAAATGTATTAAGAACTAGAATTAACGAAAATAATTAAGGGAAAAATGACGACTTAAAACGTATCGCAAATCAGATATAGATAAATATAACAAAAATAAAAAATGATTCATATAGGCAAAAAATAAAAGAAGATAAATTGACTGGAAGAATTTCAGGGTTTCACCCATAAAAGAATAGCATAATCATGCAAATGATATTTTGAAAGAGGGGAAATCATTTGTCGATGGTGCATTATTCAAACTCAAGTCACAAAACACTTTGTACCCGGTGCAAGAGGAGAGTTTATTACCGAATGATATTATTTTTTTCTGATAAACCAGAATATTCATCCCATAGAAGCATCCCATCGATCATTCTTGTGATACATCAACTCGCATAAATATTTTTATAATGCAGGTACACACGAATCCATTGGCTTCATTTTGCTCAAAATTCAAAAGTTTGGTATTCGAGCCTCTTGCAAATGAATATGTTGTGTTACAAAGTATATTGTATGAAATAATTTTCTCGTTAATCGTGTGCCAAACACGAATACAACGATGCTCATTAAATTAACTGTCGAAATTAATGGACAAACACAAAGTGTACTTAAATTAATCGCGTGAAATGATTAATTGTTATAATGTTTTCATTCCCTTTTTATGACTCAAATAATACACTGAAGTTAAATCCTAACTTTACTTTGATATTTTAACACATAAATTCTTTGTAATTAAATAATTTATCTTTGAATAAACCTTGGTTATATGTAGATACATATGTAGATGTTTCTTAATACATTATTATCTAATTCGAAATTGATTAAATCATTCTAGAATACACATTTTTGATAACATATAATATTACAAATAAAAAACCAATTGCAAAATATTAACTTTCATTTAAACAAACTCATTCATAAAGGATGGCACCATAGAGGATTTTTATTATTAATGAAAAAAAAACTTGTACCGTTAGTGCCTTTTCACACGATCCGGTTGCTGGGTAACCGGCGCCGGGTAGCCGGCAGCGAAGTGTATGTGGGCATGCATGCCGGTGCGTGTGAAAGCTACCATGCGTGCCCATACACTTCGCTGTCAATTACCCGGCGCCGGCTACCCGGCAAACCGGATCGTGTGAAAAGGCACTCACTGTCAGATTTTTGAAAATAATATTTTGATCGATTTTTTTTCAGAACAGTTTGGGTGGGCGTTTCTGTTCAATATTCGTCACGAGTTTTTTATTCAACAAAAAAATCTTCCATTTTAATTTGACTTTTGTAACTGTTGTCAATGACACTTTGAATCTTGACTTGAGTTTATCAAAAAGACTAAAAAATCAAGAGAAACTTTAATTAAAATTAATTTGAAATTTAAATGTTCGTCTGTGATGGTTTGCGAGGGCATATGAAAAAATTGGGAAAAAAATACAATGAAATAATGCTTAAAGCTACATCGTATTTCCTAATTAATTTTATAATTATGTATATCGTATAGCAATTGGCAATCTTCGTAGTTCAGTTAAGATCTAATCTCAGGTTTGATTTCCGATTAAGACACATATATTTTATATTTTAAGTCAGGATATGTGAGACGGTTTACATGATGTACATATTCAGAATGAGGCAAATTTGTTGTGGCAAAATAAAAATAAAATAAAATACCTGCACAAAAAATGTTTTATCAACATGAAATACTTTTTGGTGTCACCAACCAATAATAATGTTCGTTAGTTATACAAAAATTCATTTTCAAACAATGTGGCGGACTTATTGCCCGTGGGCAATTTATATACTAGGAAATACATTTGTAGCAAGTAGAAACGTTATAAATAAAAACTGATAAACATTAAAATGAAAAACACTAATAATTAATACAAGATTTAATACAGTAACAGAATTTAAAAATAATTAGTATTATGTCGAAGTTGTAATGATCTCAAAGTCAAAGAACAGACAAATAAAGCTGCAGTTATCTCCGGATGCATGAGGGACATTGTTTGGGCCAATAAACGTATGCTAGTTGAGAGTAAGGTCCGAATATATAAAACCTGCATCAGACCCATAATGACTTATGGAGTTAAAGCAAGGGCAGACACGGTGAGAACAAAACAGCTACTCAGAACAACAGAGATGAATACACTAAGACCCATCTTGGGCAGAACCCTCAGAGACAGAATCCCCAACGAGGAGATCCGCAGAACCTGCAATGTGGAGGATATTATAAGGTGGAGCAGGCAAAGAAGACGATTCTGGAGAGATCATGTTAAGAGGATGAATCCAGAAAGGCTGCCAAAGATTGTAATGCGCGAGATACCAGAGGGACGCCGACCACCAGGAAGACCATTAAAAAGATGGAGGGAGAGCTGGACATCCTCATCCCAGGACCTGTAAAAACAGACCATAGATCTAAAAAAAGAGGAAGAAGATGTCGAAATAAATAGAAAAAGGATGGATGCGAAAGGAAGAACGATAAAGGAATTATAGGTATCGAGGGAGATCGCGATCCGCTTCCACGCCGGCGACGCTATAGAGCTCATTGGCCCTGTTCACCACCGGACGCAGCCGCAACATCGGACAAACACAAAATATCCACCATCCATCGGGTTCAACCACTGCCCCCGAGAATCCAACCACACACGTCAGGGCCTCCGATTGGTCTCGAAATCGGCCGCTAAGTACACTCCGTTTCAAGTCGGAGGGGCTTGTACCCCGACCCCTCGGTCCTCGTGTTGGCGTCCGAAGGTTCCGCGGGCTAACACCGGGGGCATCCGACGCAATCATCACCTGTCAGATTTGACGTCTAGTTGTCAACACAGGATGTCTGACCCGACGTCTGCGCCGGCGGTGTGCCCGAACCACACAACAACATTCGCCACAGTTGACGAGTAACTGCCGAGCGAGATTAGAGGCGTCCGTCCTGCTCTTCTCTAAGTATAGAATGACGAGGGCACAACAGCGTCGGCCGCCCACCCCCGCCTTTACTGCCTGGGCCCTTAGAGCCGCAACCTAGGCTTATATCCCGACGCATCGGTCCTCGTGTTGGCGTCCGAAGGTTCCGCGGGCTAACACCGGGGGCATCCGACGCAATCATCACCTGTCAGATATGACGTCTAGTTGTCAACACAGGATGTCTGACCCGACGTCTGCGCCGGCGGTGTGCCCGAACCACACAACAACATTCGCCACAGTTGACGAGTCACTGCCGAGCGAGACTAAAGGCGTTCGTCCTGCTCTTCTCTAAGTACAGAATTGACGAGGGCGCAACAGCGTCGGCCGCCCACCCCCGCCTTTACTGCCTAGGCCCTTAGAGCCGCAACCTAGGCCCATATAAGGTATGTGGATATGAAGTGTGACTTCAGAAGCTTCTTGAAAACTTTTAAGCTAAGAGATTCTCTTATACCATTGGGTAATTGGTTCCACAGCCGGGCTGCGTGAATTGTGAACGAGTAAGTGTAAGAGGGTGTGTGGTGTTGGTATTGATAGTGTACTATGCATGGTTCTGAGATCGCAAATTTAACAAATCTTCTAACAACTCCGTTTGAGATTTTTTTTTATGACAATATCAAAGGAAGTAGACTTAAATAAAAATACACACAATTAATTACGTACAAAGTTGCATACCCATGGTCAATATTTAAAAAATTGATGGTATTTTCTCCTATCAATGGCTATTCGTTTTCAGTTTACCACCCTCAAATACCATACGTCAATTTGCTGCCATACAATCTATTCATCTTAATTAAGTGTCTGTTTACTCTCTTTCAGTTAACTCGATCAGTACATCGTCTGCCATGCGATATCCGCTAGACGTATTATTTCACAGTTTAAGATTAGACTAGTTAAGATTAGATTAGTGTGATTTATAAACATTATTTTAAAATGGATTTGTATTAAGTTCTAATTTAGATTTTTATTTTCCGATTGTGTATAAATTCAAAAACAGGTCATGATTAAAAAAAATGAAAATCATGTAAAAGTTTTTCCTTGTAGTAAATTAATAAATTTATAACGATTCGATGTACAAACAATACATTTATTAGTATTTTTAGACAATAGTTATATCATATTAATTTTCAATGACTAATCCAGCAGAGATAACTACCAAAAAGCCATGATGATAATAATAAACACTTATTTTCACCCTGCGCAAGTAGCGAGTTTATTGCCATATGGCAATTTCTTCCAACTGACCATTGATTCTAGCTCATGATCTCTTTTTCTGCTAGAATTTTGTTGGATATTTTATTTTCTGTGTCATGATCAAGTGAAATTTTCGTTGGTTGGTTGCGGGTGTGCGTTTGCAAGCACCAATTTCATACTTCAAAGAGAGCTAAAAATAATAATATTTTTCTCTCACTTTTAATCTATGTGATGTTGATAATGTTGAGTTATGAAGCATACCGTAAATATAAATTCATCAAAAAAGTATGTGATATATTGTCGTGAGAGTTCGGCTTCAGTATCAAATAACATACTTTATTTTTACTCCTCTCTAACCCAACGGGATATAGGTAGTGGGGAGTTATGATTTCGCAATTTTTAAGGCCATTTTTTATTGCTGATTATCAACTAGTATCATGCTGAGATTGTATTCTAAAAGTTTCATCATGTGTATATGTGTGTGTGCTATGTGCTGTGTGCTATGTGCTATGTGCTGTGTGCTATGCGCTGTGTGCTATGTACGGCGTGTTTATTTACTTTATCGATAGACTAAAGTACTCATTTGATTCTTTTCAAATTTTGCAAATATGTATATCTAATACTCGCTTAAACCCCATTAGATTTTGAAGGATATCTGAATAGTGCTTCTCAATTTTTTAACTGTCAAATATTTCAAAGTGAGTATTATATTTTTTTATAAACTAAAGAAGATCAAAATATCTGGAAAAATACGATGTAACGTTGCATTAATGCATCAGGTTAAGTTAATGAACCAAAAAAATTTTATTTCGCAATGTCGTTAAATGGACAATAAATGTTTTTTAGGTTTATTTACTAAACCTGAAGCATTAATGCAACGTCACATCATATTTTTCTTTATATTTTTGTCTTCTTTAATTAAAAAAAAATATGTTGAACTACGACTTATACTTTATTAAAAATATAAGATAAACGTTGAAAATCGGGGTGTCATTATTTTTCTACAACAATTTATACAGAACATTATCAAAAAGCAAAGATATATTTTTCTTTAGTAATACCCAAACTACCTACCTAAATTATTTTTTTCAAAACGATTTGATAAGAAATAATGATGGTGTATCTAATTGAAAAATAGGTACGTTAGCAGCTGTCCCCCCTTAAGCTTTTTCTGGAAATATGTTTCAATTATTATTCAGGAAAAACACGTCATGTTTAGATGTTTACCAACTTAATTATTATTCCATCCAATTTATATTTCTGTTTTCGTTTTATTTAAATGTACAATATAATAAATAACGAACATGTTTTGTTGACAAAAATAATTAGATTGTTAAATGAAGGGAAGGATAAATGTTTTTGTGGAAAAGTGGTTGTTAGCTGAAATAAAGATTTAAAAATTTGCAAGAAATTTAGACTTTCTGCTTTTTGAATTCGTATCATAATTGTTCATTGTTACGTCATTGTAAATATGTACACATAGAATTGACATGTTAATTAAAATAAAAATAAAAACTTGAAACATAAAATGAGTAAATGCTATTTATTTTCTTCAGTTTTTGACATATATGTACAATTTCCACGAATATCAATCATCGTCGTTGTAAAATTTATAAAACAAAGCAAACAAAATCAATAAAATAAGTACTAGGGGCTCCGCCCCTGGCCGCTTCGCGGCCCAACCCCGGTTTGGCGCTACGCGCCATTTTTTTTGGCGCTACGCGCCTTTATTTGTGCGCTGCGCGCATTTCTTTAGGCGCTACGCGCCATTTGTTTTACGCCACGCAAACCGAGGACGGGCCGCGAAGCGGCCAGGGGCGGAGCCCCTAGTTTTATATTACAATGAGTAGAAATTATACGCAAAAAAAGGGAAAACGTAAAATGAGGGTATGTTAAAACCGGGGTTGGAGTTGAATAATGAAACTTGTGAACTCAAATTGTAGGATACTTGTATTACATATACATACCATGTCTCTAACAAAGAGAACATAACGCCACAAATATGTTCACCTTATATCTCTTTCAAAAAATTAGGTTGATAAATGAAATATAGAAATTTTATCAAATATTTTCTATTTTTAAACAACTTTACTGTCTTCCATATTGGTATGTTTTTGAGTATAATATGGTATATTTTTTCTAGCAATTGTTGAACACATTACCTACTTATTTAGTTTTACCTAGTTAAAAGAACTCTTATTTTATTTTATTTATTTTATTTTATTGATTTTATAGAACCAACAGTTAAAAGACTAAAAAGATATTTTTACAACTCTTAAAAGATATTTTTATATCTGAATACATTTTTAATGTATGTACCTATGTAAATATATTATGTACTGATGGTTCTGTACACCAATAAAATAAAACAATGTTTATTAGGTGATATTTCAAAAATCCGTCTGTTCTATTAGTATTATCAGAAAGAACAGACAAAGAAAACTGATAAACTTCAAAAATATAATTTTAGTGAGAAAAAAACATATCATAATATTTCCTTGTAAACAATGCTTCTTGTGTAAATATCATTCGATTCATTAATTTTCTTCTGTTCTGCACTTTCAAAAATCTGAACATGTAATGCACTCTGAGAAGAAACTCTAGAACAACCTACATATAATTGACCATGTGTGATGACAGGTTCGGGAAGGAAAAAACCAACGCGTTGAAATGTCTGTCCCTGTGATTTATTTATTGTAATAGCAAAAGCTAATTTAACTGTAAACTGTTTACGACACATATTAAATGGAATTGACACATCAGAAGAGGTATTTAGACAAATTCTAGGAATAAAGTGTGGAGTCCCTTGCTTTTCTCCAGTTATGACTTCTATATGAATATTATTTTATTTCAAAAATCCGTCTGTTCTATTAGTATTATCAGAAAGAACAGACAAAGAAAACTGATAAACTTCAAAAATATAATTTTAGTGAGAAAAAAACAGATCATAATATTTCCTTGTAAACAATGTTTCCTGTCCATGCAACAGTTAATTTTTTTTCCTATTCCTCGCAGATAATGAAAAAGTGTTTTATACAAAAAAGTTTTTCTAAATAAATAAATTTGAATATGGCATCAGTAAAAATGTACATACTTATTTGTCAAAATGTTGTTCAAAGCATACATATGAGAGTACAAAATGTGTATAAATCAATTTAAAATCTCTTTAAATACAATATTTTCTGTATAACATCCATTTGAAATAATTCCTTGTTTTGAACCTTCTATAATTTGTACTTTTAATGCAGATTGTGAGCGTACCCTGGAACACCCGACATATAATTGTCCATGAGTAAATACTGGTTCTGGCAGTAGAAGTCCAACGCGATCAAAAGTTTGTCCTTGTGACTTATTCAAGGTCATACAATATGCTAATTTAATAGGAAACTGTTTTCTACACATATTAAAAGGTATTGTTTTATCAGATGTTGTATTTAAACAAATGCGAGGAATGAAATGTATCGTTCCCTGTTTTTCACCTGTTACAATTTCTGCTTGTATAATATTAGTACTCATATGTTTTACAACCATTCTTGTTCCATTACAAAGGCCATCTCCGATAGATAAATTTCTGAGAAGGATTATGATTGCTCCAATTTTAAGATTTAAAGAGTGTAACGGAAAACCATTTGGATTTATACTGTTTAAAAATTCTACTGGATAATTAACTTGCTCATTTACATCTAATTGACCATTGTCATTAATAATATAGTCTAAAGAATGGTATGTATGCATTGTACCTTGTAGCCTTCCCAGTACATCTTCATTAACCATTCGAGCATGATCATTTTTAGGGCATAATATTGCTCGTTTACACATTATTGGTACATCTGAAACTGAATGACTTTCATTGTATATGCTTTGAATAACATTTTGACAAACACTATCATTTGGGATAAGCACCGATGACTCTTGCTTTCCTGCAACAGAAGGAAGCTGTCCATTACCTAAATCTAAAAGCCACTGTGAAAATATGCTTTCCCCTTCTAAAGCTCTTATATTGGTTTTTAAATGGAAGGTAATAAATTTTCTCCAATGTTTACTATTTTTAATGGACATTGCAACTAATTGACCTCGAGAGGCTCTACGACAAACTGGAAGAATCTGTCTAAAATCTCCACCTAAAACAATAACTTTATTACCAAAAATATAATCATTACCCATTATATCGCGAATAGTACGTTCAATAATATCTAAGGCTACTACGGGAGCCATCGGTGCTTCATCCCAAATGATAACGTCAGCATCTTTTATAATTTTACGGTTCTTTGAGGTAATTCTGCAAGTAGTATTATCCTGTAAATCAAGAGGTAAATTAAAAGCTGTGTGACACGTCACTCCACCTGGAAGTAAAATAGCTGCAATTCCTGTCCAAGCAACGGATAAAACTTTCTTTCCTCTTCCTCTTAAAGTATGTATAAGAGTCTTGTATAGGAAAGTTTTACCTGTTCCACCAGGACCATCGATGAAAAAACATCTATTTCCATCACGTTCATCTGAAAATACTTTGGAAGAAATAACTTCGAATGCTTTGCGTTGTTCATCATTAAGCTTATTCGCCATTTCAGCACCTAAAGAAAACTCTAACATTAAATTTAAATCTTCAATTTCATGAAAATCACTGCTGCTATCTGGTTCCGGCAACCCTTGTAAACTGCAAGAAGAATTTTCTTTCATTAGTGCGTTTTGTATGTACAGAAGTGAACAATTAACAGCAACTTCTTCTATAGCTCCTCGCTGGACAAAATCTTCAGACATTAAACTCTTGAAATCATTCCACAGCTCCAATGGATCTGTTGGGAGACAATGAATCATTAATAATACAAATAAATCTCGAAGAGCTCTAGGCATCATATATGATGACGCTTCTGCCATGCAATTATGCCATTCCCTGTTGTCGTGGATTAGTCCTAGTTCTCGAGCTGCATCACGAAATATGGGCAGTAAATTACCACCTACAGTCCGCAATGATTCATATGATGTAGCGCCAGTCACCTGTAAAAGAATAAGCCTTAGATGATATAATTCTACGTTTCTGGGAGAAACTGATGCAAGGCGCCCAATAATCTTATCGCCACCACGTTGTCTCTTAGTCCATTTCTTATTAACTGAAAACACATAAAAATTTGGTATATCTTGATACTTGATTGTGCGTGCATCGGTGTCTTCTAGGTTAAGTTGGAACCACGCAGTTAAAGTTGTGTTTCTTGAGGTTGCTGCTCTAAGAGCTTCTTCTTCTCGTCCTTCTGAAAAATATATAGGCTGACCATTAGGCAAATGTACTGACAAAAGCAAAATAGCATGAGAATGACCATATATTGGATTTTCCATGATTCTCCATGCAGCTTCTGGTGCGCTTACATATCGACAGTTAATATACTCACATATTTCATCATATACCAGAGTCTCATTGCGTTCAACATTTTGATGTATTTGTATCCGGGCACAATCAAACCCTTTTGATATATATTTATGAATATACTTAATACTAAGAACCGAAGAACAAATTTCTACATTAATGTGAGCATTATATTTTTGACTAAGATAAGGATTATATGGAACGACAAAACGATTATCAATACGTATTCCTCGAACAATATGATTACCAGAAAAATTATCGCGTCTCCGATATTCTGGATACCCTCCTACATTATTATTGGTGTCATCTCTGAAATTCTTTGGAAATTTTTTAGAACACTTACCATCAACCATACACACTGAATTTGGATTTAGTATACCGCAAGGTCCATGAATATTATGTTTCAAAATTATGTCATACAAACCATGAAAACTTCGATCGGGTAATTCAGCACTCACAACTGTGTCAATATCTGAAGTTGTGCGAAATTTGTCCTGCTCACACAACGTAAATACTCCATGAAGATGGGGAAGACCTCGTTTCTGCTCTTCTATAACATAAACCCAACACAACACTTTACCAAATATATGTTTTTCAGTCATATCTCTTATAAACTCTTCCACTTTTAACTGAAAAACCCGGGCCACTAAATCAGGCCTATCCGATGTAGTTTGATTTGGTAATAATTCATTCTGGATTTCTGGCCACTTTGGGTTACAGGTAAAAGTGATGAACAAATCTGGACGACCAAATTTTCTAACCATAGCCATAGAGTCTTGGTAAAGTTTATTCATATGACGTGGCCCACCAATAAATGTAGAAGGAAGAATTATTATATTACCTGCTCGTCCACTTTCAATAGCCAAATTCTGTACATAATCCTGTAGACCCTGGTAGCATTCAACTCTCAAATGTTGTTGATTTTCTCTTATGTACTTTAAACGAAGTGATTCACAAACTATGTATGCATGAATTATATATTGTTGGAAAAGCTCCCTACGTACTGCTATTTTACTCGAATAAAATTGCATAGTTGTTACAGATTGACGACGATTTGTTTGAAAATTTGGATGATGCTGAATACCAGTCGTCCATCCATACTCGCCTGAGGGAAATAACAATGGAAAAACCATGGGGTCCAGATGTTTTGATAACATATTTATGCGCTGGAGGCCTTCAATATTTCTTGGGTGAACAGCTACATCTACATCAAATGGTATCTGACCTTCATGATCTGCGACATATACAATGGCAACGTCACTATTGTGAGATGGAGCATTATACCTTCTTTGATCATCTGCTTCTGACCGTGTGAATAGGAGTCTAACATCTCTCATTGGGCCGCCATTAATTGCAACTCGAGCTTCTTCTTCTTCTACAGCTTCTTTTAACCTTTTATACTGGAGAGCATACGGACTTACACGACGAATGACATTATCAATCGTAAACATAATATTTTGTTGACACCTTGCATTTGATGGGTGTCTCATACGTACCCTTACAGCTTCATCGGCATCATAAACATACAGCTGTGCATAAGATGGAGTTTCTCCGTCAATCTGCATACTTCTTGAAGTTCTATGATATACTTCACCTGAAATTTTCAAACAGTATGGTCCGGTACCAGGTACGTCTGCAATCTGAGCGCCAAAGGATGCAAAAGCATTAGCACTATTGTATTGACGAATAAATTCTCTAAAATTTTTGGATTCATTGCAGCTTCCTAACAATAATGCTTTCAATTCTTCCGGATATGTTGACAGTACTTGAGGTGACACTTTGCCACTGTGGCAACAACTATGTAATAGTTTGCCCTTTTCAGCATTAAAATGAACCGCTCTGCAATTCTCCACTGTACACAGCTTGTCCATGCGACCCATATCATGCTGATCTGGAAGAAAATTATGAGGTGTATTAATAATTGCACACTTAAAATAAGTGACAGAATTTCTTCTGCCTGCATTCATACTTCTATCTCGCTGCTCTTGCATAACATTTTCCACTCTTCGCCTAGAATTCCTACGATCTCGCTGTTCTTGTGTTATATTTTCCACACGCTCCCTCGTATTCCTACGTTCTCGTTGTTCTTGCGTCATATTTTCCACTCTTCGTCTAGCATTCCTACGATTTCGCTGTTCTTGTGTCATATTTTCCACACGTTCTCTTGCATTCCTACGATCTCGTTGTTCTTGCGTTATATTTTCCACTCTTCGTCTAGCATTTCGACGATCTCGTAGCTCTTGTGTCACTCTTCGCCTAGCTGTTCGCTGTTCTGTCATATCTCGCTCATCCAGATCTAGCTGTTCCGTCATATCTCGCTCATCCATCTCTTGATTGTTTTGATTGTAAGTATCCATGGAGTTTCGGTAAAAACCTGCAACAAACAAAATAACACCAAATAATTAGATAATGATGTTAAAAATAAATATTTTGAACGATCAAAGTTAAAATATGACTTTTAAACTCACGTCAAAGCCATAGATTAGATTGTTTTAACGCGTTCCATAGAGAGTTCGTACAGAATGGTGCCATAATTTAAATACGTATTCCGCAGATTTATTAATAACGTTTGATAAAATTGATGTTTAAAATTCCTTTTTGAACAATAATATTGTCAATTGATATTTAAAATACATTTTAAACGATAATTTTGTACTTTTTCGATTCAATTTATTTTTTATATTGGAGAAATATTTAGAATGCGTAAAATAAAATTGGGTAAAATTATTTTACTGGCAATACGCGCACATGCTAAGCGGCCACGACCACGTACAGATTGTGGAGGGAGACGTATTCAATATAATAGATGATGTTAAAAATAAATATTTTGAACGATCAAAGTTAAAATATGACTTTTAAACTCACGTCAAAGCCATAGATTAGATTGTTTTAACGCGTTCCATAGAGAGTTCGTACAGAATGGTGCCATAATTTAAATACGTATTCCGCAGATTTATTAATGACGTTTGATAAAATTGATGTTTAAAATTCCTTTTTGAACAATAATATTGTCAATTGATATTTAAAATACATTTTAAACGATAATTTTGTACTTTTTCGATTCAATTTATTTTTTATATTGGAGAAATATTTAGAATGCGTAAAATAAAATTGGGTAAAATTATTTTACTGGCAATACGCGCACATGCTAAGCGGCCACGACCACGTACAGATTGTGGAGGGAGACGTATTCAATATAATAGATTATTTTTCAAGATACTGATCTTATATAATTTTCTTAAGGCTTATATTTCAACTACTTACGTCCTTACATTTTGAAAGAAAGTGTAATGACAGACAAAAGTGTAATGACAATGACGTGAAAGTGTAATGACAATGACGTGAAAGTGTAATGACAATGACCCAATGCCAATGAGTAGGATATCTATTTATAAAGTATCAATCTCAAAATTTCAATGAAATAAGTATAAAAATACTTAAATATTTAATTATTACGAATATAAACCATAGTTTTAATCCACAAATTGAGTTAAAATTAGCCTGAGCGCTTTCGATGGTTACACCATCATCCTCGGAGGCGATAATCAAAATTAAATATAATACAAAAAAATGGCCAGTACATAGTTTGAGGTGGGGGGCGGGGGGTTCTTAGGGCGGGGGTGTGGTAAAGAGAAAGATGTACGTACATAGGTACATAAAGTAAGCAATCGGTGCACATTATTTTAACAGTGGAGAGGACATAGGTATTTGAATATTTATGAGATTATCATTATTTTTGAGATGTTTGTTAATCTCTAATATTTCTAGAGCATCCAGTTTTCGTCCCTTCGACTCCAGATGTAGAACCACTACACTGTTACGATCAAAGTTATGATCATGTTCAATGCAATGGTCCGCCATCTCAGAGTATCCAGAAAGACCCCTGAATGCTCTAAGGTGTTCATTTATTCTAGTACCTATGTCCCTTTCGCATTGACCAATGTACATTGCGTTATAGTCATTACAATTAATTCTATATATAAAATTCTATATTAAAATTCTATATTAAATATTTACGTGTGAGTTTGTTCGGGTGAGGGAACGGTAAGTTATAATTTTAATTTAAAAATACATAAACTTCTCGACTCTAGTGCACCTTAAGGCCCTGATCGACGAGCAAGTAAAACCGCGGTCTTATGGCTCGTCGGTAAAGCTCGCCGGTGTATTATTGCAATACCGCGGTTTTGTGAGTTGACGAGCGTGGCTCGTCATGTTTGCTTAATTTTTTTACTCGGCTCGTCGTCCAAAACCGCGTGTCGATGACATGTTAACCTCAATTCGACTACGATATGACTGTTTCACTCGCTAGTCGATCAGCACCAACGAGCCGCGAGTAAAACCGACGTTCTTATAAACCGCGGTATAGGCTCGTACGTCGATAACCCACATTACACGAGTGAAGCTCAAGAATACATAATGTACATGGATCACCGATGACATTTAAAATCTCATGTCAAGGAGAGAGCCTTTGACAAGAACTGGAGTAGCTAAAAGGCACTACGTAACCGTTGTTACCAGTCTTTTCGCAATGCAAAGCTACGCTATAGTTAAAACTTCATAGGTCAGTCTGCTCTCCGTTCTTGCAATCACCAGGAATGGGGAAGAGTGGTGACCTTAAGACCCCTAAGATTCGATATCAATTAGTTAAATCGTCACTTTGCTTCGCCTTCTATCCTTATACTTGATAATATAATAAAAGCCAATACTCTCAATCTGCAGAGTGAAAAGTCGAGTAATATTTGTTTTTTACGTGATTTATAACATATTATGATTTTTATTGGATGAATACGAATATTTTACTAATAATTTTGAAGGCTATTAAGAAAAAAAATGCAATAAACGAGCGAAAATAAAAGATGTATTTTTTTTTCTAATATATTAAGCAAACACAAGCCTTTTGATGTGGGTCTTTTTAGAGTGCTTTATATTAAAACACCGTTTCAATCTGAATTTCAAGCCTATTATATTCCTTGAGGTCAGCGTTTCTAAACTGCTCAATGAAAAATGGTATTGTTTTCAAGATTTATGTGCTATCCATGAAATTTTAATATTTTTTCGATTTTCCAATACGTTGTTTGTGTCTATCTTGGAAAGGTATCGCAGGTAGACACCTACATAAACTCTGCCAGTTAGAATATCTATATCTAAGAATTTATTATTAAGTGGACTGCGAATTTTTAACACAACTCCATAGCTATTCTAACTGTCGATTCGTTCAAGAGATTGAAATTCTATTAAAGGAAGAGGCAGTTTAAATCCAAGATGCGTGTACGAAGGAACATTTTGTATGGCATAGTGGACTTTTTGCATGCTAAAAACATCGACTTAGAGGCTTCGCAGCATAAATGTTCCAGTACATGGATTTACTCAAAATTCGGAGTAGAACATTTTATGTGATGGAATATTTTTATTATTGCATATGCGCAAACATTGGATTTTTTTCCCTGTCGGGAGTCAAAGATATTTTTTTAACAGATTTTTAATTATCTCAATAGAGACGAAGTTGGAATATTTATTGTAGGAGAACCGGGAAATCAAGGCACTTACAGGGTGTGTGTGTCTGTATGAGGGTGTGTCTGTATGTGTGTGTGTGTTTGATCCGCTCAATCTACAGAGCACAAAATTTCAGAATATATAAACAATTATAGGCCTACAAAATTTTAATACTAGAAAATTTAATAGAATTGTGAATTTTTGTTTCAGTCAGGGGTTATCAACTCTTGAAATTTTGGTTTATTTTTCCATATATCTCAGAAACCATAAAAGTTAGTACGCTGAAAATTGGTATAAACATAGACAAATACAAAATCTCAAATTAGTTTTTTCGAAAAAATTCCAGAGTTTCTCAAACATTTTTCATTAAGAAAAATATTTTTTTTATGATAAATTTATGAGTTAAACTGCCTAAATTTCCATTTTTTTTAAAATATCAAAAAAAGCCGAAACACCCCAACTAGTTAATTTAATTTTCTATAAAAATATTAACTTTGTTTTAACACATCTCAAATTTTTTTAGCAATTTTTATAAAAATTGAATTTAGTGACGACATTGCTTCATACAATATCTAAGAAGACTTAATTGTTTCTCCAAACATACATACATACCATCATGCTGTTTTCATATTCTGGGTAGGACTAAAGGACTAACCTCCATACTATCCTATCTTGACATACATACCTAGGTACATGTGTTGTATAGAAAACCAAATATCTTAAAATATTAAATAATTTGTATTTATGGGTTTATAGTTTGGTACTTATTCTTCAACTATACATACTATCGCTATCGACAGTTGGATCCCATGTGTTACATGCAATTAGTAGATAACGAAATATTGTATTAACCTTATATGAATTTAAGTAAGTTTCAAACGGAATGAACTAGTATAAATAATAAAATCAAAAGAGCTTTTGTTAGACATATCCAAGATTCTCAAAAGGCTTTAATCACCCTACACATTTTAGTGAAAATTAATGAAAATAAATTTTATAAATTGTTTTTGAAAATTTCTCATAATTAAAAATATGACAAATTTTTAACATCTCAATAGACGAAGCTGGAATATTATAGGAGAACCAGGAACTCAAGTCACCTACAGGGCTTACGACCTGTTAAAGGGTGGTTTACGTTATCACTTTATGCCTTTCGCAACGTTCATAGATAATGCCTTCTTATTAAGCTCCAAATCAATCTAATATTTGAAAGTTCTATATAACTACGTCCACCTCCACCCGCTCCGCATATAGGGACTGAAACGGCCCCTTCACAGAACGCTAGTGGGAATGACAAAGAATGCATGGCACGAAGAGTAGCTCTAGAAGCTCCTCTAGACTCGTGGTCTCGGCACTATTGTGCAAAATATAACAATCAACGTCGGTGAAGATAATAAAGTTCTATATAAGTTAATTATGAAAAACTTTTCATTTGAAAATAAGCTGAAACACCATCGCCATCTATGGAGTAAAGAAGAACCCTTTTTACATACATACATACATACATACCATCACGCCATGTCCCTCACGGGGTAGGCAGAGACAACCGAACGCCACATTTTTCTATCTTGACACATATTCATCGCCTCATCAACATTCATACATCGTCTTATACATGTTCGTCTGTTGCTCATGCTTCTTACATTTCCATCTTTCAAAATATCGTTTACATGGTCGTGCCATCCTTTTCTTGGGCGCCCGCGACCTCTTATTCCGTTCCTGTCAGCTTTGTATATTTTCTTCGTCAGGCGTTCTTCGTTTATTCTCCCCAAGTGGCCAAACCATCTCAATGTGTTAATTTTCATTCTGTTAATTACATCTTTCTTTATCTTACATTCTTTCCTTGTATCTTCATTCCGAACTCTATCATACATCGTTCTGTTACAAATTCTTCTAAGCGATCTCATTTCAACTGCATTTATTCTGCTTTCGTGCGACTTCTGCCATGTCCAGGTCTCACTTGCATACGTCAGGGTTGGCACTACGATTGCGTTATGAATGGCAACTTTAACGTCTCTTGATATGTTGCAATCATTCATAACTGGTCTAAGTGCTCCATTCACTCTGTTTCCTGCCATAACTCTTCTTTCAATATCCTTATCAGGCCGTCCATTCCGTTGGAACATACTACCCAGATAGACATACTCGTCGACTTGTTCAAGCCATTCTTTCTCTACTTTTATTTGACACACTGTTCTGCTTTCACTCTTTTCAAAGGCCATTACCTTTGATTTGCTGGCATTCATTTTAAGTCCGTTTTCTATGCATCCTTCATATACCATACTTACAAGATACTGTAACTCTTCCATACTTTCTGCTAACAATACTTTGTCGTCTGCATACATCAGATCACGTACTGTTACAGTACTCAGTTTCAGACCCTTACTTTCATACTTAAGGGCTCTTATGCAGAAATCAATGTAGAGATTAAAGAGCCAAGGGGACAACACGCACCCCTGTCTAACGCCATTATTTATAGAGAACCAAGTTGTTGTTGTGTCGTTGACACGAACACATGCTTTGCTGTTCTCATATAATGAAGCGATTGCACGTATCAGCTTACTCTTCACTCCGTACATCGATAGTATATTCCATAGTTTTTCTCTTACAACTTTATCATAGGCCTTTTCAAGGTCTATAAAGGCGCAGAAAAGTTTTTGGTTTTTACCCAAAACCTTTTCTGTGACCATACGTAAAGAAAAAATTTGGTCTATACATCCTCTGCCGCCAACAAAAGCCCCTTGAGCATCCCAAATCTTGCTCTCTGTAACCTTTCGTACTCTTTGATCCAGGATCCTTGCATACTTCTTACCAACTGAGCTTAGCAAACTTATGGCTCTATAGTTTTTGCAGTCGAGCTTCGATCCTTTACCTTTATACAAAGGTACCACGACTGCATTTCCTTTTTGCAACGCCATCTATCGAGAAATTAGTTTGTTAACAATGAAAGTAACACTCCTCATACATGAGGTGACAGTGATTTCATTTGTAAATTCCCCAGTTGAAAAAAAAATGCTTTCACTGTCCGAGTAGAACAATCAGATATCCTAACATATTTATATTCCTAAGTGTACACTCAAAATGCTTTTATGTGCCATGCTTGCACGGTGTACAATCTTTCTTTAATACACTCGACATCTCTGCGAGCTCTCTCAGTGCGTTTTATAATCAGCTGTCTTATTTTAGTGTTTTTTTAAGTATTAGTAAATTAATTATATTATATTAGTTGTGAATTTTTGTAATTGATACTAATTTTCCTATTGAATAATGCATGGAGATTTCACTGGTCCACTAATGCAATGCAACATTGTCTTTTTTATAAATTGTGTAGACATTACTCGTCAACCAATACATATAATAATATATTAAGTAAGGTTTCAGGTTAGGTTTTAATTTATATTTATTTAATTTGTGTTGGCAATAAAAACGATTAACAAAAGGTACACATGATTGCCAAAATTCAACAAAAAATTATACGATAAAGAAGAAGAATCGATTTCTTCCTTAGTAAATTAACAGACTAAAAATAAATCCTACCATCTACAGAACAACTATAGAACAACTGAAGCTTTTAAGCTTTCCAACTATCTACATCTACAAGCTTCACTAAGATTACTCTGTCCGCGACGGATAGAAACCTTTCAACGCGAGATCTCTTTTGGTCATATTGTAACTGGTGCGATCTCCAGATTGATATGCTGGATACCATTTGTTTAGAAAATAGGAAATTGGACGTGAAGAGCGATGCGGGCAATGATCTTGTAATAAAGCATTATTTATCCTTGTACGTACCTACTTATCCGAATTTGAGATAACAGAGGAAATAAAGCCTGTTTCTTAACCTTTTTTTATCTCATTTTGTTTCTTGTTTGACGGACATAGAATTATAGTTTATTTCATTACAACTTTCTGAAATCGATTTTATCCACTCCCAGCTCCATCAGATTGAATGAAAATTTAAAAAAATCTTTACGTTACTTTATTTTATCTACTGATAATAATAGATTATATCAGTAAAAAGAAGAAAGATTGCAATGCGCTAGATACCAGAGGGACGCCGACCTTCCATCATTGGAAGACCATCAAAGAGATGGAAAGAGAGCTGGGAATTCTCGTCTCAGGACCTATAGAAACAGATCATAGATCTAACAAAAGAGGAAGAAGCAGTAAAAATAAGAATGTAAGTATGAGTTAGAAATACATATAGTAATACTCGATTACTAGGTATATCTGGTAACTCTGAATTCCGATTATCAGTTGCACACGATTCAACAAAAACAACTATAAATTTCATATTCTACAAAAAAAACTTATTTAAAGAAGGTCAGTATTATAATAAAGCAGACCTCCAGGACGTCCTCCCAAGAGTTAGAAGGACAGCTGAGAGTCTGTGTCACAAGAAGGAAGCTAATGCAGGAAATAAACAGGCCAAGAGAGGAAGAAGAAGGTATTTATTTATTATTTATTTATATGTATATTTCTTTAGTAAAGGTACTTAAAAGGAGTTTTTTACTTTGTCGGTTGAAAAAGCTCCAACCTGCGGAGCTTCTCAAGATGACGATGTTAATACGTTATAATCTTGTTTCAATCTTTAAAATATACAATCAGTACTCGATCGTAATTAAATATTAATCTTAACCTATAGTCAATCATAAGAAAAATCGTTAGAATCAAAGTTTGGTATGAAATTGTCATTATTTTTTGTATAAATTAATATTATTAGTTAATTCATTTTAATCTTAAAGATTAAGTCCGAATCTAATTTAATTTTAATCAACTTCATGAGTAGCCCTGCTTGGATAAAACGTAATACTAATCAGGAATAAATTTTCTTGGTATATTTAGAGAAGTCTAAACCAATATTTATAAAAATGTTATTTAGAGTTCTACAAACACGAGTGTTTGGTACTCTTTTTGTCCCCTATATTTTTATATGATTAAGTATACTTTTGAAACCCCTATATAAAAATAAATAAATAAAAATGAAGGTCCTTTGCGATATCATGGCAGTGGCATTTTCATTAAAATTATAATTAAACGTCAAGAAAAACCTCTTTAAATTATTTTTTCTACGTATTGCATCACGGAAGGAAACCCTGGTTTTCCCATAAGAGGTAAAACCTTTTTCACATTGTCATACGTTTTATGCTCAAAGCGTTTCCATTATTTGAATCTAAAAACCAATTATAAGTCTATTCTTTCAAACAGCTGTGTCCATTCGGATGGCTTAAAGCTATTTTGAATATCAAAACGTATTTAATTATTGCAATATATATAAAAAAACAAGAGAAAAATAAAAAACTTGCATTATGGGCATTATGGCCCGTTTTATTTACTTATTTTTTTATTTTTATTTACTTATTTATCACACCATTTACACAATCGTCATTAAAAATAGATAATTGCTGCCCAACTAGGTATACCTGTTCTAGGGCTAGCAGTGTACATATTATTTTATTTCACAGGTGACATCTTTGCATTTTTAAAAAGTATCTAAACAATATAAACTTAACTATGTTACATAGATTAAAAAATGGAATTGGAGTCATCATGATATGCATGTATGTAAATATTGTGTATGTAGGTATCTTGACAGTACCTACATACACAATATGTATATGCATATCAATAAAACATAATCGGTGATCTGCGCTGTAGCAGCTACCAAGAGATGAAAGGCTCGCGGGCCATATATAAGATAGGGTAGAGTGTAGGGATCGAGAGCTTATTGCAAACCAATCTTAGGATTGCGACCCACGAAGAAATAAAACACTTCATAATAATAATAATAATGATATTCCATTAAACTTATTCAGCAGTTTAGAAACCATCCAATTGCCTAAATACACATACGTCACCATGCAAAAAGCAGTCATATATAACACATGCAGACTGGTGAGAAAATTCCTCCAAATCGACGACACTACAGACCTTACTAACACATAAATACATGGCACCAATATACAAAACACCACATTTTATATACTCCGTAAGGATAGCACTTGGCAGCATTGCTCGTGCTACCCCAAAATCCCACCAGGTGATAAACCTGAAAAGGTATTAAAGTGCCCGAAATAATAAAAATGATAAAACTTCCTTGCACCCTGCGCAAGTTGCGAATTAATTGCCATATGCAAATTTCTTCCAACTAACTAGCGTTCCCAGCCAGAAAAGCAACATTTACGTGAGTAATGAATTTAAATAAATTTATTCTCTGCTAGGAAGCGAACCCAGAACGCCAATTATCAATTAAAGTATGTCGGTTCAACTCGTACTTTAATACAATCTATTACTTTTATTTATTTATTTATTTGGAAAACAAAGTAAAGAATATAATATTATAATATATAAAAAGTATGATTAGTTTATTGCATCCCAATAATGTTTTCACAAAACAATATCTAATATAAATAACAAATTTTATACTATATGTACCATACATTATATAAGTGAACATATATTTGTTTTATGATATTTTGTAGATATGTGTTATATTGTATGTTATGTATGCTAGGTAGATTATGGATACATGTGATTGTGGTTTGTACCTACTATTTATCGTATTGTTGTATGTTATGTATGCTAGGTAGATTATGGATACATGTGATTGTGGTTTGTACTATTTATCGAATTGTTGTATGTTATGTATGCTAGGTAGATTATGGATACATGTGATTGTGGTTTGTACTATTTATCGAATTGTTGTATGTTATGTATGCTAGGTAGATTATGGATACATGTGATTGTGGTTTGTACTATTTATCGAATTGTTGTATGTTATGTATGCTAGGTAGATTATGGATACATGTGATTGTGGTTTGTACTATTTATCGAATTGTTGTATGTTATGTATGCTAGGTAGATTATGGATACATGTGATTGTGGTTTGTACTATTTATCGAATTGTTGTATGTTATGTATGCTAGGTAGATTATGGATACATGTGATTGTGGTTTGTACTATTTATCGAATTGTTGTATGTTATGTATGCTAGGTAGATTATGGATACATGTGATTGTGGTTTGTACTATTTATCGAATTGTTGTATGTTATATATGCTAGGTAGATTATGGATACATGTGATTGTGGTTTGTACTATTTATCGAATTGTTGTAAGACGTATGTTTTGAAATCTACTCGTAATTTATGTATTATATCGAATTGTATGTATTGTAGTTGGAGCAACTGCGTCTAACGTAATTGTTTTGTGAGTAGTTTGTGTAACATCGGTCGACATAGAACAAAACTTAGATCTGAAATTGCGTGATGGGCAGTAATATTTTAATTTAGAAAGTAAGTAAGGTGAGTCTACACGTTTGTAAATAATTTTGTGAAGGTACATCATGTCAATAATAGTTCGTATTTTTTCGAGATAACAAATATGTCCAATTCTGATTCGTTTCAGAGTACGAAGACGTCTAAAATATCGGGCAACCGTGGATAGAAGGATTATATCCGCGCGGTGTGTCGTAATGAGTCCTGTATAAATGCAGTCAACCTTTTGACATTTCTCATATACTAAAATTCCGTATAAAATTTTTAGTTGAATCTGAATAAGGGCCATTAATATGGTGTAAAAATATACAAATTTATTTTTTCTTTTAATTTCTTATATTATCTTTATTTTAGCTGTGAGGCACCGGCTTAGAATAGTGCTTCCACTCTTTTCTATTACTGTTTTTGAGTGTCCCGTAAGAGCCGGGTAATCGAAAATACAACAGGCAACAATAACATCTGACATAGTTCAGAAATGAGGTTCACCACCCATTCTGAATGTAGTGCCTTTTTAGGTGAGACGAGACTGGTGTGTGGGTATACACATGTGTTGTGCTCCCTTTTATAAGGCAATGCACACCCGCACACCTTTCGCTGGTTACCCCACATTGTGGGATATGCCGTGATGGTATGAATGAATACATTTCTTATAAATATCATAACTGATAATTTCTGGCGCATATGTTTAGTAACAATGGAAAATAATAATCTTTTGAATGTCGATAATATACTGTGCAAATCTTTTTTGGGATTTTGTTGCGGTTTTCAAACATCTCAGTGCAAATACGCTCTATGGAATATAATATTATTATGTAATATAATGGGTACCATAAAAATAAATTAATTTTAGTTGAAACGAAATATGCAGGTTTCGCTTTCTTATTCGACTTCAATTATCTAAAAAATATCTGTCTCCACCATTGAACAAAGCTTTTGTTTCAATATTAAAATAAATTGTTATTTGAGATCACTTTTCGTAATCCAATATTTTTTTTATTTCGTATTAAATCTATTTTGAAATAACATCGATAATATTAAACAAAGGCGTCTGATAAAAAGTTCGCTAGATTGATAATACATTTTTTTCTGATTCATATCTCCCGAGTTAAATTGAATATCTAATTCAGGAACCCGCCTTGAGCTTACGCTATATCAAGAATCTATACCTAGTTGTAATCCTATCAACTACGGCACGTAATCGAATACCTTTTGTTAATCTTATATCGATCTGCTAAATCTACTATTCTCCTTCGTCTATATTTCTTGATTCATTATTCAATATCCCACATTAATCTATCATGTATTAGTGGGAAATCAAAATAACTTGACTTGGCGTAGATTACTATTATTGATACTACATTTTTTGTATCATAATATATTGTTTGTTATATATTTTTTACCTTTGATCAAAATAAGATAATAAGTGTCCAGAGCGTTGACTACAAAATTTGTTTGACGATGTTTAATCCTTTGAATAAACTGGCACCACAATACATTCAAGAGCTGAGTCAGAGAAAAGAGCTATCTGGGAGGCATCTCACATTCAGGTCTTCTGGATCACGAAGTAACATTCGCTAAAGGAGTTGGGCAGAGCCAACAAAGAGGCTTACTATGATCGATGCTTTAGTGTGAGCGGTCCTATAAAGTAGAATAGATTGCATCCAGATGTCTGCGGTGCACAAAGCAAGAGCACTTTCTCTAAATGACTGAAAACAGCTTTGTTTCTTAGAGCAACATAAGACGGAATATAATCGCCCTTGGAATGATCCTGAATCATTAAATGGCGTTATATAAATTATTTATTAGTATTATTAATAACCAATACAATGCGTATACCATGAGAAGGTGTGTATTATTTTATTTATTTATTTATTTTCTTTGGGAAGCTATAGCTCATTTACAGTTTAATGATAAAATATTATTTTTACAGTGTTAGAGCCAAAAAAAAAGCATTCCATCAACATAATAATAAAAAAATAACAGTTTAAAGCCAAAAATAATTCATACACACACACCTTCATGCACACACACACACACACACACACACTCATACACACCATCCCACACACATACACGCACACACATACATACATAAGTACACATATACAACAATTAGGGAAGGGAAGAGAAATGCGAGAAGAGAGACTAGGAGGATAGGACAGAAGGATATTGGTTGCGCATCACCTTCAGAACATCATGTCTAAATCTGTAATATTTCGCGCTGAATATGTCTATTTCATCTGAGAATGTATTGTTATATTGGCTGCATATGCGTGTAATTGTTGAATTTTTCCTGATATTCGTTCTACTTGTTGGAACATGAAGTAATTGAGGTCTGCGAACCATTCTACCTGGACTAGGTTGACAAGTTCAGGCGAGTCTATGGCATTGTTCAAAATTTTATGCAGCAGCGATTGGTCGTGTAAGACTCTCCTACATTCATTATTTTGTGACAAAGACTAACAAAATACCATAAAACTTACGTTATGATAGGGGTTCAAATGGAAATTAGCCATCAATCCACTTACTAAAATTAAATTAAATAAACGTAATTTCATAAGTATGATTTCTCACTTTCCCTGTTGACGCCAATATGTCATTATAATTATTGTCGCATTTTTTATATCAAATGACATATAATATTGTTGCAACTGCTGCCCACCCTACATCCAAAATCAGTCTTCTTTCAAACCGCGTCCTGTGATGTCCATCCATATCTCTTTCTGTTTTCCGCTCCTCAAAAATCACTTAACACATCATATATGTTATCACCGCGCGCGTGTGTGAGATTCAAGTGAATAGTGACAAGTGGTGATCATCCTTCAAGGGAGAGGACCAAGAATCAAGTGAGTTTCCATTATATATCCTTCCTTTGCCTTGCGGTGGTTGCAACTTATCACACCTGTAAAATACAGTCCACTTCTACTTTTCATTCTACTTTTATATTACACTAGTGAACACCCGGCAAACTTCGTATTGCCTGTATAATTAAAAATTGTCCTCCATAACCACCCGTCGCTTCAGACTCTTCAATACCTCCCATCCCTTCAGTTCTTCCCGTCCCTTCAGTACCTTCTGTCCCTTCAGTACCTCCCGTCCCTTCAGTACCTCCCTCAGTTACTCCCGTTCCTTCAGTTACTCCCGTCCCTTCAGTTACTCCCGTCCCTTCAGTTACTCCCGTCCCTTCAGTTACTCCCGTCCCTTCAGTTACTCCCGTCCCTTCAGTTACCCCCGTCCCTTCAGTTACTCCCGTCCCTTCAGTTACTCCAGTCCCTTCAGTTACTCCCGTCCCTTCAGTTACTCCCGTCCCTTCAGTTACTCCCGTCCCTTCAGTTACTCCCGTCCCTTCAGTTACTCCCGTCCCTTCAGTTACTCCCGTCCCTTCAGTTACTCCCGTCCCTTCAGTTACTCCCGTCCCTTCAGTTACTCCCGTCCCTTCAGTTACTCCCGTCCCTTCAGTTACTCCCGTCCCTTCAGTTACTCCCGTCCCTTCAGTTACTCCCGTCCCTTCAGTTACTCCCGTCCCTTCAGTTACTCCCGTCCCTTCAGTTACTCCCGTCCCTTCAGTTACTCCCGTCCCTTCAGTTACTCCCGTCCCTTCAGTTACTCCCGTCCCTTCAGTTACTCCCGTCCCTTCATTACCTCCCGTCCCTTCAGTAGGTCCCGGTCATACGCTCGACAATTCATCAAAGTTTCATTGAAATTGATTGAACGGTTCCAATGATAGTCCACCTTCATCGGTAAAATGACCTGATACCCGATGAAGAAGAAGAAGAAGAATTTTTTTTTAATCCAGAAACCATCCCGGGCATACACTCGACAATTCTTCAAAGTTTCATTGAAATTGAATGAACGGTTCCCAGGATAGTCCACCTTCATAGGTAAAATGACCTGATACCCGATGAAGAAGAAGAAGAAGAAAAATTTTTTAATCCAGAAACTATCCCGGTCATACGCTCGACAATTCACCAAAGTTTCATTGCAATCGGATGAACGGTTCTCAGGTTAGTCCACCTTCATATGTAAAATGACCTGATACCCGATGAAGAAGAAGAAGAAGAAAATATTTTAAATTCAGAAATCATCCCGGGCATACGATCGACAATTCACCAAAGTTTAATTGCAATCGGATGAACGGTTCCCAGGATAGTCCAAAACTCAATGAAGAAGAAGAAGAAGAAAAAATTTTTTGATCCAGAAACCATCCCTGGTATACTCTCGACAATTCACCAAAGTTTCATTGCAATCGGATTAACGGTTTAGGAGCGCATTCAACACATACATACAAACATTCAAATTTATAATATAGATATTCGCGTCTTCATTCCCATTATATCTTTTCTTCTTAATTCATTCCTTAAGGTCGTGTCCGATTAGGAAAGATAATACTTCTCCAGATATTTTTATTGACAGCCTTTTTAATTATTTAAAACTTCATTTACTTTTTGTCTATTTAAATGTCTAAATATTCACGACGAACTAGTTTACAACATATACTTCAATGTTAAACGAAGAAATATTTGTATATCAAACACATAAACTAAGGGTTTAATAGTTGATTATATAACGTTATTTCATCCGAAAATTAATCATTATGATATTAGCAATATAACCTTTATAATATTAATCAAGGAACCTAACAAACCTTATTCATCTATGTACATAAATACATTACATCGCAAGTGACTAAAATCAGTGTTAAGTTTCAGCTAGAAGATGAAGGAAACTAACTTTCTCATAGTAATTAGCGTTTAATAAGTTAAACCATAATGCTTTGTAGTTAATTTCAGTTGATGATTATAAGGACAAGGCTTTAAAATTCCTTGTAAAGTAATTCTGTATGCAAACATGAACCATAATAATAAAAACGCTTGTTTATAATGTTTATATACTTTATAAACCATGTTGTTTTTATAAAAAAAAGAATCGAAGTGGACGCCATAATTAAATGTAATGTTGTAGATTATAATAATAATTTGTCGGCCTTCGTGGCTCAGTAAGTTGGCTTTAGATCAGTCTGACTACTGATCCAAAGGTCCCGGGTTCGATTCCCGGTGGAGACAAAGTTTTTAATTGTGTTTTCAGTCTGGATCTGTGAGACGATTAATATCGTAAGTCTCCAGAATGTGGCAACTTGTTATTGGGTGCGTGTTAAATTAATATTTGACATAGTACCTGTTAGTTGCCCGAAAAATAATATATAAAAATAATAAATTCGAGTCTGTGAGCAAGGGGGGGGGGGGGGGCAATTCTACACAAACCATATATTAAATGTTAGGTTAAATGTAGAAGAAGATTATATACACAAAGAAATGAAAAAAAAAAATAACAAATGAATTTAAATGAAATATATAAAAAAAACACTTTGTGTAGAAATTATATAATTATCGTCTTTGATCCAAAACTTCTGTCCATCTTTGTGACAGTCTCGGATATTGGTGATCCTGTACAGCCTTTACGATTGTGTTAGAGTTTGTCCATATTCTTTCACGGTATGCGGCGATTCGATGTCTGAGGATACCAAGAAATCCTTGCATCGCCCCTCTGCAAACATATTTGAAGCGCTGCTATATCGTCGATATCCGAAGATAATTGTATAGGCGTCATTACATTGTACCCGAAGTCGTTCTATAATCGATCTTCTTTACGATACCAATATTTCGCACGTGTACATACCTGTACAGAATGCATTGAACATACTTCTTTTAACTTGGAATGAGCTCCTATAGAATCTGCGAGCGAGCATGTTTGAGATAGCACTTATGCTTCGTCTCTGACGTTCGATGTCATCATCGTCGGACAAATTTAATACTCGTTGATGAGGTGGCCAAGATACTTTAGAGACAAATTCCGTCAGTATAAACCATATATATTATAAATATATATTATAAATATATACTTATTATAAATATACATTATAAATTATGGAATCTAAAAATGTTTCTTTTCTATACAGACATGAGATAAAATCTGAAATAATTTATTTATGAAAATTTGGTAGCAACAGTATCATTGAATTTCTCATTCAATTATCTGCCAAACAATTTTTATTCATTTCTGATTATTCGATACTCGTCAAATAATGAAGTAATTGGGTTAATCCTCTCCCCTGTCGAAACACGAAAGAACATTTTTGCCGGCCAATTTTTCGCTGGATGATCATCCCTCTGATCCTAGATTTGGGGAGTGTTGATGTTGGGTTGGACGAGCAATTAATACCGGAAAAATCCCCATCAGACGTCGGAAAACCAGACCCCATCCTGTCCCTGACACGTTGTTTTGTGATAAAAATATAACCGTATTAATAATGTAACGGATATATGGACATAATAATTATGCGATATCCTCTTATAGTAGATTCCTCGAATATTTAAATTCAATTTGAAATCTGTGAAATATTTACTGTGAAAAATAAATATTCCAACTGTCGATTCGTTCATGAGAATTCAATTCTCTGAATGAATGTACGAAGTATGAAGCGTGTACGAAGGAACATTTTGTATGGCGTAGTGGACTTTTTGCATGCTAATAACACCAACTAGAGGCTTCGCAGCATATATTCCCGAACATGGATTTACTCAGAATTCGGAGTAGAACATTTTATGTGAGTTTTGTGTGTCTGTGTGTGTGTGTGTGTGTGTGTGTCTGTGTGTCTGTGTGTCTGTCCCCCTCCCTTATAACTTTTGATACGCTGGATTCACAAAGCCTTAAATTACAGAATGTTTAGACAATTTTAGTTACACACAACTTTTATACTCAGTATTTATAATTTTTGTTCCAGTCAGGGGTTATCAATATTTATAGCATTTGTCCACATATCTCAAAAACTATAAATGCCAGAACGCTGAAATATTGTACAAATATAGTCATATATAGTATCTCGAAATTGATTTTGAAAAACAGTTCCAGGAATTCTCACACTGTTTTTATTAAGAAGCAAAAAATTGGTATGACAAATTTTTGTCTTTAATTGCCTTTATTTCCATTTATTTTAATAATATCGAAAAATGCTGAAACATGTAAACTAGAAAATTTAATTTTCTATAAAAAATGTGTACATTATAGTTATATATCTCAATTTTTTTTGACAATTTTTATAAAAATTGAATTTGTGACTACATTGATTCATACAATTTGTATGCCAGACGCCTATACACAATATGTAAGAAGACTTAATAGTTTGATATTTAAATCACCAAACATACATACATACCATCATGCTGTTTTCATATTCTGGGTAGAAAAGGGGACTGAACTCCATACTGTCGTATCTGGAATACATACCTACATGTGATGTATAGAAAACAAAATATCCTAAAATATTCAATAATTTGGATTTAAGGGTTTATAGTTTGGTACTTATTCTTCAACTATACATACTATCGCTATCGACAGTTGGATCTCATGTGTAACATGCAACTAGTATTTAAATTCATGTTTTTAATGATACTTTTTCGTCATACAAAGATAATTTGCATTCACGTTACTTAGCAACTGATAAAGTATTTTAATAAAAATAATAATAAAATTCCTTTATTATGCAAAACAAATCACATAATGTGGCGGAATTATCGCCCGCAGGCAATTTATACCAGTCAACCACACTAGTAAATACAAGATTACAAGCATGTACAAAATACATATGTATATAAAAAATAAAAACTTATAGGTTAACATGAGAAAGAAAAAGTAAAGAATACAAAAATGCAAAATTTTATATAAAAAACATAAATTAAAATCGAGTTCGAATCCTGCCTCGACCGATCTCGTTCACCTATAGGACAAGCATTTATGCTTAGTTTAGGGAACGTAGGAAGATGTATATGTACTTGTTTAACAAGGACATATTCATTTAAAAAAAAAAAAAAATAATGATAATGTCCAAAAATAGGAAAATGATGGTGTTGTGGCCCTGGTGAAATGAAAATTGGAAATATTGGCTCCGGACGATAAGTACTGCCAGACTCGCTTAAGTGGACTGTATATTTTGAAGGAATTGGTCGGGTTGGGATAGGACAAGAGAAATTTATCACCAGGAACTGAGATCGACTTACCCAGGCTCTCGGCGATGCACCGGATATTGCCTTCCGCTTTTCTCGACCATAGCTTCATGAATGCATCTTGAAATAGTACACAACACTTAGTGGGAAATGTAAAAGTTTTTATTGAAAAATATGAATGGGAAAAATATGAATGGCGAATTAACAACGTGTCTGACACCAAAACTAAAAACAAATGAATGTTCTTTTTTTTTTGAAAATGTTCCGAATTATTTGAATTATTCCGAATTGAGGGTAGGTACTTTCTTCTCTGGGCGGCGCGTGGCGATGGGTGACGTCTGGTCTCAGCGTGGTGATAATAAACCAAGGATGGAATATGGATATGCTGGATCTTAAACGCCTGAACAGATGGGATGGGATGGGATGGGATGGGATGGGATGGGATGGGATGGGATGGGATGGGATGGGATGGGATGTGGATGGGATGGGATGGGATGGGATGGGATGGGATGGGATGGGATGGGATGGGATGGGATGGGATGGGATGGGATGGGATGGGATGGGATGGGATGGGATGGGATGGGATGGGATGGGATGGGATGGGATGGGATGGGATGGGATGGGATGGGATGGGATGGGATGGGATGGGATGGGATGGGATGGGATGGGATGGGATGGGATGGGATGGGATGGGATGGGATGGGATGGGATGGGATGGGATGGGATGGGATGGGATGGGATGGGATGGGATGGGATGGGATGGGATGGGATGGGATGGGATGGGATGGGATGGGATGGGATGGGATGGGATGGGATGGGATGGGATGGGATGGGATGGGATGGGATGGGATGGGATGGGATGGGATGGGATGGGATGGGATGGGATGGGATGGGATGGGATGGGATGGGATGGGATGGGATGGGATGGGATGGGATGGGATGGGATGGGATGGGATGGGATGGGATGGGATGGGATGGGATGGGATGGGATGGGATGGGATGGGATGGGATGGGATGGGATGGGATGGGATGGGATGGGATGGGATGGGATGGGATGGGATGGGATGGGATGGGATGGGATGGGATGGGATGGGATGGGATGGGATGGGATGGGATGGGATGGGATGGGATGGGATGCAGGATAAAGGAGTTATAGGTATGAGGATAAGAAGTTCAATGTATGATGATAAAAAAAAGTGGAAACGCGGTTATTAAGGATTATTTCTTTGAATTAAGATTCTCGATACTGATAAAATATAAAATTTGGTAATTTTAAGTATAAAACATAGTGCTTGGTGCAAGGGAGTGTGACCATGGAAGTGTGAACATGAAGATGAAGAAGAAACTTGTTCGGTACGGTATTTACTTTTGGCGTGAATACAAATCACCTGTCTTGTTCCTTCCCCCCTCCCTTCCATGTAACTACTCTGTACCGTTCCTGATATACACACTAGAGTCTACAATCTGAATCTACCCGCTTGCATTCTGTTTCCGGTTGGCTCTCTGATTGGTTGAGATCTCGTAGTATTAAGTCAAATGAGCTGTGAAATTTTATATTAAATGCGAAAAATTAAAAGAATATTATATATTTAATTTATAATAATTTATAATTCAATTTATAAAGCAACTCGCCCACGCGAGTCGCTATTATTATTATACACAAACTTTAACCTAACCTCAGAATGCAGAAAAGAAACTCAGGGGCTAGACGCTACTATATACACCACAAGTATTTGTCCGCACACGGCCTCTAGCGGATGTCAATTCGGGCTTCGTCGCCGGACCACAAGTGCCCGTTGTAGGAAACATCATTGTGTAGTGCTGTGCCCCGGTATATAGACTACATATTTTGTTCGGACTGGGTGAGCGATCGAGGCGAGGACTTCTTCTTTACTGGTAGGTGATTTCCGTTCTCGATCCATTTCTTTTATCCTATTATTTGCCTCGTCGCCATGAATGACGCGCCGTGACAAGTGCGATTATTTATTTTTCGTATACAGTCCACGTAATCTTTTAGCCCGAGTAGGAATCGGCGATCGGCGCTAACAAAACTTTACCTCTTTTCTGAAAGCTTTTATCTAAAGAGACAATTCTACATGCCAAGTGTAGAACAACAAGTATAGTAAAAATGAGTGCCTAAATTCACGTGTCGAATGTCATACGTATTTCGCTCACCGCTTTACGGACTGTCACCATCGAATTACGGACTGTGAACGGATGTTTTCTCGAGATAATGCGCGGAAGTTTACACGGGCTAGTGTCCGCGGAAAACAGAACAACGATCTGCTAAAAGAAATACACGTAGCGTAAAAACTTGTGTATATTGCCGGACAAAAGAACCGGAATAGGCCCGCTGATAAATATTTAACTGAACGTTTCTGGCGGATCACGTATCTTAATCTTGAGTTAAGTATTGTTTCTAGTCTTTTATCGCCAGGCGGCGAACTATTCGCCGTACGCTTTAATGTTTTGTTTCATTTTACATACTACAAATAACTACGCATAATAATAATTATAATCATGATTTATTTTTGTTGGTAATAAAAGATGTGGGTTTTTTTTATAATATTGGTACATTCACTGTATAATGAAAGACGAACTGTGTTGATGTATCTAGAATAACCTCAGGGGGACAATTTGTTCTATTTCAATAATGTTTCATATTTTTATACACAATACAATGAAAGCAGATTACGTCCCAAGGTATAAAGGAATACCAAAAGAAAACACAATAGCCATAAAATCGGTTGCGATTTATGATTATATTATGGGCAAAGATTGTTCGATTCGTGAAAATATTTTTCGTTTGGTTTGTGACTTCAGAAAAATAACCAATTTAATTTGAAACTTTTCTGAATAAATTCCCTTTGAAAGTTTTAGAGAATACCTCCATTGATATGCTGCTTGCAAGCCATACCTACTTATTTGATTTTATTTTTATTTCTTCGCGAGAGTTTTCTTATTCACTCGTATCATTTCCAAGAATTACATTTTTTATGAAAAATAATATAATCGAACCTAGAAATGAATTTACTTTGTATTAAACACCTTTATGTTTTTACAATACATTTAATTTACACAGGAAATACTGTGGGTATTAATGGAAAGCCATCCGGCTTGTGTGTTAGCGTCCTGAGGTCGATTCCCAGCAGAGAAAAGATTTATGAAATAATATTTCTCACGGAAATCTCGCTTCTCTGAAATGGAAACATTGGTTATTTAGAAAATATGTCATCTGTTAATAAACATGACACCTGCACAGTGTAAGTATACATTGTATTTTCATAGATGCTAAAAAATTGTACCAATACTAAATGACTTCTTTATCCTCGCCATTTCCTGTTATACGGCATCGGCTTTCCTAACCGTGCATCGCCAATAGTTTCTCTGCTGCGTGTCCTCGTTTTTAGACCCAGTTTCTTCATATCCCTTTGGAGCCAGATGGTTTGGGGCCTTCCCACCCCCCTCCTCTCAGTAGCCATGGAAAGGCACTATTTCACCATCTGTTCATCACATCATCTCATTATATGGCAAAACCAAATGACTTATTTTACTTTTTTTATTGTCAATATTTTTTATGTAACTTGTAATGAACCGTTTTATATGATATCTTGTGCTTGGTTGTTTCAGTTAAACTCGTATTTGACTTATACAGTTTATTAACAAGATAATTAATACAACATACAATGATAGATATAATATTATAATAGAATTCGAAAATGAACGTTGCTAGTGAACGGTTGTGCAGTTGTGCTTCGTACGAATATTTGATCTACCTACGTTAACTACACAGCGAACAGATAAGATTTTATTGCTGTTATTTTTGTTTATCTATTTCAAGTTTATTCTTTCATATTTTATTTTGATTTTATTATTATTTTGACCGCAATATGATGAATTGCTATTGATTTTTAGGTTATTTCTGTTTTGCATTTGATTTGTTTGACAGCTATTTGACAGCTGCAGTTTTTGTTTTGTTTTTTTAATTTTTTCAATTACATAGTACCTACATAGGTACCTTTATTATTTTATTTAAGTGCTGAATCGTGAAAATGGAGGTGGACGAGACTAAGCCTCCTGATCCGAGGGCCTTGAAACGTAAGGCTGATGATGCTTTACCTGTGCAGGGTTCCTCGGATCCGATAATAGGTCGTTCCTCTCCTCAGCCTTCCCCGCCCAAAAAAGATTATATTAAGAAATTTTACCCTGCTTTCTCTACAGGGCCTTTTATAGTGTACGTCCAAAATATAGAAAATAAAAATATTAATACTATGTCTTTTGGAAGGAAATTATTTAATAACAAAATCAAAGATATTGCTATCGGTGGAGTTAAGGGAGAAGGGAGGAACAAAATTGTACTAACATTTACCTCTGCACTCAGTGCAAACAACTTCATTACAAGCGATTTTGTTGCTAAAAATGATATAAAAGCGTACATACCTACTTTTAAAATAACTAAAATGGGTTTAGTGAGGTCCGTAGATTTAGACTTAAGTGAAGAAGAAATTATAGAATTTACAAGTGTACCAGATTCTTGTGGTAAAATAATAAAAGCCAGGAGACTGAACAGGAGGGATACGTCATCAGGTTCCACGAAGTGGGTTCCATCCCAAACGGTGGTACTTACATTCGAGGGACAGTCCCTTCCCAGGAACGTATTCCTGTTCCACAACTCGCTACCCGTTGAACTGTATACCTACCCCACTTCTCAATGCTATATTTGCTGTAAGTTTGGCCATATTATGAAAGATTGCAAATCTAAGAACAACCCGAGATGTCTAAAATGTGCCGACCACCACCTAGCATCGGAATGCCCTGTCCCAGCAGGCTCAGAAAAATGTGTTAATTGCAATGGTCAGCACCCGGCAAATAGTTTTACATGTTCCTTTGTGACTAGAGAAAGAGAAGTCAAGTACATAATGGCCAAAGACAGTGTTTCATACAAAGAAGCAAGTAGTAAAATCCCCGCTCCTCGGAAGAGTTATACTGAGGCAATTAAAACTGTAAATACTATACCATCTCTTCACCGCTCAAACAGTATATCTAAGTCTTCTCGAAATCCACAAAACACCCAAATATTCGATCAAAAAGGCCATGATGCCTGTTTACTTTATAATAATGGCCAATTAAATGACCCTCAAAACGGGTGCGCATTAAATAACCCGCACAAAACGATTATAAATAATAAATCAGTTGATGTGAGTTATGGTGAAACCTTACAAGTCATTGCAAAAATATTAATATCGTTGATATCTGATACTCCTAACCTACCGTCCCACGTTGCCTCTGCCATGCCATTTTTACTTGACTTACTGAGCCAAAAAAAAGTAGATAATCATAATGGCTTTGAATAATTGTAATACTCTCTCCATTTTACAATTTAACTGTCGAAGCGCAATTGCTAATCGATGCGATATAATTCATTTATTACAAAAATATGAAATAAAAATTTGTGCATTAAATGAAACCTGGCTGCAAAGTGGCCAGTATTATAACATTCCGGGCTATGATTGTGTTCGGGATGATCGTTTATATTCTAGAGGTGGAGGCACTGCCTTTTTAATACATAGATCGCTTTCTTGGAAACGAATCTCCTTACCACCAAATCAAGAAGTTCAAGTAGTTGCTATCTCGGTTTCAAATATTACATATATCTCTACATACATTCCTCCCCATAAATCTTTCGATGAACATTATTGGAACTCAATAATGGATCTCGTTCCTCCACCTTATGTAATTCTTGGAGATTTCAATAGCCATTCAGTGAGTTGGGGATCCGCATGGACAGATAGTTCAGGAAGATGTATACTATCATTTGTAGACTTGCATAATTTATGCATACTGAACGATGGTTCTCCAACCAGATTTTCCCCTCCTTCTCAAAACCCTAGCGCAGTGGATTTATCAATAGTATCTTCTTCATTAGCCTGCCAGTCCTTATGGCAGGTAATGAGAGATCCATTGTCTAGTGATCACTATCCCATTATATTGAATTTGCACATTAGATTTTCCCTCACATCGAGATCTCCTAGGCAAGGAAAAAATTTCAACAAGGCCAATTGGCAAGAATATAATAATTCCATCCAAGTTAAACTTGATAGTGAATGTGGCAGTATATTTCTTTCTCCAGATGTAGAGGAATGCTACAAAACTCTGAAGGGTATCATACACGACTCAATTGACTGTTCTGTACCCAAATATTCTGAACACCAAAATAAAACCCGTCCTTCTCCACCTTGGTGGGACAGAGAATGTACTGAAATGGTTAAAAAGCGTAAATTTGCAGTAACATCTTTTCAAAATAATATGACCATGGAAAATTTTCTGTATGCCAAACAAATCCAAGCGCAAACAAAAAAAATGTTACGCCAAAAAAAAAGAAGAGGATGGTATAATTTCTGCAGTTCTTTGTCGCCTAGAACCCCCACTTCAGTGGTTTGGAACTCTATAAGACGTTTCAGAGGCTCAGTCGTCTCCCCAAAAAACTCAACAAGAATTGATTCATGTCTTGAAGAGTTTTGCGACAAATTGGCACCTCCTTTTGTTCCCAATTATAGTGAACTGAAGATGCAGACTATTATTCCTCAACCTCGGCTGTCAATGCTAGACTCTCCTTTCTCGCTGAGTGAGTTGATCATCCCTTTGAAAGCTGTCAGGAATACATCTCCAGGGTTAGACGACATCCCTTACCCTGCTTTAAAATTCCTTCCAGATGACTTCAAAACTCATCTCCTTTCATTTTTTAACTTATGTCTATCTACAGGTTACATACCTGAGGAATGGCATTCCCAAAAAATAATCCCCATCTTGAAACCTGGAAAGGATCCTACTTACAGTAATTCATATCGGCCAATTGCCCTATCTTCTTGCGTTTTAAAGATACTTGAACACATGATTAAGAATAGGTTGGATTGGTACATGGAACATAACAAACTCATACCTGCTCATCAGTTTGGATTTCGAAAAACTAAGTCGTGTTTGGATAATTTAAGCATACTTGTTACAGATATTCGTATTGCATTTAATAAAAAAGGAGCGGTTATTGCCAGTTTTTTGGATATCGTTTCTGCATTCGACAACGTCTTATTAGAGAGATTGAGTGAGATTCTATTGGGCTTGGGAGTACCGCGTCTTTTGACGAACTTGATCCATAATATTCTCTCTGAGCGCAGTATAGTTATTGAGACTAACGATTCCCGATTCGTTAGAAAAATATATAAAGGATTGCCTCAGGGATCTGTCTTGAGCCCCATACTTTTTAATCTTTATTGTGCACAAATACATTCCGTTGTTACGAAAGATTGTAAAATCCTACAATATGCGGACGATATCGTAATATACTCGTTTAGTAGAGATATAGAGACTGCAAAAGAAAACCTGATAACGAATCTTCAGAACTTAAATGGCAAGCTTAATTCACTGAATCTGCATCTGGCCCCTTCCAAGTGTCAGACTGTTATATTTACAAAAAACGTAAGCTCCCAAATATCGTTGTAACTATTGACAACATGACAGTCTCCTGTGTTAAATCGGTCAGATTCCTGGGTATGATCCTTGACTCAAAGCTTTCATGGAAACGACACATTGATACTGTGGTTTCCTCATGTGAGAAAAATTTTAATATTTTACGTGCTGTGAGTAGAGTATGGTGGGGAAGTCACCCGACCACAATGAAACTCATGTACAATGCTTTAATCCGCAGCCATCTGGATTATGGAAGTTTCATTCTCGACCCTCTCCCCAAATATCTCCAAAAGAGACTCAATGTAGTCCAATCAAAATCCCTTAGACTGGTGCTCGGAGCTATGGGATCATCACCTGTAAATGTCCTTCAAGTGGAGAGTGTAGACCCTCCTTTGATTCTCCGAAGACAATTTCTATCAGACAGTTTCCTTCTTAGAAGATTTTCAACCCCAAACAAATTGCTAACAGACCCATTAAAAATCCTTGTGTCTCTGCTGAAGGAACATATAAGGAGGGGCAAACAAATTCCATGTCTTTGCAAGAGTTATATATATTTCTCTCAATCTCACTACCTTCCCCCAGAATCTACTGTTCCTCCTTACTACAATATCCCTTACGAGGCAATTATCCACATACCAGAGATACATAAAGACATTGGTATTCTCAAATCTTCTTTAAACCCTTCTGAGAATCGTTCAATTTTCCAGGATTTTATTTCATCCTATCCCTCCCATATTCACATATTTACTGATGGTTCTAAAATGTCAAATGATTCTGCTCTGGGAGTCGGGGTATTCATTCCTAGTCTCAAAATTGAGAGCAAATATAAACTTTCATTCCAAACTTCTATATTCTCTGCGGAATGTGTGGCAATCAAAATAGCACTTGACTCCATACACAGTCTAAATCTTCAAAGGGCAATCATTTTTACCGATTCACTCAGCTGTGTCTCTGCAATCGCTTCTAATTTAAATACAAGACCTAATGACATAAATCTCTGTGAAATACGTAAAAATTTCTACAATCTGAGTTCCGTTGGTAAGGATATAAAGATTGCTTGGATTCCCTCACACCGAGGAATCGAAGGCAACGAAATTGCGGACAGGTTGGCCAAATCCGCCATTGAGTCGGGCGAAAATTTAAATAATTTCTTTCCTACATTCGACGACGTGATCCTATCGCTCAAGTCTCGAACTTGGAACGAGTGGAAGAAGGAATGGAACTCTCCGACTTCGAACAAAGGCAGATTTTATAAAGATATTCAACCTACGATTCCAAGAAAGCCTTGGTATACAGCTTATCAGTTGAACAAATGTGTCGTCTCAACTATATGTAGAATGCGGATCGGACATTGCTCAATAGCCCCTCATCTATTCAGAATAGGAGTTGTTAACAGCCCATACTGCGAGTGCGGTCAGGATCTCGAGACACTGAACCATGTGTTCTTTGCCTGCCCGTTGGTCTCGGATAGAGGTATGTACGGAAAAGTGGTGAAAATAGAAAGACCCTTTAATATGGAGCATCTGTTGGCGATTGGCTCACGACATGTAATATTAGAAATCGCTAAATTCATCTCCACCACCGGTATAAAGATATAGCTGATTGTAGGAATTTAAGCCTTTCACTCGACCATGTTTTATTGTAAATTCTTTAATTGCTTGTACATATGCTTACCTTTTGCAATCATTTAATGTAAACCCCTATTTCTCTGAGATCTAATGGAATTCTGTTTTTACTCTTCTTTTCAACAGTAAATATATTATGATCTAAATTGTACAGCACAAATCCGCCTCTATTGGTGGCTGTGCCTTATTAAAAAAAAAAAAAAAATATTATAATATTACGCGACTGTTGGTAGGTACTAATCGTGATGACCGTGAAATGCGGAACAGCCGACTGCCGCCGCCGCGCCGCGCCGGTCGCTTATATAGGTACATCCTACACGACACACCTTCTCGCATGCCGTCTCTCTCACACACATTATCCAGATACCTCACATTTTAAAATCCAAAATATTCGGAAACACAATTTAGCTATTTTTTATAAATACTCAGGTGTTTAGTGGTTTAAATAGTTATTTAACGGGCTATTTCCCCACCTCTGGATAAAGTTCTAGATAACTATCCATAAGATAAATTTATCTTAAGGATAAATGAAGCGAGCGTTTCACCACCTACAAATTTCTTATAGATTGTTATCCGACGGATAAAGGGTGGCAACGTTCTAATTTCATCTATTTCAATGGTCTTGTCTATGGTTTGATAAAGCTGTCATATTGTAAATCGTAAAAAGTCACAGTAAATAAACATGCAGTCAAAATGAACACGTGAACACGAAACAAGATATTTCAAATATTTTGAGAATGTATAAAAGAGAAAGAACTACGAATTTCCGAGAGGACGAGATCAACGTATTGGTGGATTTAGTTTGTCAGCATAAACATATTATAGAAAATAAGATATAAGAAAAAAATAATTTCTTTTATGAGTCCTAAAACGTTATGTGCAGACGTTTTCGTCAATCTAAACCTCGCCTTGAAATCAATATGGTCGAACTCTGAAAAATAATCTTTTCGTATTTGGAATATTCTCTGACGCCGATTTTGTCTCGTATTATGTAAAAATACGATGTCATCGTCGATTTGGTCATAAATTACGTTAATCATTTAAAAAATAACTTTTAAAAAGCAAAATAAAACAAATTTAATACACGCACCTATCTTCAAACTTTGACAGCTTACTCAGTTTAACTTATCTATCACTTATTGCGAACCTATTCCGCTAGACAAAATAATATCTAGAACTTTATCCATGGGATAGAGCTGTCAGAGAGTCGTGAAACGCATTTTTTGGTTTATCCGTTAGATTTGTGTTAGATTGGCTATTGGGCACTTTATCCAGAGGTGGTGAAATAGCCCGTAAATGGATTTTTGTACTAACCTGAAGGTAAATATGCATGTATCTACTAACTAAACCTAACCGATATACGGGATGCAATAAAATACAACGAAATAATAGTACGATTTGTACCTAAATCTCCATTCCCCTTATCTTTTTGGTTAAGTTCAGCTTGGCTTTAATAATAATAGCGACTTGTGTGAGCGAGTTGCTTTATAAATTGAATGGAAGTTGGTTGCAGGAAAAATGTTATCAAAGTCTTTGTCATTTGAGGTTAGGAATAAGTTTATTATGTATACGCATTTGATCACATTTAGTAAACATTGTCAACTTTGACAGATCATCATCATATGTAGTAAGTCTAAGGTCTAGGGATTGAGGGAACCCAAATGTAGATTGGAAGCTCTGTCGGCGGTTCATCGTCATTGGCAATTTTTTAGACACGATGGGGAGGTCAGCTGTATTCAGGTTAAACACGAAGGGAGAAACAAGAAAGAAAAAAAGTCTCGGGGTATGCCATTATGAAGTCTTCTTCCACGAATTCATTCTCTATCCCCCAAGGTCACACTAAATACCTATTCAATTCGAGAGCATTATTATTAGTATTCAAAAGGTGGGTTTATTATTGGGCACGGAATCACTCTCAGAATCTTAAAAATAAGACCCTGTCGTCATACAGTGTCGTAGGCAGCTGTAAGATCCACGAATACAGAAGAAGTCTCAATTTTTTTTCTGGAAACTAGCTACGATGTGGGTTGTTTAGGCAAGTACCTGATCACAGCAATCTCTGTTGGGTCTGAAATCAGCTTTTTCTATGAGAATGGTGGATAATATTGTAGGTACAATTCTATTACATATAATCATTTCAAACAATTCATATCACACGCTCAAAACCGCTATGGGACGGTAGCTTTCAATGAGGTTGTTGCGCTTGTTAGGCAAAAGGATGCTTAAGTCTTGATGTATTTCAATCAAAACTCAAAGACTCGTCATCGCCAAGAATCTTAAAAAAATTTGACAGATTACATAATATAATTTATTGTTATTTAGTTACAGATTCTTAACAGAAAATCATTTGAGTGACTGTTTCATAATAATGGTTAATTTGATATATGTTTTAAGCGGATAATAATTAATTCCTGCGACACAAAGGTAATAATTTAAGATTGAGGAAGAAACAAATATAACTTTATTGGAGTACGTCTGACAAATTGGGCTAAGGTCGCAGATGGCGAAGGCTGTGATTTGTAAGACCTGTAAGTAATTCTTAATAGAAAACTCATTAATTTCAATACCCTTTGTACTCGTTTCCAGGTAATTCTTCGCTGTAAAGTCTTCAGGATTCCCCGGAGTTTTTTACTCAATGATTAATTCAATAAATTTTCGAAAATTACAAATCACAATTTTACTTTGTTAATCAATTAATTATCCACGATCCATCATTTTATTATCCATTAAACACTATTATCCATCAAAGGGAGATTTTTGATTTTATATTCTTCTTTTAAATTACTGAAATGAAATATAAAAAGATATCGACATTAAATATTGCGAACCGTACGAATTTTAAATTGTCGATCAACGAATTTATCAATTCATATAGTTGATGCTAATGTGTTGTATAGTTGTCGCCAAATTTCTTGAAATTTTGGCCGAGAAGGGGGGCGATTTGCCCGTAAACCAACGAAGCGAAAAGACACAAATTTTTGCTCCGCGTAACCGGAAGCTCGTTCAAGATGTTTGGCGAAAATTATATCCGCATAATTTACAAAAATAATAAAGAACCAGCGATATTACTCTCCAATGCAAATCCAATCCCAGTTTCAAAATTTTCGCTAAGAACCTTTCTTTGCAACGGAAAATAATGCTGTAGGTATGTGTGTTTAAATCGCAATAGTTATTAAATTTATATAACTAATTGCTTGTATCCTCCTGTACGAGATCCATCTACTGTCATTGGCGATAGTATGTATAATTAAAGAATACGTACCAAACTATAAACACTTAAACGTGAATTAATAAATAATTTAGGATATTTTGTTTTCTATATAAAACATGTAGGTATTTGTGTCAGGATAGGATAGTATGGAGGTAAGTCTGTTTTTCCGACCCAGAATATGAAAACAGCATGATGTATGTATGTATGTAGATTAAGTAGGTATCAAACTATTGAGTGAGATATTGTGTATTGTTTACTGCCTTACAAATTGTATGAAACAATGTCGTCACTAAATTCAATATTAGTTAAAATGTACTATTTCACATTGTTTGAGTTGAAACGACATACATTTGCAGTCAGAGATTTGACCCTCGAGCAACACAAGTCAGGCACGAATCCTGATAGATTATTTTTATTTCAATACTAGCCTTTATGTCCCGCCGTTTGCCAAGAATGTAAAATTGTGAAGGAATAAGCAATCGTTTTTATAATATTGTCAAGTGGTTTTGGTATTGAAAAGTGGTTTGAAATTCGATTGTAAAATGTTCAAGTGATGGCCACAACCCATTCTTTTTTATATATTGCTATAAAGTGTGAATGAAGTATAAGTAATATACCTACAATTTCTGCACGCATGAAATATTGTATGAAAAAATATTAAAATGGCGGCGTTTATGTACAAAACGCTTACTTTAAAAATGAGTTAAACATTATAATTATACAAAATATTCACCATGTTTTTCACTTAAAAGCTAAGTTATACTTGAAAATATATTTTATTCGTGTAAAAACGTACTTCTAACTTTTAAACAAACAGATATTTGCGTGCAAAATGTACACTTTTTTGACAGATATGACTTGGAAAATTTTGTATGAAAAAAAATAATTATTGAAATATTTTTAAAATTCAGCACTTTTATCGCATTATTTTTAGCGTGACACTGCATCAGGTATACTGGTACACGTTCGCACATAAATTAGATTTTTAGATGCTCTTGGTTTTTCAGAAGGCGTGAGACAAACACACACACACACACACACACTAACATTTTGATTGCTTTATTACTTTAGATAAAGATAATTACACGTTTTTCATAAACATATGACGGTAACCAGACCATGCTAGATTTTTAGAACAGTATTATCTAAACCATATTGAATTGTGAAACCGACAATATATTGAAGATTCCGTCACGTATTTGAGGAAAACTTTTATTTAAAATATTTTTTATACTTTCTTATTTTATTTTGAGTTAAATTTGGACAAAAAACAGCGTTAAGACATAAACAGTATAATAATGACATCAGGTATTAATGTATAAAGGCCTATTACATTTTGTCGTTGTGATTTAGGAAACAAAAATAGTACCTACATAAAACCATGTCGGTATACAAAACTATGTAAATAATCCAAAACATAAAACGTAGGTACACTTATACGTAAGTACAACAAGTACAACACAGTCATAGTTTCCTATACTAAGCGGGCATTGATTTTATTTTGTATTGAGTATTTAAATGTTGTGGAACTGAGGTGGAATATGTCAAACTCTTGAAAACTGTTGTTGTATGTATCGCACATTCTATGAATTGCCAGTTTTGTGCATAATTGGTACGATGAGTTGGAAGGTGGAAAAAAATTGTATGTCTAGTTCTGTGAGTGGGAGTATGAAATGAGTAATATTAAGTATTGAGGGGCAGCAATGAGCAATGGAAAGACAAATGTTGGGCGTATCCTTGAGAGACCGAATAAGAAACGAGGAAATAAGACGCCGGTCAAAGGTTACTGACATTGCAGAAAGAGTGGGAAGGCTGAAGTGGCAATGCGCAATGCGACAGAGAGATGATAGATGGACCCCCAAAATTCTGAATTGGAGACCCTATCAAAATAGAAGAGGTGTAGGGAGACCACAGAGGAGATGGACTGCCGATATTGTTGAACTGGTGGGACATGGGTGGAAGCAGAGCGCCCAGGATAGAGAGAAGTGGAAAACTCAGGAAGAGGCCTTTATCCAGCAGTGGAGTGAAAGGGGCTGAAGAAGAAGAAGAGGGGCAGTCGATATTGTTATTTATAATGTTATAATGTTGGAGGGGGTGTGCTGAACCTTCTCGTGGTCGAAAACGCTTTGAAAAGAAACGAAATCGATACGAAATTGAAAAAAAAATGAAAATAATACACCAAAAGTATGCGTGAAACGAATCAGCACCATCGTGGTGGTCGAACGTCGAAGACCTCTCGGCCAAAACGGTAGGAAAAGGTTTATAATGTTGTACAGAAAAATCAAGTCATTTATTGTGCGTCTATTCTCGAGACTGTCGATTTTATACACAAGCATTGGATTTTCCCTGTCGAAAGTCAATAATATATTTTTATGACGAATTTTTAATATCTCAATAGAGACGAATCATGCATTAGAACTGTTGCTTTCATTGTTTACGATTCGATTTCTCAAAAAAACGGCGTTACAAAAAAGTTTCTACGTCACATCATAGATGGCGATGGTGTTTTTCAGCTTATTCTCAAATGAAAGGATTTTGATGAATGACATACTATAGATCTTTCAAAAATTGGATCAATAGAGAACTCAATAAAAATGCATGATTGGCGAACGTTGCGCAAGCGCAAAAAGTGATCACGTCAACCAGCACATGACAGGTCGTAAGCCCTGTAGGTGCCTTGGTTTCCCGGTTCTCCTATAATATTCCAACTTCGTCTCTATTGAGATATTAAAAAATGTCATACATTATTTGATTACCTTTTTTGTACACAAATCAAGTCAAGGGGGGCAAGTCTGGTCTGTGGCAGACCACATCTCGAAATTTCTTTCGAGCGCGCGCCTAGCGACGGCAAGTACATTTGTTTATCGCTAGGCCGAGTTCATCGCCCGCAACGTCAAACAAGTGACAATACTCCTCAACTGGGTATGACACTTCAAATAAATAAGTCTAGAAAGTTCGAGGACATTGAACTTGCTACCCCCAGCGCAGCACTATTTAAGGGAGTCTACACTTGTACACTTCGTCACTTCATTTCCGTATTTCCGTCACTTCGATTCGTCACATCACGCCGCCGTTCTCGACCACGCCGTCTCGCCGACACTTCGTCTCTCGACCACCGGTCATCTCTCGACCTCGCGAGCACGATGGTACTTCACCATGTGAAGATTCGGACACTTCGAACACACCCGCTAACTCGCTCGTTATACCTACTCATCGTGAGAAAAGTTCCTTTGTAAGTTATTTCATCAATTGTAACCCCTCCGGTTACCCAATAAAGCTGATTGGTAACCAAAGGGGTTACCAATCAAAAGTAGTTAGTAACCAGAGTGGTTACTATTAAATATATGTGGTAACCAGAGGGGTTACCAGTAAAGAGAGTTTACTATATCCCAAGTGGATATGATTTGAAATAAGAACACAAGCACAGTGGTTTAGAGAGAAGAAGAAAGAATGGTCAAAAGTAACAATGAGTATATTGATCACAATTAATAGTTTGCTTAAGGGTAAATTTACAATTGATGAAATAACTTACAAAGGAACTTTTCTCACGATGAGTAGGTATAACGAGCGAGTTAGCGGGTGTGTTCGAAGTGTCCGAATCTTCACATGGTGAAGTACCATCGTGCTCGCGAGGTCGAGAGATGACCGGTGGTCGAGAGACGAAGTGTCGGCGAGACGGCGTGGTCGAGAACGGCGGCGTGATGTGACGAATCGAAGTGACGGAAATACGGAAATGAAGTGACGAAGTGTACAAGTATAGACTCCCTTAAATAGTGCTGCGCTGGGGGTAGCAAGTTCAATGTCCTCGAACTTTCTAGACTTATTTATTTGAAGTGTCATACCCAGTTGAGGAGTATTGTCACTTGTTTGACGTTGCGGGCGATGAACTCGGCCTAGCGATAAACAAATGTACTTGCCGTCGCTAGGCGCGCGCTCGAAAGAAATTTCGAGATGTGGTCTGCCACAGGTCAAACAGTGAAATCAAAACCCTCATGATTAGGTACGCATATCGAGGATATAATATCATATATGGGTAGTCATAAGGGTTTTGATTTCTTGCCTTTCCTCTTGCCGGACTTACCTCCCTGAAAGCAGTTTTTTATAGAAAAAAAATACCTACCTGCTGGAACCAATAAATGATGAGTCATATTTTTTGAACTTATTAACATCCCATAAATCAATGAGTCATTTTCGTTTAATCAATTCGAAATCACACAATCTCTTTGATCTAAAGATTTGTATTCAGTAAGAGTCTCAAGTTAATCAAGTATCAAAAGAACATTAACAATAACTAAAATTCAGCTTTTATTAACTGATAGAATCGGCAGACACATTCGTGTACAATACTCAGAATTTGATTCGTTGTATCTCTGGAAAACTTCCAAATGTTCAAAAAATATATTAATAATACTGATCTAACAGGAGAACAGGAAAAATGAACAGTTATTGTTCGTCGATTTATCAAAACTCACATGTCGTACAGATTGATGAATAGTTTGTTTTGCAATAGGGTGGTCAGTTATATATCGTATCGTCAAAAATATCGTCAATAATATTACTGGCATCAAGATATTTGTTTTGAAGAACTTTGAAGTGAATATTTAGTTGAAGATCATCTGCAAATATATGGTAATTGCATTTTAATTTATTGGTAGTAGAGTTGATGAAAATAGAAAACAAAAGGGGAGACAATACTTCACCTTGCGGGACCCCTGTTTCTAAGTTGATGAGATCAGATACATTCTTCGGTTTTTCAATCCTCTGTTTACGATTATATAGATTATCTTTGAACCCTGATTGTACTGGTTGCACGAAATTTAGTGAGGAAAGTTTTGTCAAAGTCCACTGAATTAATCACACTACTGAAATCAAGTAGAGTGAGGATTGTAAGTATTTTATTATTACATACAGATATTGATATGTAGCTTCAACGACTTCAAAATGACGGAAAACTTTTAATTAAAACAATCAAACATAATTAAAAAAAAAAAACAAAATTTTTAAATAAAAAATGATGAAATACAATCAATATGATTTTATTTAATATTTTATTTATTGCGTTTATACATAGTTAAACAAATAAATATATTTGGAATTTATGATGGCATTTTTACACAAAAATAATTCAATAATCGAAACATAAAAATATAATATTTTCGTTTAGAACAGGACAGATTGGAAAGATGAATGAGTTTGTCACGTCCTTAGGCATAGGGTTCTTGAGAATTATTCTCAAAGAATAATAGATTGGCCGTGGGACAAAAGAGAGTGTACTTTAATAAATTTATAAACAGTCCCAATTTATAAACCTTCATCTACGTACTTCTTCTTGAAAAGGTTTATAGTTAATAAGGGACCGGTATCTTTTATGATATCAAAGAGATGAATTCAGTGCCTTAAACTAGGTATATGAAAGGAATAGATATCTAGATAATCAAAGATATACGTTTTTCTGAACGTATCTACATATTTGATATTCCGACCCAATTCAACATATTAGTTAGCGAATATTATTCGATTCCTTTTATGATATCTCCAATTCATTGAAATGGAAAATATGTACAATATGTACCTACATATTCAAATCACAAAAGGTAAAATCGGGTACAGTTTCATGGAAATATAATTCAAAATTAATATAATAATTTAAACAATAATTCTGTCTTAACGATTTAAATGCTTAGCATTATTACTTTGTGCTTAGCATTAATACGTTGAGTAGGTAAGTGGAAACTGAAATATAATTTGATTACTTTATAAATACAATTAGCTATCTAAGTTTAATTTCGAAGAATTGATTAGGTGCCTAGTGAAAATATGTTGTTTGATGAGGGAAAATAAACCTAAGCACCTCAAATTTCAATTTCAATGTTAAACACTGTTAACGAAAGTATTTTCAACCTGTTTCTTGTGATAGTTCGTCACACAATTTCGAAATTCAGCATAAATTCCTTTAAAGAAAAATTACTAAGAATATACGTTTTTACAGCATTTTTTTAAAGTTAGGTACTTCATAATTATGTGTCATAGAGAAATAAATCTTTTATACACATGTTCAAATCAAGTTTGTTCGTAAAATAATTTTGGGTTTCTGATAATTTGAACCCATCACGTATAAACCCATTTTAACGCATGCGATAGTTAAATATAAATTCATAGTGCATAAGGAGATTTTCATCATGTATTCGGTCACTTGATTTAGCGTTATGTGCCCTCTTAAGGATTTATCCAAGGGCAGCATAGTTCCAAAATGTACCTGCCGGCAAAAAAATATTATTTTTATCAAGATTTTTATCACGAATGTTGTGATAAAATTTATTTTTATGTAATATAAAAAAAATATGAATTATTATCAATTAAGTAAATACTGAATAATGAAAAAACTAGGCTTTAAGTTAAAAAAATGATATAGGTAATTGTGATCATTAAAAATAATAAAAATTGAAAAATTATAAAGAAATCGCAAAAAATCACTGATTTCAGAAACTAAATCATCATCTTCTTCTTCTTCTTCTTCTTCAGCCCTCTGTCTTCCACTTCTGGATATAGGCCTCTTCCATATTCTTCCACTTTCTTCTATCGGTTGCAGCTTGCAGCCAATTTCTACCCCCCACAGCGGCTATGTCGTCAGACCATCTTTTTTGAGGTCTTCCGACGCCTCTCTTACTTTCCCAAGGTCTCCATCTCAATATTTTAGGGGTCCATCTTGCGGGTTCCTGTCTAGCAATATGTCCCGCCCATTGCCATTTCAATGTAGCTACGCGATCCATGACGTCCGCTACTCTGGTCCTTTTCCTAATTTCCTCATTTCTTATTCTGTCTCTTAGGCTTATACCAAGCATGGATCTTTCCATGGATCGCTGTGTGCATTTGAGTTTTTCTACATTTCTTTTTGTAAGGGCCATGGTCTCCAATGCATATGTAGTCACTGGCAGTATACATGATTCATATGTTTTTCTTTTCAGACAGATCGGAATCTCTTTATCTTCTAGAATGTGTCTAAGTTTGTTAAAAGCTGCCCAACTCATTGCTATTCTTCTTGGCAGTTCCGCTGTTTGGTTTTCTTTGCCCAGTTTTATCTTGTGTCCAAGATATATGTATTCATCCACTATTTCGAGATTCTTATTGTTAATAGTGATGATTTTGTTTTCTTGACTTATAATTTTCGTTTTTGCTATGTTCATACTTAGACCAATCTTGCTAGAAGCCTCATGCAATTCATTAATCATTTGACTTAATTCATCAATGCTCTCACCTACAACAACTATGTCATCAGCGAATCTTAGGTGACTCAAATATGTGCCATCTATCTTCACCCCTTTGTTATCCCAGTTGAGGGTTTTAAATACATCTTCTAGGGCTAGCGTGAATAGCTTTGGCGAAATTGTGTCACCTTGTCGCACACCTTTTTGTACTAAACTAAATCATAGACTATGATAATTAATTTTCTTTGGTTATTTAATTAAAACCTGACAATTACTTCGTATTGTGCCATTGCAATATTTACGACATACTCGTTTATTGAAAACATATCAATTTATTATAGATTGTTAATAAACTATTTATTCTTTACTGTAATCGTTTAACCAATAAACAAATTTGGGCATAAATATTCGCTATATTTTTCTGCAAATAAAATATTCTTCTCAGATGACCAGCGCATGTGGTACCATAACTATCATTTACCAGTGGCGAACTTGTCTGGGGTTTTGCAATAAAAGGTTTTATGGGAAATTTTAATGTTTTTCAGTGTCCAAGACTTTAAATTATGGTGGATTTGTGATATAAATACAAACAATTTACGGAAAATAATGTCTATGGACGGACAATAAAATAACATACCACTGACTAAAGTATGAGCGTTAACGACTAACCATGGCGAACATTTGAACTAAAAATCTCCAGAGACTTCTAAAGATTCCAATACTGTGTCAGTCGAATGTTCGATGAAAAAATATAAACTACATATACCACTTTGATCGCATAGGTTATTTTTCTGATTTTATTTCATTTCTAATGATAATTGATTATAACCATATTTTATGAACATGTACTCAGATATTTTCAAGCTATGAAGAAGAAAATGGTGAACCTTAGTGTCTTCAGCTATACGTCTGGATCTGTGAGACAATTAATATCGTGTCTCCAGAATGTGGCAACTTGTTATTGGGTGCGTGTTAAATTAATATTTGATATTATAGTACCTGTTGGTTGCCCGTGAAGTAATATGAAAATAAAATAAAACATGTAGGTATGTATGTCAGGATTGGATAGTATGGAGGTCAGACTTTTGTCCTTCCCAGAATATAAAATAGTAAGATGGTTTGTATGTTTGTATGTTGGAGATAAAGTATTAAACTATTGAGTCCCCGTAGATATTGTGTAGTGTATACTGCCTTATGCCGCGTTGACACAGTCAAAGTATGCTCGGACCGAGTGGACTCGTATGAGTAAGTTTCATCCGAGTGTACACGGATAGCGGTTTACACACAAACTTTTTTACTCGGATTCAAAATCATAACTGCGACAGCTCTGTTGCTGTAAGGTGTTAGTTTTCATTTAACACACAAGCCTTTTTACTCGTTTTGAAGGTCATAAATATGGCACAGACAGATCTGTTGCTGTAAGGTGTCGGAGTTGTTGCAGACACATTAATTAAAGAGATAGAAAACCATTGAAGGAAAAAAAATAAGCAACGCAAAAGGAAAATTTGGACCCGAATTTTAAGACGTACAAAGCAGGGCGCGTCTGAAAATTTTCTTCGCGAAATAAAGTACAAATGGCACTGCCGCGTTCCTTGCGTCTTTATTTTTATAATATTTTAATATAACGTTCCATAGAACTTCCTTCTCTTCTCTCTTCTCTTCCTCTTTTTTTAGATCTATGATCTGTTTTTACAGGTCCTGGGACTAGGACGTCCAGCTCTCCCTCCATCTCTTTCTTCTCTCTTTCGCTTCTTATAACTTCTTTCGCTTCGTATAATTCTAAAAAAATTAGCGGTATCGCGCTCAGACCACATTTTTTACTACGAGATGACATTATATGTTTGTTGTTGTCAGCCATTTTGTTTCACTACTCCTATACGAGCTAACTCGTAACAATAGGATGTGGTCCGAGTCTACACGGATCGGACGCCGTCATCCGAGCGGGCTCGGATTACCGGTTGACTAATACGAGTGGCGTCCGAGTAGGTATCCGAGTGTGCTCGATCCGAGCGCACTCTGACTGTGTCAACGCGGCTTTACAAATTGTATGAAACGATGTCGCCACTAAATTCAATTATTATAAAAATTGTAAAGAAAAGTTTGAGATGTACTTCCACAATGTTCATATTTTTTATATGCCAAGTATTAAATTATCTAGTTGTTATTTTCGATATTTTTGAAAACTTTGGAAATATAGGCAGTTAAACACATTAATTTATCATAAAAAATGTTTTTCTTAATAAAAAATATTTGAGAACCTCTGAAAATTTGTATTTGTTTTTGTAAATACCTACTAATTTTCAGCATTCTAGCTTTTATGGTTTTTGAGATATATGGAAAAATAAACCAAAAATTCAAAAGTTGATAACCCCTGACTGAAATGAAAATTCGAAATTCTTAGTATAAAAGTTTTGTGGGCCTGAAACTATCTATATACTTTGCATGTTCTACTCCGGATTCTGAGTTAATCCATACCTATAGAACATATTATGCTGCGAAGCCTCTAAGTTGGTGTTTTTTTTATTTCAAATTTGAAAAAAACAAAAATATAGACTCTGCATACAAATCTCGCGTATCTTGGCTTGAAACTTTGTCGATATGTTAAGAGATATAAACAAATCGATAGAATACATCTCTTTTTCAAAATTGGTTTGATAAGGGAAATAAATAAAATTGCATAATTGGTCAACGTTACACAAGCGCTTAAAGTGATCTACCAGTCAATGACAGGTCACAAGCTCTGTAGGTGCCTTAATTTCCCGGTTCTCCTATGATTTTCCGACTTCGTCTCTATTGAGATATTAATTTGTCAAAAAATATATACTATCCATTTTATTTAGGTTTTTATATATTTTATTCTTACAGGTAATAAAACACAAAATTATTTTTGGATTTTATATAGCTTCTCGGGTAACTTACATGCAATAACAATTTGGCACCATTCTGGATACTTCCGGTATTATAACTCACGGATCCAGACTGAAAATACAATTGAAAATTGTTTCTCCCCCGGAATCGAACCCGGCACATTTGTATCAGCAGTCAAATACCTAACCAACTGAGCCACTAAGGCCGAATATGTCCCAGCATATCTAAATAATTAAGTAGATGGGCACCCAGAGTTCGGAAATAGAGACCAAGGCATAATTAAAGAGGGCCGATGAAATAGTCCCCGTCGTTGATAATGGATGGGTACGGAATGCAAGTAGAGATGAGTGCAGAAAACTAAAGAAGGACTATATTCTTCAATGGAGATAAAAGGAAGGAAGGAGAAGAAAACTTTTATGCACAATATCTCATTCATCCATATTTCAAACAAGATTACCTTTTATGCACAATATCTCATTCATCCATATTTCAAACAAGATTACCTTTTATGCACAATATCTCATTCATCCATATTTCAAACAAGATTACCTTTTATGCACAATATCTCATTCATCCATATTTCAAACAAGATTACCTTTTATGCACAATATCTCATTCATCCATATTTCAAACAAGATTACCTTTTATGCACAATATCTCATTCATCCATATTTCAAACAAGATTACCTTTTATGCACAATATCTCATTCATCCATATTTCAAACAAGATTACCTGTTTTTATTTCCAAAAATGAATTGAATATTCTTATTTTTATTGACAAACTTTTTAACATCTCATTAGAGACGAAGTTGGGATATTATAGAAGAACCAGGAACTCAAGGCACCTACAGGGCTTACGACCTGTCATCGGCTGGTTTATGTGATCACTTTATGCGCTTGCGCAACGTTCAGCATATATGCTTTCTTATTGAGTTCCCTTATCAATGTAATTTTTGATAGTTCTATATATTTGAATAATGTATAATAATTCACCTGAAAATAAGACAATAATATTATTGCCATCTATGAAGTAACGAAGAAAACTTTTTGTAACGCCATCTATTGTGAAAATGGTTTATTTGTAAACAATGAAAGCAACAGTCTTAACAAATGAGGTGACGGTGTCTCGCACAGATGTCACCTCTGAACTGCGTCGGAAGTATTATTTCATTTTTTCTTGTTTACCTACTTGTACCAAAGTGTATGTAAATCGAATATTTTTTTAATATTTTTAAGTAAATAAGAAAGCATTCACAGTTTAATCAAAACGAACAAATATAAGTATTGGAGCTTAATTAGAATCTAAAAAAAAGCTCATCCTTTACTTTTTATCTGATGAATAAATCGAAGTTAGAGAGAAGGTTAATTCAATAGTAAAATCGAATGTTTATTAAAATGTCACAAAAATAAAATTATCTATGAACCACCTTTCAAAATACTCTTTGGATTGTATATTTAAACTTTATGATATGTTTTTATGGGGTCTAACCAAATCAATTTGAATATTATTCTAGCAAAAATATCAGTCTATTAACAAAAGAATAATAAGATTGCTTTGAAATTGGTAAATGTCATCCCTTAAATATTTACTACATTGACTCGATGATACATGTAAGGGAAGTTGGTATTAAATGAAGTGCGCTTTGGGAAACAAAAATGCAGTTTGTGCAAAGTTAGGTGTGGGTGGTGTGTTTCTGTCTGTGAAAGATAAGATGAAATGAGAACATAGGTACCTATAATAAGAATAAAGAGAAAAAAGCATTTTTTATCTCAATTCGCAAAGTTCTCTTGGAAATATTTCCATACATCATGAAATATAGAGCGTATAATGTTAAAATAAGTAATCGTTGGTTAGAACTAACGTCGTTTGTATAAAGTATAATAATATTTAAATAAATATTATTATACTAATTTATCTTATAATTAATTGTCCACAATCGCCACACGACACCTTTCGACTCCAATTGAAACTTACTATATATATATATATATATATATATATATATATATATATATATATATATATATATTCTGTTTTTATGTTCACATTCCTTGTCCAACTGTAAATTTGTTCAAGAGAATTTTATTTTCTATATCGACAAAGTATTAAGTCAAGATACGCGAGATTTGTATGCAGGGTCTATATTTTTCACGGTTCAACTTTCAAAACCAACTTCAAAGTCAAAAAACACCAACTTAGAGGCTTCGCTTTTAACAATTTTTATATAAATGTAAAACAAGTAGGTACTTACATAGATGTCACCTAGAAGTACTTATTTCATTTTTATTTGAATTTGTTCTATATTTCAGTTTTAGTTTTATATTTGTTTTAAAGTGACAGTTAATATACATACTAAAAAGGATGAACTAAAAGCATTTAATGTCGTTTCTCTCTTACAGGTAAATTTATATGTTATATATTATATTTGTTATCATTTTTACTTATTTATGTTATTATTACTTTTATTTTACTTTATAATTATTTCTAGAATAAATTTCTCTTTTTACAGAGCAACAATTTACTTTGCTTACTATATTAACACACTCCATTATATAAATTGAATTTAGTGACGACATCGTTTCATACAATTTGTAGGGCAGTATACACTACACAATATCTCACTCAATAGTTTGATACCTACTTAATCTACAAACATATATACATACCATCATGCTGTTTTCATATTCTGGGTAAAAAAAAACAGAATGACCTCCATATTATCCTATCCGGACATTCATACCTACAAATTTTATAAAGATATCAAAATATCTTAAAATGTTTACAAATTTTCGTTAGTGTTCATAGTTTGGTAAGTATTCTTCAATTAAACATACGATCACCATCGATAGTCGAATCTCATGTGTTACATGCAACTAGTTCTATAAAACATTGTTTTGTCACATAATCTTCATTTGATAGTTCCAAAAAGAAATTTGTACCGGGTTAGAATACTGCTTGCACTCTTTTTGGGTGTCCGGTAAGAACCAGGTAATCAAAAATACAATCGGGAAAATAACATCTAATATAATTCAGCAATGAAGTTTATCACCCATTCTGAATGATGCCTTCTTCTTCTTCAATAGTGTCGATAGTGTCATAAACTCCCTTCTCAGACCAATAAGTCAGGATTGATATGATCCTCCAAGTTAAATCCCCTTCGGTGCACTTCGCCCCCATCAAAGGGCACTCCAACAGGTGTGCCATCGTCTGCCCCGCGCCGCAGGAACAAAATCCATCTTGGTTATTCTCCGACATTCCCCATCTCGCCAAATTGGCCTCGCTCCTTCCACACCCCGTTTTTAGTGTGTTCAAAGTTTTCCAGAGACAACATGGAAGGATCTTCCATGGGGGCAGGGACTCGGATGGTTCTTGGCATGTGTGGTTGCCAAGCCTTTCCTTCCAATGCTTCATTGCTATCTTTTATTGGTGTTGTTTTTTTTGGTGTGACGAGACGTGCCTCTAGTTATAAAATAATGCATAAGCTGTCGCTGGTTTCCCGACATTGTGGAATAACGCCGTGATGGTATGTAACTATATGTACGTCAATAGAAATTTCAGATGGACGGTATCCATTGATTCACAACTGAAGAATTAGTTCTTTGATTTCATCATTTGATTGACCATTGCATAATTCACCGAGTCAAAGTGAAACGAACCGTAAAAAATTGAGAGAGCAATTAACGATTTGGAATAAGCCTACTGCTCTTGTTCTTCAACGCGTCACTTTTATTTCATTCGCCCTTTTCATTTAGAGCTCCTCCGACCCGATTATTATCGATGAAATGTCTTTTATTATATTATTTAATCTTTGTCACGTTTTTTTTCTAAAGGGGGAACATCCTTCAAAGATGATGGAAATGTGTTCATTCCCCATTCCTCCGATACTTGACAAAATGATATTCATTCCATTTTCCAAAAGACTTATTTTTCCATGGAGATTATGGAATGTATTTTTATTATAATACTAGTATTTTTTCCGGGCGCTGCTTGTAGAATCAATAAAAACGTTTTTGTAATTTTTGAACTGTTTGTTATGATAAATTCAGAAAGAGTAAAAAATATTTAATTAAATAAATAAAAATTATCACAAATAAGAAAGTTTTTTTAAAAAATCAGTCCCCTCTATCCTTCAGTACCTCCCGGCCTAATCCGTCCCATCCCTTCAGTCGCAAATAATGGACTTTGGGAACTGTTTTGAAATTAGATTGAATATTAGCATACTAAATAATGCGGTGTTGGCCACAACCCATGTGATTTTTATATACTTTCATCAACCATGGAACCAAGTGTGTATAAAAAATCAGAAAAAATGGACTATGAGAAATAGTGTTGAGACTTTAGTGTTGGCCACAACCCACCCTATATAAATCGTCATCAAAAATTCAGCAAGATTAGTTGTTGGGTCCATCAGTGCTTCTTGTATGGATTTAAAATAGGCCCATCGTTTTCAAATAAATCCTTTGTGAGATAAATAAGTAAATAAATGAAAATCTAGTTTATTCATTAAAAAAAAATTAAAAACATGAAACCTTCCTTTGTTCTCACCTGCGACACGAAAATAAAAATATACATATATCCATATTCTATACAAACTTACGTAGCTACATTGTCACACACATATCACAATATTAAATTAAAATATTGAACATTTATGAATGAAAAATGGCGAAATTTACTCAGAAAATACTTACAGTTTTCAACATTAACACAAGTTTTTTTAATCCCATAACTCGGGTGTGTAGATTCTATAATACTTTACATATTAATAAAATGGCGACATTTACTCAGAAAATACTTACATTTTTCAACATTTGTTATGAATCAAAATTAGAATATTATTAAACTTCGCAGTAGGAACCCAAGTAGTATAAAATAATTTTAATATAGATACCTTTATTCAAATAATTTGAATAAAGAAGTAAATTTAATAAATCATAAATAAACAAAAGTTTTTCCAATGAAGAAAATTCTGAGAGATCATGGTGGCTTTTTTTTTCTTGTGGTGGGAGCTGTCAGATTCGAAGTGAAAAATATGTATTTTTCCTGTTTTATAGAAATTGTTATATAAAAGTAAGCGTATAAAAATAGCGCAACTTTATAAGTGTCTGGACGATTGAAGACTGATGTAGGTCTTTTCTTTTTTCTTCGTTTTGCCTTATTGGCCAATGGCACTCGTATGTATTTGTGGGAATCGCCGAGTGACCGAAGTTGTTGCTGGTAATCCTAGCCAGCCTGACGAGACTTGGTGAGTCGAAATGTCAAAGACACACTATATGTATGGAAATTGTTATAAGATACTTTTTGTGATAAAATTGTGTGATTTTGAACATTTGTAAAAAGACAGAATTAAATTGAAATTACTATTTGCAATTGTTTGATTGTGCAATGATACCTTCTGATATTTGAATAAAGAATAATTAATATGGGCACGGCATGACGGAGGGATCCAAGGACATCACGGCCTACTAATCAATTAACAAATTATTTAAATTCCCTGAAGGGCTTGGGTTCAGACCAGAGAACCCACCCGATATCTGTGCCAAAGACTTTTCATATTTATGTGCAAGTCGGCGTATAACAAAATGGTGCTGTGAATACCAGGATTCAAATATCTCGGATTTTTTTTGATTTTGTGTCAATTGGTGACTTTGTAACTTTGTTTTGTGATGATTTCGTATGTATATGAATATGTATGTACCTATATTATTTTGCGTTTAATTGTGCATTTTTTTGTGTAGGTATTTTGTATTTAAAATAAATTTGTTACATATTTTTTTCTATAAAATGGATTCTGTCCGGGACTCTATGAGTGTGAAGATTCAGAACGTGGCCAAGTGTACCAAAGATGAATCAGTTTCGGGAGACTCTATAAGAAAAGAAAAAAGTCACGTGACGTGGTGAAATATTGCTCGATTAAAAGATGTGATTGCGTTACGTATCCAGCAAGCTTTCATACCTGGAATGTAACTTTTGCCGGAAAAACGGATCCGCGTGAATTTGTTGTAAGATTGAAAGAATTGTCTAAGTCGCGGGGTATATCTTTAGATAGGGTAGTTCAGGGTTTACCCGAACTTTTGACTGAATCGGCATTGTATTGGTTCAGATCAATCAATTCTGATCGTGATTCTTCTTTATCGTGGGATAATTTTGAGGAGTTGTTTTTTTCTCACTTTGGCAACGAGCAAGACGAGTTTAGGAAGAAGTTAGAAATTTATAATTCCAAACAATTAACACAGGAATCGGGAACAGATTTTGTGTTACGAAATATGTATGTTAACAGGTCATTGAATGATCAATTGGCTGAAAAAGAATTTTTAAATTGTATAAAAAGAGGGCTCCATTCAAAATATGCCCCAATATTAGCGATACAAAATTTTGAATCCGTAGAATCATTATTAAAATGTCTTAAGCAATTTGATATTTACGACGTCCCGTTAGAAGCTCCTCAGATTGTAAGAGAAACTAAAAACACTATCGGTTATGCAGAACATAGACCCAGCACTCCATCACGTGAAATTGCGATACCTGCGTATAGAAACTACGATATTAAATGTTATTTTTGTAACAAAAGTGGACACATTCAGCGAAATTGTTTTTTGCGACAGCGAAGTTTACAGACGTCTAGCGATAATCGTAGGCAACAACCTGCGATAGAGTTTGCATCGGAAAAAGAAAGGCATAACGCAATAGATTTACCTAGAGTGTCTTCTTTCCCAGAAATTCGTGACATAAATGAGGATAGAAGGCCCAATGAGACATCTTGGGGTAGTAAGTCAAAGGAAAATGATAATTTATTATCAGTTCGTCGCGAATCAAAAGGATACAATCAAGAACAGTCACTTTTAAGGAATAAAAGAAATTCAAAAAAACTTGTAAGCGGTCGGCCACCATCGGATATCTGTAAAAATGAATGGAAGAGCTGGCTGGAAATGGTTGAAAAATTTCAGAAAAATTTTAAAACACAAAAGTTAATAAATAATATTTGCAACATACCAAAGGGTGACGCGCGTCCTTATGTAAACTTTCAGATTCAGAACCAATATTTTACTGGTCTTCTTGACAGTGGCGCATCGGCCAATTGTATTAGTGAGGCAGTTTTTTGTAAATTTTTAAATAAATATTTTCCTCGCACAGATAATTCAGTAGAAATGTATTCGTTTAATCAGTTGGTTACGACCTCAAAAGGCTTGGCAGTCATGCCAGTTACATTTAAAGGTCGGATCGTAGAATTGGAGTTCCATATAGTTGATGGATTATTTGCTGATTTTTTGTTGGGCATTCCGTTTTGGCGCTATTTTGAAATAGCCTTGGAAGTTTTTAACTTGGCTCAGGTTGATGAGGAAACGGTCATCGATATGGGTTTTTTTGAGCCAAAAATAAGCGAGGATACTAAAGTCCCCACGATTCCGGATGTTTTGGAAGAACAATCAGTTAATAAAAAGCTTACCATCATGCATACTATATGTATGGATATGTACCGTTTAATAAAGAACCGTGAGCCTTTTATTTCGTTGAAGAAAACGGACAAAACGTATTTATATCTAGATGAAATGATCACGAGGGCTATTCTTGAATTAGATCAAATTGACCTTGAAGGAAATGAAGATGTTAGAAATTATCGAAGATCCGCTGTGAAATGGTTGGAGGAAATTGCTTCTAAGTTGGAGAGCAAAACGACAGAAGTTTTTGTAGAACCAAAAGAGAAAACGACGGAAATTATTGATAAAACTAATGTAACAAACTTCGTTGAATCTATGGGAAAGTCAAATGAAGAAAATCTACCTTCACCCGAAAAGAAGAGCGTTGATAGTCAAGAAAAAGAAACGGAAGCTGTTTTAATCAACCCAAGAGAGGAGTTTTCGGAAATTCACGTTTTATCTAATTTGGAAACTCTAAGTGTAGAACAGCGAGATGAATTATCAAAAGTATACTCAATGTTTGAAGATATTTCATATGAAAAGAGAGGATTGGGATGTACAAATTTAGTGCAACATAACATCGTTACCGAGGGCCCACCTATCAAACAGAGATACTATCCTCTTTCGCCTGTCAGGCAAGCTTTAGTGGAAAAAGAACTAGACGAAATGTTGGAATTGGGTGTTGTTAGACCCTCACGATCTGCATGGTCAAATCCTGTCATTATGGTTCCCAAACGCGATGGAACACTAAGATTATGTATTGACAGTCGAAAACTAAATGCAGTTACGAAGAAGGATTCTTATCCATTACCTTATATAAACACGATTTTAGCCAATTTAGGGCGCGGGAAATACATTTCTTCAGTAGATTTATCAAAGGCATTTTGGCAGATTCCTTTGACTCCCGAGTCCTGCGAAAAGACAGCTTTCAGCATACAATCAAGGGGACTGTTTGAATTTGTTCGTCTTGCGTTTGGATTAACTTGCGCACCCCAGGAGCTTCAAAGAACGATGGATATGTTGTTTGGACCTGAATTCAATGGGCAAGTATTCGTATACTTGGATGACCTGATCATTGTGTCAGAAAGTTTTGAAGAACACATGGATCTATTAAAAAGTGTTGCTAATAAATTACGAGAAGCTGGGTTTACAGTGAATTTGAAAAAATCTGAATTTGTGAGAAAAGAACTTAGATATTTAGGTTACATAGTGGATGAAAAAGGTTTGAGGACGGATCCCGCTAAAATAGAAAGTATACAAAACTTCCCAACACCAAAGAATTCAAAAGAACTAAAAGGTTTTTTGGGGCTATGCTCATATTACAGGAGATTTATCGAGAATTTTGCTGATTTAGCGGCACCTCTCACAAAATTAACTGGAAAAAGGGGTAACATTTCAAATTTCGTTTGGTCTTCCATAGCAGAGGATGCTTTTAATAGACTCAAAAAGGCTATGGTAACCACTCCGGTCTTAGCTTCACCCAACTTTACAGAACCATTCGTTATTCATTGTGATGCATCGAGTTATGGAATTGGTGGCATACTCACACAGATATTAGAAGGATCTGAACATCCAATAGCATATTTCTCCCGTTCCTTGAAGAAATACGAAAAGAATTATGGCACAACTGAGAAAGAAATGTTAGCCGTAATTGAATCTGTAGAGCATTTTAGAGGCTACGTAGAAGGATCGGCTTTCACGATAGTCACGGATCATTCTAGCCTCCGTTGGCTAACTACCTTGGAAAACCCTAGTGGACGATTGGCTAGGTGGGCGACCAGATTGTCGCAATTTAATTTTAATATAATACACAGGAAAGGCTCTGAGCACGTGGCTCCAGACGCGCTCTCCCGGATACGGCCTGTTGAAATAGATGTTCTTGAAATAGATCCCTTTGTAAATGATGAGTGGTACCACATGATACGTCGAGGATGCAAAGAAAATCCGCAAAGATTTAAAAATTATCAAATTATGGAAGACCAGTTGTACCGATTTTGCAAAAGCGATTGCGCTTTGCTAGAACCCTATCAATGGAAACAAGTTATACCACAACCACTTCGCAACGAACTTATTTTCCGAATACATGAATCTGAAACATCCTGCCATCCTGGCGTATTTAAAACAGTCAAAAAGTTACAGAAAACTTATTTCTGGCCAGGTATGTATAGAGATGTTAAACGAGTGATTGGTAGATGCAAAGTTTGCAAGGCATATAAACATTCTACTTCTGCGCCATTGGGACTAATGTCCAATCCAAAATTGGTAGATAGGCCAATGAAGATGTTAAGCATAGATCTAATAGGACCATTACCGCGAAGTTATTCTGGACATGTTTTCATCCTAAGTTGCGTAGACGTGTTTTCTAAATATGTATGGGCATTTTCGTTACGCAAGGCCACTGCAGCCGCTGTAGTAAAATGTTTGGAGCAAGAAATATTTTTGCCATGGGGTGTGCCAAAAGTGATAGTATCTGATAATGGAAAGCAATTCGTTTCCAAAGAATACCGGTCTTTATTGAAAAAGTATGATGTGCCTGTAACATTTTTAAATCCTTACTATCATCCACAGAATAATGTAGTAGAGAGTTTTAATAAGACTATAGAGACTATGTTGGCCATTAAAATTAATGAGGATCAACGAAACTGGACCAAGAATTTGAGAGCGGTCACAAGCGCGATGAATAATATGGTAAATGTTACCACTAATTACTCACCTTATTTCTTGATGCACGGTAGAGAACACGTAATGAACGGATCGTTGCATAGAGACACTGTTAATGAAAATAGTGAACCCGAGAGCAATATTAAAGAAACTTCTAGAAAACCATATGCAGGAAAACTTAAAGAACTAGCACAAATTTATGATGAGGTGCAGGACCAGCTTCTTTTATCTTTTCAGAACTCGTCAAAGCAATACAACTTAAGAAGAAAACATGTAGTTTACCAGGTAGGAGACAAAGTATGGAGACGAAATCATTGTCAATCTGACGCCTTAAAGTATTTCTCTCATAAATTAGCACCACGGTTCGTCCAAAATGTAATTGTGGAAAAGAAATCTGATGTAGTTTATGTACTTAGTGATATGGACGGAAAGATATCGGGCAGTTATCATGTCAAAGATTTGATCAAAATAGAATCACAAGACTAGAAAAGTAGGTGCCTAATACTTGCTATGATTTTGGCGAATTAATGATTTGGTTAAATAAAATGAGGACATTAATTTCTTTTTGGGTATTGTATTATGACGTCATAAAGTTAGATTTAGGAGAAATTATAATGAATCCTTGGAGTGTTCTGAATGTTCACATCTCAACAGTGAGAAGCTTGTAAAAGTACCTATTCTGTGTAAAATCGTATTGCTCATATTTGAGGTGTAAATAATTTTTGTGTTGTGAATAATTTTTGAGTTGTAATTAAGAACGTTTATTGGAAATTATATTTGTATTGTGTTTAATTGATAAATTTACTATGTTAAATGTGTAAGTTGTTGATTTTTATTGCTGAATTAAATGTTTATTGATAAGAGTTCTATGTAAAATATTTGTCTTGTTATGTAAGGTTATATTTTGTGTAAGCTTCAATTAATGGGGTGACCATAAATTTTTAGGAATGGGGTGACCCTAATAAAAATTAAAATATTTCTGTTGATAAATTTTAATTTTTCTGTGACGAGGGAGGTAAATGTTATGAATCAAAATTAGAATATTATTAAACTTCGCAGTAGGAACCCAAGTAGTATAAAATAATTTTAATATAGATACCTTTATTCAAATAATTTGAATAAAGAAGTAAATTTAATAAATCATAAATAAACAAAAGTTTTTCCAATGAAGAAAATTCTGAGAGATCATGGTGGCTTTTTTTTTCTTGTGGTGGGAGCTGTCAGATTCGAAGTGAAAAATATGTATTTTTCCTGTTTTATAGAAATTGTTATATAAAAGTAAGCGTATAAAAATAGCGCAACTTTATAAGTGTCTGGACGATTGAAGACTGATGTAGGTCTTTTCTTTTTTCTTCGTTTTGCCTTATTGGCCAATGGCACTCGTATGTATTTGTGGGAATCGCCGAGTGACTGAAGTTGTTGCTGGTAATCCTAGCCAGCCTGACGAGACTTGGTGAGTCGAAATGTCAAAGACACACTATATGTATGGAAATTGTTATAAGATACTTTTTGTGATAAAATTGTGTGATTTTGAACATTTGTAAAAAGACAGAATTAAATTGAAATTACTATTTGCAATTGTTTGATTGTGCAATGATACCTTCTGATATTTGAATAAAGAATAATTAATATGGGCACGGCATGACGGAGGGATCCAAGGACATCACGGCCTACTAATCAATTAACAAATTATTTAAATTCCCTGAAGGGCTTGGGTTCAGACCAGAGAACCCACCCGATATCTGTGCCAAAGACTTTTCATATTTATGTGCAAGTCGGCGTATAACACATTAACACAAGTTTTTTTTAATCCCATTACTCGGATGTGTAGATTCTATAATACTTTACATATTAATAAAATGGCGACATTTACTCAGAAAATACTTACATTTTTCAACATTAACACAAGTTTTTTTTTAATCCCATTACTCGGATGTGTAGATTCTATAATACTTTACATATTAATAAAATGGCGACATTTACTCAGAAAATACTTACATTTTTCAACATTAACACAAGTTTTTTTTAATCCCATTACTCGGATGTGTAGATTCTATAATACTTTACATATTAATAAAATGGCGACATTTACTCAGAAAAAACTTACATTTTTCAACATTAACACAAGTTTTTTTTAATCCCATTACTCGGATGTGTAGATTCTATAATACTTTACATATAAATAAGGACATAGATATTTTTGGTGACAGTCTGATGACATTCAGAAGAAAACTTTCCTCACTTATAAATTAACGTATTAAACTTGCTTTTTACTAACGTATTAAATTTTTTTTTCTAGCTATAATGTTTCTCTTTTTTTATCTGTTTATGCTTAATTGTATCTTTTATAGTAATGTTTATCTTTTTGTTTTCTTTTGTTAACATCTTTCGCTATTTTTCTTTGTTGTAATCTTAATTTCTATTGTACCTGTTCGTTTTTATATAATTTCCATTTTAGATATTTTTATTCTCTTATAGATTTGTATGCCAATTTTTAATGCAAGATGTGGCCACTTGGAATTGGCTGACCAGTTTTATATTAACTTTTTCTTATTTTATGAACCTATTGATGTACATATAATAACTTGTTAGCTGTAAGTGGTCCTTAATAATAAATCAATAAATACATTACAATTAGGTAAAATACTTAAACGAAATGATCTCTACGAAAACAAAAAAAAAACGAAAAAAAATTACATATTCTTGACAGCATAATATTCATTGTCTATTGATATAAACGTCTAAGATTATTCTGAATGTTCAATGTGAATGTTGACATGTTCCAAACAATGGAGTAACCATTTGTCAGGTCTAGTTTATTTTAGAACAAGAGCCAGCAATTGCCAGATATACGTCATAGTGTAAAGACTGCTGATGTATGTCGAGGGTTTACCACCAACCAAAGTGTCTGTAAATGGAAGGTGTCATTTCAAATAGTCTCCATTAGTAAATATTAAAAAAATCACGCTATATATGTAGGTACTTTAACAACGCTTCATACTATAACTAAGTGTAAAAATAGCAATTTTCCACACATTGAAAGCTGTTTTTTTCCGAAAGCCACTCAGTCAGTAACTACTCAGGGTTCATAATATTCAATCTTTGATACCTGCTGTGGTTTCCGTTAAAAAAAACAGCCATATACTACAGGCCCGGTATTTGACTTGGCCCTGATTTAACAATCCAAGGAAAGAAAGATGGAAGGAAGTTAAGAAAGAGTTAGGAAGGAAGGAAAGAAGTTAGGAAAGAGATAGAAAGGAAGGAAGGAAGGAAATTTGGAAGGAAGGAAGGAAGGTAGGATACAAGTAAGGAAGGAAGGACAGAAGTACGAAAGTAGGACGTAATTAAGTACGTTAATAAAAAAAATGTGTGTGGGGATACACTCATGTGTCATGTTATATTTCATTAGGTTATGCGTATCCGCAAACCTGTCGCTGGTTACCCTGCATGGTGGGTAATGCCGTGATTATATTAACGAGGTCTACTTTATTAATATGCAGAAGATTTTCAATTTTTATCCGTTATATTTATCGTTCATTTTTGTATAAATAAGTAAATACTTGAACAAACTAGTAAATAAATAAAATTTAATCTACAAATAAAATATATTGAATAAATAAATATTTTTTTCCTTGGGTTATCTCTATTGTATCCTGACCATTGATCCGTTAGTTTATTCCGTTAGAACGCTCGAAACTTCAGTCACATAATCCAAGTTAAATTATAATTGCGTATTATAGTTCAAAATGAAACGTCTGTTTCGTAATCTTCAACTATAGATATATTTTACGTTTTCTCTGGTTATTGTCTATAAAACATCTGTCAAATTGTACCTTTAATGATAGGTACGTGACGCGAAGCTGTGACTAAATATTATTTTATTATCATAACACCACATTATTTTATTAGTTTCATTACACAATATGGTACGTATTCATTTTTTTATACCTATCAATGTTTTTATTTAATTAAAATCAATCATTGTAGTGACAAAATGTATGTATATTTTAAAGATGGTAAAATAATATCTTATGTAGAACATCTAGGAATAAACGGACTATATAGAAAAATTCTCAAGGGCCGACTCAAATACCGGGCCTATGACGTTTGTCTAGCAGACTGTTGCTCTATTCGGTAGATATTTAAGCGTTGACAACAAGAAATTCTCGGTTTTATTAAATACATAAAAGAGAAATTGAAAACGATTGTTCGTTTCAATGCGAAAGTTTAGTTGACTTTTTAGTCGCAAATTCCTAGAATATTTTTAGCAATATCTCGATAATTAAAAATATTATTTGCATTCCGGTCCCGATTTTTTTTATATTATCTCCACGATAAAGATAATAATATACAAAAGGAATGTCGGAGATATGAAATATTTTTATTATGTAAATAATCTCGGCAACGAGACAAAATAAATAAAACCGATTGAATAATGAAATGAATTCTCGAAAAAGCAACAAATATTATTTACTTGAAGCAAAAAAAAAATATTCTCATATAAATACCTCAATCATATTGATGTTAATAATTAAATGTAATGTTTATGAAATGGTCCAAATATTATAAATCATAATGAAATAATAACTTTTGGAAATATTTTATGACAAAAATAAAAACTCAATGGGTTATACAATATATTTGAAAATCTAAGTATGTTTTAACTATGTTTTAACTGCAGACAATAGAAGAAGTTGGAGGCGAAGACTGACGGAGGCCAAGGCTCGATATGGGCTGTAGCGCCATTGAAGAAGAAGATGTTTTAACTATACATATCTACAATAAACGAATGCAAGATATGGGATGCTCAAGGTGCGTTTGTAGGGGGCAGAGGATGCATCGACCAAATTTTCTCTTTACGCATGGCTACAGAAAAAGTTCTGCATAAAAATCAGAAACTTTTCTGTGCTTTCATAGACCTAGAAAAGGCATATGATAAAGTACATAGAGAAAAGTTGTGGGATATCCTATCAATGTATGGAGTGAAGAGCAAACTAATACGTGCTGTTGCGTCTCTGTATGAAAATAGTGGAGCTTGTGTCCGTGTCAACGATACGCTGACAACATGGTTCCCTATTCATAAGGGGGTGAAGCAAGGCTGCGTATTATCCCCATGGCTGTTCAATCTTTATATTGATCACTGCGTAAGAGCACTAAAGAATGAAAATATAGGCCTGACACTAAATACTGTAAATATACGTGATTTGATGTATGCAGATGATAAAGTGGTGATTGCTGAATGTGCGGATGAGTTACAGTATTTAGTGAATAAAGTGTATGAAGGATGCCTGCAGAACGGACTGAGAATGAATGTGAGTAAATCTAAGATATTGGTATTCGAAAAAATTGAAAGTATAACTCCGTGTAGAATAAAAGTAGAGAACTAATGGCTAGAACAAGTAGAGGAATATTTATACTTGGGGAGTATGTTTGAACGGAATGGAAGACCTGATAAAGACATCGAAAGAAGAGTTATGGCAGGTAACAGAATAAACGGAGCTCTCAGACCAGTAATGTCCGATCCAAGCATCTCAAAGGAAGCCAAAATTGCCGTACATAATGCAATTGTATTGCCCACTTTGATGTATGCCAGAGAAACATGGACGTGGCAAAAGACGCATTAAAGTAGAATAAATGCTGTGGAAATGAGGTCACTTAGATGAGTATGTTATAGAACGATATATGATAGAATAAAAAATGAGGATATAAGGAGGGAATGCAAGATGAAGAAGAGTACCTATTATAAATAAAATGAAAGTGAATTCCTTGAGGTGGTTTGGACATATTGAAAGAATGAATGATGAACGACTGACCAAAAAAATATACGTGGGATTAAGCGATGGAGTGAATTGTAAGGGCCGCCCCAGAAAGGGATGGCATGACCATGTGAATGATATTTTGAAAGAAGGAAATATAAGAAGCTTGAATAACCGACGAGCATGTATGAGACGATGCATGGATGTAAAGGAAGCTAGGAATGTATAAAAAAAAATAGAGGAGTATGGCGCTCGGTTCTCTCTGCTTACCCCGTAAGGGATATGGCGTGATGGTATGTATGTATGTATGTATATTTATTTTATTTATTTATTACAAAAAGACATATTTTTTACATAAAAAAAAAAATACATAGCAAAAAAGAAATTAAAACACTTTATAATATGACTTCCTTCAAAAAGAGATATACTCGTGTTTTGAAGGGAAAACAATTCTCATATGAACAACAGAAGAATATATCTACAATAAATGTACAATGGCCTTCCAGATGAAGTGAGGAGAATAACAGAATACACTTTGTTCAAGAAAGCTGTATTAAGACATATTGGCAACTCTTATCATACTAGTAAGGACTATTAATAAATAATAATAAATTTTGAATTTACATGTATGTGTCAGTAGCGGAATTGATTATAGAAGCCGAAAATCTTGGCTTGCCTCTGAATATGAAGTTAAGAAATTCAAGACCTAATATTTTTTGTCTGTGTTTTGTATGTGATTTTAAAATATTTTCAAGGCCACTCAAATGAACAACGATGCTATGACATTAAATTTTCGATATTCCCCAATTTTTTTCAGGGTTTGCCTAGTCCGAAGGTTCTAGAAACGTCCCTGGTATGTGTACAGACATATGCTCCTCCCTCGAACACGAGATCCGATCTCAGTCGAGGGATGAATAAATCTGTAATTATGATTTAAGTTAAGACGTATATAATTATAATGTAATTTTGCATTAAAGTATGTATGTAAATTCTCTCTCACTCTCTCCCTCTCTCCCACGTTTTTGTTAAGAGAAATGCCTGATTGTTGATTTTTTGTACTGTAACACCGTGAAGCCAGACCGTCCTACAGAAAAAATCAGAGAAAACAGGCGTTTTTCTTGGCAGAAACGTTAGATTTTGTAATCTGACTAGGAATGAATTCTGCAAAACACATAATAATTAAGATGTCTTCTCCAAGTAATTATTTAATTAAAAAAATGTTCATCATAACATGTGTGTACGCCGTGTGGTTCAGATCGCGATACGACCAAGCTTATAAATACATAATGTGCGTGTATTAAAGTTGAAATCGTGTAGTGACCAAATCGTCAAAACACAACAGGCATAACAATTCATGTGGAACTAATTTAAGGAGTTTTATTAATAGAACATCATGTATCGTAAAGTTTTAATGCTAGTTCAACACCTCCATTTGTTGTTCACATATATCGGTGTTTATGGACCTTGTGCAACAATACTACCAAACTTAAAGATGAATTGATTACTTGGGAATGACGAAACGCGAGATATTGTTAGCTTGAATTCATCATTCAAGTTAATCAACTACTAGTGCCTACGTGGAAGGACTGTTGTTTTGTACACAACTTACATAAGGCCAATCCTAGAACATTGTACCCTAATCTGGGGGGCAAGTCTGGTCCAGCCGGCGAAATCAAAACCCTCGTGATTACCCATATCTTGGATATAATTATCATATGGAGTTCTATGACATCTAAATATATTATAGAACTCCATATAATAATTATATCCATGAAATGGGTAATCGTGAGGGTTTTGATTTCTTTCAGTTGGACCAGACTTGCCTCTCTGGTCTCCTTTTTATAACATACATATAAACATAAAAGAAAGAATACAATCGACTACAAATCACACCTTCATTTTCTAAACTACACAGATTCGAGAAAATTTCATGGCCAGAATCCCTCGATAACGGAAGAACCCAGAATTACAGAACTCAAAGAAGACCGATCCAGGAATTCTACTTTCTGCAATCGTCTCTGACTTTTGGATGAATCAGCCAAGCATTACATCACGTGAGTGCACTGAACAATTTGAATGATTCAAAATATATTCCTCGTCCAATATGAAGATATATGTAAATAAAAAATAACTCAATTAGCCTAGAATTACACCATATGAGTGCACAGAATTTAACTCAATCAGCCAAGAATTACATCATGTAAATGCACTGAACCCAACTCAATCAGCCAAGAGTTATATCATGTGAGTGCACTGAACACAACTCAATCAGCCAAGAATTTCATCATGTGAATGCACTGAACATAACTTAATCAGCCAAGAGTTACATCATGTGAGTGTATTGAACCTAACTCAATCAGCCAAGAATTACAGCATGTGAGTGCACTGAACACAACTCAATCAGCCAAGAATTTCATCATGTGAATGCACTGAACATAACTTAATCAGCCAAGAGTTACATCATGTGAGTGTATTGAACCTAACTCAATCAGCCAAGAATTACAGCATGTGAGTGCACTAAACCTAACTCAATCAACCAAGAATTACATAATGTGAGTGCACTGAACCTGATTCAATCAATATCAAAGTCAAGACCTTTAAATTATTAATGTGATATCAGTTTGTAATTAAACAAAAGGAAACCATCAATCCCCACTTGGTTGCCACTTCATAATAACTCAATTGTTTGAATAAATTCTTCTTTTTCTTTTAGTAAACCTGATGGTCTGTAATACAAAAACTATACCTTCTGAGATGAAGAACTATCTTTCCACTGAAGAACTATCCCTCCATCTCTAGACGGCGCGCGGCATAGAAGGGATTTCATTTGCTGCTATATACGCAAGTCGCTGTTATATCACTGTCCATTCTGGCTACGTGGTCCCTCCAATGTCTTCTCCTGGATCAACTCCACCGAAAGATGTCATCTATTTCACATGTATGTAAATGTTATTTTAAATTTACTATTTTACATATTAGCTAAATAAATTGTTGTAAATATCTATTTTTACCACAAACAAACGAACCACCGATGCACCACAGATACCCTGGATATTAGTTTAGGTATGTTGCTCAAATTAGGTTTCATTATTCTTCTTAATTACTATGTAAATTAGTCAACTTAACAATGAAAGAGTTCTAAATATGATGGAGAAAGATAGTGGTTGGCCACTGTCAAGAGACAAAGCCACATATTTTGGGCACATATTCCGTGGAGATATATACGCCCGTCTACAACTTGTAGTGGAGGGAAAGATATGTAGAGGGAAGACGGAGTTGAGTCGTAAAAGAATATCGTGGCTTAAAATCTCAGGCAATGGTTCGGGATTCCGTATGCGGCGTCACTAATTAGGTTGGCGCAGGATTGGCATGAGATTGGTGTGATGGTCGCCAGCCTCCGTTAGGAGCGGCGCAAGAAGAAGAAGACTAACAAACTTAACAAGGTTTGCAGAAAACAATTTGAAATGCTTCTTCTTTACCAAAGAAATGCTAGGATTTGAACATCGTAGATATTGGGTAAGATCGAATCTTAAAAAAATATTTTTGCAATATATGTACGTATGTAATTCTTGATGATCACAGAACAAGAACCTTACTCTATGCAGATTATAGTTATAAGAACCCCGGTATCATTCGATTTTGTTCTTACACAAATATCGGTTTAGTTTTCCTGATTTTTCAATACACAAAACATATATTATAGACTTTGATATTAATTATTTTACTAGACTACCCCTTTGTTAATCTTCTTATCTTTCGTTCCGTGTAATTACATGTTATGTCGAAACAGAGAAACATTATATACTTTTTTGATGTTGAAATTATATAGATTTAGGGTGTATGCAAAGCCATAGAACATTGTTAATGGCACCTTTTCCCGTGTGATATAACATCATTAAATTTGGCTAAACGATTCCCTTTTCGGTTTATTAAACATAATGTTTCAACAACTTACTGCGATGTTGCAAAATAGTAGAAAACACTACCTAAATTTCTTGTCATTATATATTTTTTTTCCGGTAAATGATGTTACCTACGAGTTATGTACAAACTTAGATTGGGTTTTTAATCATAAAACTGTTAACAAAATAATGAAATTTTACCTGTAAGTACTTTGTGATTTGTTTACTTTGCTACTTTGGTATGATTCTTCTTAAAAATTTGTTACATATTTGACAATTATTTATATTTTTAAAACATATTTTTTAAATGTTATTAACATGTTGATAATACATACCAAAGTCAAGCGTGGACGGCCTATACTGAACGATCACATTGAGCTGAATTTAGATTTTATGGTTTAATTATTATATGACAAATTTTTAACATCTCAATCGAGGCGAAGAGTCGGAATATTATAGGAGAACCAGGAACACAAGGCACTTACAGGGCTTATGACATGTTATTTATATCGTGAGTAACCTTTCATCTCTCTGTACGAACCTGCCCCCCTAGACAACGTGTCATTAAGCTCAAGAAAAGATAACTCAATGTATGGAGGTGACAGTTGTCACGTGACTGGCAACTGTCACTTCCATACATTGAGTTATCTTTTCTTGAGCGTAATGACACGTTGTTTAGGGGGATGGTACCATTTATTTAAAACATCCGAATATAATTTGATAATTTCAATATTTAAATAAATTATATAAATATCTTTTAATTTAGTTAACATATTATGTGTGTGTCCAGTATATGTAAATTCGATTTGGTTTCAATTGATTCGAATCTGCATATCAGGGATTCAAAACCCGAGTAGACTTGTCAATAAAACCGCATATACACATGTTTCAAACACACTAAATATTCAAGGACGATAGGTATGGTCAGAAGAAGGCTTATGTGGAGTCTACACGGATAAGAATGTGTGGCAATCGGTACGCTCTGCCAGTATAATTAAGAAGTGAGTTTGATTGTGCATTACCTAATAGAATGAAGCGCGACACATGCGTGTATCCCCACACACCAATTTCATCTTACCTAAAAACGCAACATTTAGAACGGGTGGTGAACTTTAGGTATGTTATTTTGCCTGTTATAATTTCGATTTCCCGCCTATAACGGGACACCCGAAAACGATGATTATAGAAAAGAGAAGAAACACTATTCTAAGTCGGTGCCTCAAAGCAATTAAAATATCATTCATATAAAATATAAATGAAGTAATTATGACTTCAAAACACGTTATAATATTTATAAACTCTATTTTCATTTAGTATCCAAAAATAACACTTGATTATGAATACAAGTTGGTACCAAACGATTCGAATTTTGTTATAATGATAGGTATTGTTTGATAATAAAGTCTGGATTGTTTTACAAAGTTATTTTCTGCTCAACGATGGTAATGTTTATCGAAATTTGTGGCAAATTTAATTAATAAACAATGTACTATTCAGCTTTCCAAGATTTTTTTCATATTTCAACGAAGGTGATGATGAATAGGAACGATGGGGAATTTTTGAGGTTTTCGCATAATAGTTTTGTATACAGAATAATTGAAATAATATTCTCAACTCTCACAAACTGATATCAGGTTTATCATCAAATGAATATAACGTAAGTATCAACCGACGTGGTTTTGAACGAATTCCAAATATCTACGATCAAACTAAAATGTAAATATAATTCAAGTTTGAAAATTCAAAGAAATGTATAATTATTTATAAGGTAGGTACATATACTAAAATAGCATTGATCGATATCGATCTTCCAAATACCATTATCGTCATTTATCACTGCATTGGAAGAATAATTGGAAATAAAATATTTTTTTTAAAACTAGTTGCATGTAACACATGAGATCCAACTGTCGATAGCGATAGTATGTATAGTTGAAGAATATGTACCAAACTATAAACCCATAGATACAAATTATTGAATATTTTCAGATATTTTGTTTTCTATACAACATATGTAGGTATGTATGTCAAGATAGGATAGTATGGAGGAAGATCCTTTTTCCTACCCAGAATATGCAAATAGCATGATGGTATGTATGTATGTTTGGAGATGAAGTATCAAACTATTAAGTCTTCTTACATATTGTGTATAGGCGACTGCCATACAAAATGTATGAAGCGATGTCGTCACTAAATTCAATTTTTAAAAAAATTGTTAAAAAAAAATTGAGATCTTCTACTACAATGTTAATATTTTTTATAGAAAATTAAATTATCTAGTTGGGGTGTTTCGGCTTTTTTCGATAATTGTAAAAGTTTTGGAAATATAGGTAGTTAAACTCATAAATTTATCATAAAAAAAATATTTTTCTTAATAAAAAATGTTTGAGAAACCCTGGATTTTTTTTGAAAAAACAAATTTGAGATTTTGTATTTGTCTATGTTTGTACCAATTTTCAGCGTTCTACCGTTTATGGTTTCTGAGATATATGGAAAAATAAAATAAAAATTCAAAAGTTGATAACCCCTGACTGAAACAAAAATTTAAAATTCCGAGTATAAAAGTTTTGTAGGCCTGTAACTGTTTATATATTCTGAAATTTTAGGCTCTGTAAATTGAGCGGATCAAAAGTTATAAGGGGGGGACGGACACACAGACACACAGACACACACACACACACAGACACACGAAATGTTCTACTCCGAATTCTGAGTAAATCCGTGTATGGAACATATATGCTGCGAAGCCTCTAAGTTGGTGTTTTTTGACTTCAAAGTTGGAAAAGCCGTGAAAAAAGTAGACCTCTCCATACAATTCTCGCGTATTCTGGCTTGATACATTGTCGATATGTTAAGAGAACAAAGTTCTCCTGAACAAATCGACAGTTGGATTATTTGTAATTTTTTACTATTCAATGCAAAAATCAAATCTAAAAATTTCACAAATTTAACCCTTAAGGACCCCATACAGCAGACTGATGATAATATAAATTTAAGGCGTAGTGACAATCGGGTTCAATTTAAAATAATAAAAAAAACAATGAGTAAGATAGAGCACTTTTAAAGCAAAAATACACAAATTTGCGATCTGCACACCCACGCGACAGTTTCAAGTTGTTTTACTTTGACTATACCTACTGAAAGAAGGAAATGTGAGAAGCTTTAACAATAATATACGAGACGATGCATGAAAGATGATGAGGTGATGGAAACGTGTCAAGATAAAAAAAATGTGGCCTTCGATTATCTCTGCCTGCCTAGTGAGGAACATGGCGTGATGGCATGCTTAAATAAATAAACCTAGCTACCTCATAATTCTCCATAACAAAGACAGGTTCTTAACGATTTGAGGTTAAGAGTAAGGCCGCTGTTATCGGCTGGTTAACGTGATCACGTTTACGCAACGTTCACTAACTATGCCTTTTTAATGACTTCCTTTTATCAATCCAAATTTTGAAAATTCTATATACTTACATATATATTATTTAGCATAGTATTTTTTTTTATAATCGGTTTTGTAAATCAGTACATTGACATTATGACGGATTTTCACCACGGTTTATGCACTACTGTTTTTTGAACCACGAAATACTTCTTGTGTACAGTGAAGAGTTAAGCATTGGCCACTATACATTATTTTATAAATTACATCTCTCTTCTTATAATTGCTCGGCAATTTGTAGCCCTCGTCCCAGGAGAACAATAATACCAGGCAGAGGAAGTATCAAGGAGGGATTATTTTTTTTAATTTAGCGGCCTTGGTAAGGATATTGAATTGTTGTAAATTATACCTATTGATAATAAAAATTTTAAGGGGCGTCAAAGACAAATTACAGACCAAGTATTTCGGTTTATTTTGGAAATTGTCAGACGGGGTTTGGCCAAAAATATGGTAAGTATTTTAGTACCGTCGATCATATCGGCCTTCGTGGCTCAGTTGGTTGGGTATCTGACTGCTGATCCAAAGGTCCCGGGTTCGATTCCCGGTGGAGACACAGTTTTTACTTGTGTTTTTAGTCTGGATCTGTGGGACGATAAATATCGTAAGTCTCCAGAATGTGGCAACTTGTTATTGGGTGCGTGTTAAATTAATATTTGACATAGTACCTGTTAGTTGCCCGAGAAGCAATATTAAATTAAATTAAACTAAATAAATATCAGGGACCTGGGGATAGGTTTTAGTAGTGATCTTTCTTTCAACATGCATATTGAAGAGATAGTGGGAAAAACGACGAGGACTGTGAAATATCTCTTTATTCCAGAGAGTAATTTTCTTAGATGGTGGGAGATATGATTTTTAATAAACTTGTTTTCAACAATCAACTTTTATTACAATTCTAAAATAATACAAACGCAAGATTTAATAGTTCTGTAAACAAGTTAGAATCAAAGTTTTTTACTAGAGGAGGTCTATCTAGAATAATAATCTATTGTTCTGCATGTCTTAATTATAATTTTTTATTGTTCCCCATTCGATATTATTTTCATATTTTAATTATTCACCCTAGCATAGAAACAACAGCTAAAATAATATATAAATAATATTATATATCCCAGTTGGGCGACATCTATCTAAATACTCTTTTATTAATTTGATAACATGCTTCAATAAATCATTCAAAGAGTTCTGAACCAAACTAAACATCATCATCATCATTGGGACTACAGTCCGCTACGGACCCTGGCCTCCTCCAGAAATTGTCTCCATCCCTCCCTGTCGACCGCCAGTCTACTCCAATTTATCAGGTCCATTTCTCTTAAATCACACAGCACGTCGTCCAGCCATTTCAACCTAGGTCTGCCTCTACTTCTTCTGCCTTCGGGACAGGTGTCTAATACCTTTTTAGGAATACGGTCATCATCCATCCGGTAAACATGTCCAAGCCAACGTAGTCGCTGAATTTTAATAAATTGGACTACATTCGTTTCTTTGTACATTTCCTCCAGCTCATGATTATACCGTTATTCTCCAGGCCCCTCCATCGTTAGTTGGGCCAAAGATTTTCCTTAATGTCTTCCTTTCGAACACAAATAACATTTTTTCGTCCTTTTTAGTCAGTTCCCAACATTCAGCCCCGAATGTCAGGACTGGTCGGAGAAGAGTTTTTGATATAAGGACCTTAGTGTTTCGCGTGATTAATCTTGACTTGAAAACTAAACAACTATCGATATGTGACAGCTTCCACAGATGTCACTTTTTATCTAGGTTGTTTTTTATTATTAATTAATTATAAATAAACAATATTTTACAAGGACCCTAGGATTTTTATTGCGTCTGGGAGCAGACCCTCCTAGTTTGCAGTCTTTAAACCAACTTGAGTAAAATACTGTGATATGATCACCATATAGTGCAATTCATTCCATTGCGATCGAACGACTGCAGCGCAAGTTCTTGCGCTTTCTAAATTATAAAACAGGTCGTTCAATAGAATATTATGATTACCCCGAATTGATGCGTTGGCTTTCGATTGCATTCCTTGATCGATGTTTAATTTTTGTATAACTTAGTAAACGGAGAGATGGACTGCATCGAGCGTGTGAGTGCAATTAATTTTCACGTTTCGAATAGACGAACAAGTTGTACTGTTTCATGAGGTAGCAGTTTCCAAAACTATTTCATTCCATGATATTGCATAGGTTTGGAAATTAATTGTGTATCGATGCAGATATTTTCAGTAGCGTCTAGTCCCAGCTTTTCTGTTCAGCATTCTAAGGTTAGGTTTAAGTTTGATTATAATAATAATAGTAATAATAGCGACTCGCGTGAGCGAGTTGCTTAAAAAAAAATTATATTTTTTTTTTAATTTTCGCATTTAATATTAAATTTCACAGCTCATTTGACTTAATACTACGAGATCTCAACCAATCAGAGAGCCAACCGGAAACAGAATGCGGAATGGTGAATGTGGATTGTAGACGCTAGTATAATTTCGGGGATCGCTTACCGGTTTTCAAAAAAAAAATATGGGTTCTTCCTAATAGATAGATATTGTTGTAAAATAAATAAATAAATATTTTTGTAAATTAAATGAGACGGCGCAAAAATGTGTACGAAGAAAATATTTTTTGATAAGATAAAAATGTGAGGATTCGGTTCCTATATTGACAAACGCTTAGTACTAAAAATTATATTCATTCCTATATAATGTAGGTAGATTGTTTTTTTTCCAAAGAAAATAGTTTTGCTGGGTGTACTGAAATTCTGAAACGCGCGTAATTTATTCTCACAAAATTTATATAATTGGGATATTACGCGATCCCGAAATTCTCACATTATATAGATGAGATGCGATCTCGGAACGCGCGTAATACTCACTAAAAATAAATATACTATGTAGGATATTTTGTAATGTTAAGACCAAAGTGATTTTTACAAATTACAATAGCTATAATATGTTGTTAAATAATATATTACGTTGTTCATTGTTTAATTTAAAATCCTTTCTATTCGAATTTTAAATAAATAATGTACAACGTTTATCTTCTGTGACGTTGTGAAATTGTGACGTTGTTTCATTATTTTTTTATGTATATATATATATATATATATATATATATATATATATATATATATATATATATATAAATATATATATATATATATATATATATATATATATATATATATATATATATATATATATATATATATATATATATATATATATATATATATATATATATATATATATATATATATATATATATATATATATATATATATATATATATATATATATATATATATATATATATATATATATATATATATATATATATATATATATATATATATATATATATATATATATATATATATATATATATATATATATATATATATATATATATATATATATATATATATATATATATATATATATATATATATATATATATATATATATATATATATATATATATATATATATATATATATATATATATATATATATATATATATATATATATATATATATATATATATATATATATATATATATATATATATATATATATATATATATATATATATATATATATATATATATATATATATATATATATATATATATATATATATATATATATATATATATATATATATATATATATATATATATATATATATATATATGATGGATTGTTTTCTAGGGTAACCCGCGTATAGTCTTGAGAAAGACTGTTGTTTAACTCCCAACGTTTCAGACAGATAGCACTGACCATTTTCAAGGGGTTTCGACTTGTATATTGAGTTGTGTTTTGAATTGGTGGCGAGCGCACACCCGTTCAACTCAGAAGTCAATATCCAAGTGAGGCCCTGTACGAAGCTTACTGTCAAATTTACTTTGTGTTTGTATCGTTACTGTCTGTGACCTGGTGATTCTTTTGTTAGGGGTAGGGTATATATATATATATATATATATATATATATATATATATATATATATATATATATATATATATATATATATATATATATATATATATATATATATATATATATATATATATATATATATATATATATATATATATATATATATATATATATATATATATATATATATATATATATATATATATATATATATATATATATATATATATATATATATATATATATATGTTATATTTGATGTTTTCACGGGTGAAATATGTTATAATATTTTTATCTCGGTTTTCCCGTGTCAGTAGGTCTTGACTAAGACCATTTGTCTTCCGACGTTTCGCCTGAATATCACCAGGCATTTTCAAGGACTTAACGAAAAGCACGCGCGCGACACACGTCTACTCACACTGAAAGCTCACCGTCAAGTGACTCGTAGCCGTCAAGTAGACGTGTGTCGCGCGCGTGCTTTTTGTTAAGTCCTTGAAAATGCCTGGTGATATTCAGGCGAAACGTCGGAAGACAAATGGTCTTAGTCAAGTCCTACTGACACGGGAAAACCGAGATAAAAATATTATAACATATCGTCTGCTGACAGGAAAAAGTCACTAACTGCCTATTTTGGCAAAATTGAGTTAACTATGCTATCATATTCACCAAAACACACTTTACATCTGGTAAAAAAATTATCTTCATATCAGGTCCCGTTGCGGAGATTTTTCGGAAAAATATTCATTATCTGCATTTTTTTTCAATTATGCCGTCTGGAAAAAGTCATTATCGTTGTAATGAAGTCTTTTTTTTACATATTTTTGTATTTAACTACCAACATTCGAAAATTTTAACACATTAACTAAAAAAATAATTTTCGATAAATACATAGCATCACATCCTAACTGGGTAGGCAGAGAGAAAAGAACGCCATTGTTTTCTATCCCGGATTGCATTAATCGCCTTATTTACATTGATACATCATCTCAACATTTTAGTCTGTTATTCTCATACATCAACCCATGCATGTCCCTAACGGGGTAGGCAGAGAGAACCAAACACTATATTTTTATATCCTGGAACACATACATCGCCTCATCAATATTATAAATCATTATTACATGTTCATCTTTTTTCAAGTTTCTTAGATTTCTTTCTTACAGCATTTCGTTCGTATGGTCGAACCAGCATAAATAATATTTATATTGTAGTGATATACCTACCAGAAAAACTGCATTCCTGGTACAATATCTCTTAGGTATCAGTAAATACAGGAGAGAGAGAAGGTGTTTGCCTGACACTGTTCATTTACAGCACAAGTTTATGCTTAAATTTGGGTATTATGAGGATGCATAAATGTACCTACTTGTTAAACGAACATATTCGTTCTTTTAAAAAAAACTATATTTTTACATGTATTGTTGATATTGACGGTATTTAAGGTTTAGAATTCATAATATGATTTAGAACAAACCCAGGTTTAATATTGGTTAATTCATAAAAAAAATATATAAGACAGAAAATAGAAGTTGATCTGAATATCTTCTGAAAATGTGAGTAAATACCTAAATTTCTATTAATTTTAAAGTCAAGAAAAAAATTTAGAGATCCTGGGCACAATAGGTACCTTTCATTTGAAGCATCTGAAATATTCATGATAGGTAGGTACTAATAAAATTAGAATATTAGAAGAATACAAAAAGTTTGGAAGAAATTGCAAAATGGCAATAAACTCGCCACTTGTGCAGGTTGCAAAGAAGTGATTAAAATTTGATTTTTTTTATGAAAGCATTATAATGAGTTTTGCCACATAGAAATATTACATACAATCTCACACAGTATGGCAGATGAGCCGTCAGGAAAATCTCATTATATGCAATTTTGTGTTTTTTTTCATTCCCTATGAGTTTTTGTCAAATTTGAACATCAAATATAGTTAGATTAGGCTACTTTTTATATATGTTGAAAAATTCATGACAATCTATAAACAATTAAAGAAGTTATGAGAGTTAATATTGTCAAAAAACTTTGACAGCCATTATCTCGAAAACATGTTTGTTGCAGTTAGTGACTTTTTCCTGTCAGCAGACGATATATATATATATATATATATATATATATATATATATATATATATATATATATATATATATATATATATATATATATATATATATATATATATATATATATATATATATATATATATATATATATATATATATATATATATATATATATATATATATATATATATATATATATATATATATATATATATATATATATATATATATATATATATATATATATATATATATATATATATATATATATATATATATATATATATATATATATATATATATATATATATATATATATATATATATATATATATATATATATATATATATATATATATATATATATATATATATATATATATATATATATATATATATATATATATATATATATATATATATATATATATATATATATATATATATATGTGTAGTCTATAAGTGGTACACAATAGCTATATTTCATATAATATGCTTCTTTTTTAATCTATATATGTAGGTATCATAAGAATATAAAAAAGATCCTAGGTTTAACCCAATTTGCCTCAACCATTAGCCCTTTCGTGCCAATTCCTCTTTTTGTACATATAAAGGATAGATACTGTCCCTTGGGTCACGTAGTGTATTATCCTATTTTATAAAGTTCCACGAATGAGATTATTACATATATTAGAAATAGAATAAATGGCGATGGGAAAAGACCAGTTGTATCAATTATATACCGACCATCCCATAATAAATATAAACCTTTTTCAACGCCAGAATAAAAAGATAATAATCCATTTTACAAAATAATATGATGTGGATGCCACCGTAAAAGGAATATTATGCACCAGTTTAATATGATCGACCGCCGTGGCACATTTTGTAAGCTGTTTTGATTTAATGCAAGCGTCCTGGGTTCGATCCCCAGCAAGGGAGAAATTAATTTAAATTTTACGTATTTTTTGCTTGTTAGTTAGAGGGGCTGAAGTTGGTTAGGTGGTAGAAATTGTCATCTAGCAATATACTCATCAACTGCGCAGGATGCAAGGAACTGTTTATTTATTTGTTTGTATTTAAATGGGGCTAGGCTGTGTCCATAGGGCATAACCAGTAAAGTTGGGGGTGGCTGCATCCCCATACTAGGATTCTGGGCAAAAGGTCGGTGCTCCTTTCAATTCTTACATATGGAAGACCAGGGCAGACGCCTTAATGTCTCGCTCGACGGTGACTCGTCACACGCGGTGAGGATCCTGCCTGCATCATTCACTGGACGTGGAAATCGAAGAAGTTAAAGTACTATCTAGGTGGTGTGGTTCCTGTAAATCGCCAACACGAGTACTAAGGGGTGGAGGAGCCCCCCGGCATTACTGGTGGGCACGACCCACTCGGCGGTAGCCCGCCATGATGATGAGACTGGTGAAGCCGACGCTGCCTCTTGGCGTGGAAATCGATGAACTGAAAGTAATGCAGGCGTGGTGAAGGTTCCCTGTGACAGTCACGTGTTACCGTGGCACTGTTGGGTGGGAAACCCTCGCTATGATTGACGGGCCTTCACGTTTGTGGGTAGTCGTATGAAATATGCTTGATCGTAACTCAGCTTTATTTGATTACCAGTTTTGCTCATTGTCCTAAAATACATATATACTAGCATTTCGAAGTACAGTTTAATTAAACAGTTTAATATAAACTGTATTATTTGCTACACTAAACTCTACTGCCGACTGTATTACGAATAACATTGTCTCTAAAATATTGGGGTATTGTTATTCGTAAATCAACACAAGGAGGCAACCAGTTATTGAATTATGTTATTAGGACGCAAAGTAACGGAAATTGAAGTAATTTCCTATTCCTTTAACACAAAACACTCCAATTCACACTGATAAGGGTTGACCGAAAGCATTACCTTCTACATTCTACTTCCTTCCTGATACAATTATGTGGCTACTATAAATTTCATTACTAAAAATGTATCTAAAGCCACGAAAATATTATATTAAATCGTCCGTAAAATTTAATTGTTTTAAGGTTTTTCTGTTTCCAAAAATTACATTTTATACTTTATCTAAGTGTCAAATTAGAAATATAAAACCCAAGTTTCATAAAAAAGGACGCATCATTCATAATTATATATTTTAAGGCCCTTGTTAACGCCTATGACCTTGGGCATACTGAATGTACACAAATATGCACACTTATTACCTTTTAATGTATGAAACACGAATAAATATTGTTTATCGAGACACCGTCATCTCATTTATAAGGACTGTTGTTTTCATTGTTTACAAATAAACTAATTTCTCAATAGATGGCGTTACATAAAGGCTTTTCCGTTACTCCATAGATGGCAATAGTATAATTCCTTATTTTCACGTAAATTGTTACACACTTTTCAAATATATAGAACTTTCAAAAATTACATTGAAAAGGGAACTCAATAAGAAGGCATAATTGGTGAACGTTGCGCAAGCGCATAAAGCGAACACGTAAACCAGCCGATGACAGGTCGTAAGCTATAAGTCCGAATCTTTCAAGAAGAAAAAATGAACACATATTATGTTGTGGAGAGTTTAGTGTCGGCTACAACCCACTCGTTTTTGTTAGTGAGGAATTGCAACCATAGTTTGATGTAACAGATTTAATATGGAGATGTAAAGAAATTTAGCTTAGAATATTGAATAGAACATTAACCTGACATGATATTCATGGCCTTTATATTATAATAAAGTACCTAAGTCTTTTATTCAACAGTAAACAAGAGTCTTGTGTTTCAAATTTGTCAAAATAATGATTGATTTATTCTGAAACATTCTCCGAACAAAGTATTTTATTTAATTTCAGTCGATTTCAGATTCAAATATACGGTGACCATTTCGTAGAAAGAATGGGAAAACATACATTATATAAATTATTATTTCCACCACATTTTTTTTATATTTTAGACTATCGAAACCCGGCAATAATTAAAAACGGTCGTATAATATTCGTATTGCCGGTGTATAATTAAAAATCGTCGATCTCTTTAGATACCTCCTGTCCCATCAGTACCTCCCGTCACTCCAGTTCCTACCGTCCCTACAGTTGCTCCCATCCATCCAGTCCCTCCCTCCCTCCCACCCCCCAGTTTCTCCCATCCCTCCCATTCCTTCAGTCCCTCCCATTCCTTCAGTCCCTCCCGTTCCTTCAGTCCCTCCCGTTCCTTCAGTCCCTCCCGTTCCTTCAGTCCCTCCCGTTCCTTCAGTCCCTCCCGTTCCTTCAGTCCCTCCCGTTCCTTCAGTCCCTCCCGTTCCTTCAGTCCCTCCCGTTCCTTCAGTCCCTCCCGTTCCTTCAGTCCCTCCCGTTCCTTCAGTCCCTCCCGTTCCTTCAGTCCCTCCCGTTCCTTCAGTCCCTCCCGTTCCTTCAGTCCCTCCCGTTCCTTCAGTCCCTCCCGTTCCTTCAGTCCCTCCCGTTCCTTCAGTCCCTCCCGTTCCTTCAGTCCCTCCCGTTCCTTCAGTCCCTCCCGTTCCTTCAGTCCCTCCCGTTCCTTCAGTCCCTCCCGTTCCTTCAGTCCCTCCCGTTCTTTCAGTCCCTCCCGTTCCTTCAGTCCCTCCCGTTCCTTCAGTCCCTCCCGTTCCTTCAGTCCCTCCCGTTCCTTCAGTCCCTCCCGTTCCTTCAGTCCCTCCCGTTCCTTCAGTCCCTCCCGTTCCTTCAGTCCCTCCCGTTCCTTCAGTCCCTCCCGTTCCTTCAGTCCCTCCTACCTCCTCGAGAGACACCACGTCTTTACATGCACGATAATGTAATTGAAACTACTGTAAATACAGATTGACCCGAGAAGGAATGTAAGGCTAATTAGACCTCCTTTTCCCACGATAGTCCGCCTTTACAGGTTAAATGACCTATTAATACCTGATGAAGAAGAAAAGTATATAAATCCAGAAACCGTAACGAGTATACAATCGAAAATTCACTAAAATTTCATTTGATTGCAACCGAACAATCTAAAAAGCGTTTCATAATACAAATAAAATAATTTCTACTGTTCACATTAACAAATAGCATGGATATCCTATTCGAATCGATTTTCAAATTTACGTAAATAGGTAACAAACACAGAGTTAGGAAGAACAAAATTTTGACACAAAAATTATTAATGACTACCCTCTAAGGACCAATAGGTATTTATTATTTGGAACTCGATATTTTAATCAATTATTTAGAAAATCATCCTTACTTTTTGCTTATTATCAATAAACTAATATAATTCTATATAGAAATACCAATGTTTTTATGATTAATGGCCAAATGATTGTTTATTTTCCCGAATATTATAAATATTTCTAAAAAAAATAATTTTAACTTTTTTTGTATTTTATATCATAAACATGGTTAAGTACATCTTACATCTTTTTTTCAAATAAGTACTGTCCAAATAAATTTAAAACTTGTGCATGGGACAAATATTTAGAGGAGAAAATTTATACAACCAATAATAATTATTTGATTACAAACTTTTATCAAATATCCGATTTTTAACATCGATTGAATAAAACATTTTTTGATAAATGAATACCGGATTAATCATTGATTGAACCGGTTGATTGTAAGGCTGGTTGATTGTAAATATAAAATTATAAAGTACCTAGGTATATATAAAAATATCTTGATACTTAGCAGCTATTACTTTGTAGCTTATTTTAACTATGAAATTAGAATTATAATTTTTTGTTTACACCACATTTGAGTAATTTAATGTTAACCGGTTTCAGAGCTGACCCGCTCCCTCATCCGAACAAATTCAGAGGAGAAGACTCTGGACCATATGTTTTTTAATTGTAATAACCAGTCTTATATCGGTGGTTTGTATCAATCCTTGATCGAAACTGTTGATGCAATCTCCAATTAATATCTCCCACCTGTTACCTCTTAATAATTCAAAAATTTATGTCTCGGTAAAATTTCTTAAAACACACAACATTGAACTGTAACTTAATATTGAACTTACACTATAAGTTTGTTTATACATATACTATAAGTAGTATGTTTGTTTATAGTATTAGTTTATGTGTGTGTGTGTGTGTGTGTGTGTGTGTGTGTGTGCTGTGTATGATATACTATGTATGGTTTGTTTATTCTACTTTTTCTTTTATAGACTAAATCACTCATTCGATTCTTTTCATTCCCCCTAGACAACGTGTCATTTAGCTCAAGAAAAGAAACAAGAAAAGTTGTCACTTCCATACATTGAGTTATCTTTTCTTGAGCTAAATGACATGTTGTCTAGGGGGGCAGATTTGCAAATTTGATATGTATAATAGTACTCGACCCCAAACTCAGGAAAATTGAAATTTGATTTTTTTATTTTTAAAATTAAAACGCACATCACTTTCATAAAATGGAATTGAAGAATTATCAAGTTTTCATATTAAATATTTAAAACATAAATAATTTAACAAACTCATTTCATGAAAATGTTTAAATTTTCCACACAAAATTTCGAGACTTGGTGGTGTGACTTGGTAGTTAGGAGTATAGCGTTGGCCACAATCCACTCGGTTAATCTCCATTCACATATAACGAGACTGTTCAGCTTTTGTAGTACCTAGTGAAATTCTCAACATTGAAGCGAATTCTACCACACATTTCTTCGGTGAAAAATAAGATTAGAACATGTTCAAAAACAAAACGAATTACATTGATAATAGCGCACGCTCTTGAAAGGTGTGCGGTCATGTCGGACGAATTAATTAAATTTTCGAATAAGTATTCACAATCATTACTTCCAAAAACAGCTTCTCACTTTGGTAGGTAGGTATGTAGATTCCACAAATGTCAAGAAAACTGAAATGGGTATGTTCCGAATAATTTCACTTTGACCCGAATTTGTTACAAAAAACTAATTAATTCTTCTTTTGAATGTAAAATCGTGTCCGCTTACACGTTTTACTTTACACTACTGTACAAGATTATCCATAAAGCAAAATGGACACGGTGATAAAAAAAATGGAAATCACACATACCTATACAAAAATACCGCTTAAAACTATTGAAGTCAAATATACAAAAAATTTTATCATCATGTTGTACAATAGGCTGGGCCGTACATTTTTGTTTCGAATCCACATATAAAAGGAGTCTTAATAGTTGCTTATTTAGATACTGTTAATCTAAAAAATAATAAATATTCATTACTACTTTTGGCCCTCTACCGGAAGTCAACGTTTTCAAAATAGTATTTTTTTTTATTTTTCTATCTAAAGTTAAATCATATAAAAATAATTATTTATTTTCGATACAATACGTAGAATGCAGTAGTAACGTCATTTTAAGTGCATTAATACGTGTTGTTCTAGTGTGTCGCGCGCCATTGGTTGATTTGAAATGGAGTAAACGTTGAACAATTTCGGAAGACCTGTTAGCCGCGCTGTTATAGTTAAGTTGATCGGAAGATGAATATAATTCTCTACCCGCAATAAAACGAATATTATTTAGGTCGGAAAAATCAAGAAGTTTAATCCAAAAAAAAATTATATTTTCTTAAAACATACTACTAGACCCAGCTTTAAGTATCAGTAGAGCTATAAGTACTATTGAATCGGAAAATTTCAGTTTTTTCAGTTTCAGTGCCGGCAACCCGGCGTTTATTAAATAAGAATACATGAATTACAATATATTTTTCGTTCCCCGTCTCACTAGGAAAACCTGTTCTGAGACGGGTCACTTATAAAATTACTGTGTAAAATATATTATATATTTTCAAGTTCTAGCCTAGATAATTAAAAAAAACAGTTACAATCTAAATATTTATGCTCAACTTTTGAGACCCATTTCGCTAAGATATGTCAAAAAATAACATTCTTCATACATGGAGGGTCCAGCCTATTGTAGACTCTACGATGATGCATACATACTCAGGGGCGATACTAGGACCTTCGAGCCACGCAACCCTGGACAAAAATAATTATTTTTTATTCGTATATATTTTTACAAATTTTCAGCGTTTTAACTTTTATGGTTTTTGAGATATATGGAAAAAATAGTGAAAATTCAAATGTTGATAACCCCTGACTGAAAGAAAAATTCAAAATTATAAGTATTAAAGTATTGTAGGCCTATAGTTTTTTATATATTCTGAAATTTTGGGCTCTGTGCGTAGAGCGGATCAAAAGTTATAAGGGAAACACACACAGAGAAATAAATTCTCTTGAACAAATCGACAGTTGGATTACGCCAGCAAAAAAATGTTTGTTTTAAATATTATATACGAATAAAACGAACCACTAGAAATAATATAAAAATATGATTCTTAATATGTAGAAGAATGTATTTTTTTAGAGATAATTAATAAAATTGGAATAGGACTTACATTGTCGTTAACATTATTTGCGAAATAAAACGAAACACTAAAAACACACAGAATTATAATAAAACACGCATTCTTTTCAACAGATAAAATTGATTCAATTTGATGTTTACCAAAAGAATGAAATGAAACTAAAGAATTCAATTGATTTGAATTATATCGATTGGTGACGTTTTATAGAATTCAATAAAAATCCTGTACAATTCCAAACGGTGCGTTGGAAAAAAATGTGCAATTCCCGCAAAAAGTTTCGTAATTAGGACAACCCATTTGGTTTTATAAACATACCTATATATTAAAATAACGTTTTTGAGACCTCATAAGTAAGATTTAAATTAGGTGTTGGTCTTAAATTTGTAATTAATTCCTTTTTGTCATGAAATGATAGTGTTTCTAACCTGTCATATGACATTATTTCCTGTAGACATCTCAACGAACTGTAGACATCACAACATAATATTATCCACAAAAATATTATCCACAACAGATTTATTCATAATGAAACTAAAAAAACCAGAAGTAAATGAATACCAAAAATACTAGCATATAAAATACTATAATTATATTCACAATACCGTAAATTAACCATACCCCAAAAGAAAACTTTAATGCTAATGTAAATAGACATGAATATCGTGCATTTTGCGAAATGCAACATAATAAAGGTTAGTTAAGTACACAATAATTAAATTATTACCTATACTAACAACGCAATTTTTCCATAAACCCGCTAATTTTACCTTTATTCTTTAAAACTGTATGCAAGTAACAGTACTTAAAGTCAAACTAAAGAAAAAAATAAACTTCGAAAAGGTTATTTTATTGTACACCTATAGTAACAAAAAAAATTCTACGAACGCGCTAATTTTACATAGCTTTGTTCAAAACTTTATATCAGTTAGAGTACTTAACAGTATTTATGTCAACTAGTGAAAAAATATTACTTAGAAATGGTAGTTTTATCGTAAGCTATACTAATAATATTTTTTTTCTATGAACGCGCATGTTTTAACGTACTTACAATTTCTTAGTCTAAACGAACCCTGCTTGCAATGCTAGTAGTCAAATAAGACTTTCGCTATTTGAAGCCGAACACATGTAATATAGAGCGAGACTAAATTCCCGTAATGAAATTCTATTTATGTGAAAGAGAAAGGAACTTTACAAGAATCACCATATGAAGCCCAACTAGCGACGTCTCGCTTCAAATGGTATAGAATAATGATACAGTAGGTACCTATTGGTACCTACATATAGAGTGCGGTACTTACACGACTGCTATAACGAACGTATTGATACAGGCGCGGGCATTATTCCTGCAATTTATACAGTAATTTTTACCCGATTTATTTATTTTTTATGTATTTCTTTACTATATTTGCAGACGAAAGCCAGGCTTTCGGGGTTCGTCTATAAATTCGCTACTGACATACATACTACTTATTACGTTATGTTCCTCACGAGCTCGCATTCATGCATTATAGTCTCGTACATGTTTGTCAGCTGTTTGATCATCTTAGATTTCTTACTTGCTCCATTCCTGTCAGCTTTGTATAATATTTTCTTCGTCAGGCGTTCTTCATTCATTCTTTTTTGTGGCCAAAGAATATCACAATGTTCACTTTTATTCTTTCAAATGCATAGTTCTTTATCTTGAATACTTTATAAGTCTCCGATTTGCTTTTCTTTTCTTAGTCTCCTGATTTCTTTTCTTTTCTTAGTCACCTCTTTTCCTTTCTTGTACTGTCATACATCGTTTTCTAAAAAAAGTCTTGTTTGCGATCTCATTTTAACTGCATTTATTCTGCTTTCATGCGACTTCTGCCTGTTTACATCGAAAAGCTGTCTCAATAAATCTGGTGTTTATATGAAAAATTGTCTTCCATAATTATGTATTTTCCTACTCGTCTTTCCTTTCTTATCAACCCTTTCTTATTTTCCTTCTTAAAGTACTCAACTTTTGAAAATAAATTATATAACTGTCACCTTGTTCACCTTGAAAATGCAACTTTTTAATTAAAATTGACGCATTTTAATTAATAAAGCCAGTTTGTCGTCGAACCGTTATAGTAAGCAGCCTTAAAACGGAAATTCAGAATGTCGCTGAACGTTCATAAATCAGAATTATAGTTGAATAATGTATTTTCCTGAAAATGAATCCCGCTGAGAACTTTGAACTTGGAAATTGCTTTCGGAATTGCCTCTTATAAAATTATCGAACTTAGACCAGTTCATAACTTCAAAGTTTATTTTTACAAACCATAAGAGTTATGTGCGTGTGTGTTGTTAGTTATGTTATGTTGATCCCAAGTTGCGTAAAGCGTAAGATTTGTGACGAGTATCGTATGGTGTTATGAAATATGAAGTACTCTGAAAATGTTTCACTTAAAAATTCAGGTCAAGTAAATTTTCAAGATTCTAGGCCAGAGGTGCTCAAAAGGTCGATCGCGATTGAAAGTCGATCGCTAGTGCTTTATGAGTCGATCTTGAGAAAAATATCCGATATAGAACTATTCACAGATTTTGATTTAGTAGGTAGGTAACTAAAACAAAAGAAAAAATTTCTTTGAAAGCAAGGATTCCTCAGTTGAATTATGATATATATGAGACAGAATTATCAAATATTTTGGGCCGATTCGAAATACGTTTTTATGATTTCATTAAATTGGCAAATATCTCATCATTTATGAGTTATCCTTTTTCGTGTCAAAACATTGCGGAATTAGCTGCTGAAATAACAAGTCAGTTTAACATGGACATGTTCAGTTGAAAATGAGTTAGTGCAGATTTTATCAGATATAAATCTCAAAACTGGTATTTTATATCTGATTAATATCCGAATCTAAGGCAAATCGCCCTTCAGATGACGGCAATGAATGGGTCAACTTATTTTTGCGAGTCTGCATTTTCTGAAATGAAGATAATTAATTCAAAATATCGCAATCGAATGACTGACGAACATATGTCACTATGCTTGCGATTAGCCCTCAGTTTTTACGTACCATCTTATGAAAAGTATGCTGAGGACAGGCAGTGCTACGCTTCAACATCGAAAGTCACTCTTTAGTTATGTTTAGATCTAGAACTCGTTTGATTTGATGTTCGTTTGTAAGAACCAATAAATTCACAATATTGAATAATTATGAGTTTTTTAATTAACATTTTAGAGCAGACCTACACATACTTTGAGTAAAAAATGCATATTGTGTGGAAAATAAATATCTATGCCTCAATACACCCTACCTAGATGACACTTGCAGCCTCCCAGAGTCGATCGATTGTAGCCTAACAATATTGAGGTCGATCGCCAGCAGTTCAAGTTTGAGCAACCCTGTTCTAGGCTATCGGATATATTTCATTTAATGTATTATTAATAAGACAAAGAGTACCTACACACAAACACACAGAATACAATGAATATCAGTAAAGACGGGACACAGAAAACAAACGTATAATAAGTAGGTACATAATTAAGTGTAAAATGTGTTTCTACGTATCCACCTTAGTGAAAATTTCTTCTGTTTATACAGCTAGTCAACAATTCAACGTTTATAGCTCAATTTATCAAAAATTTACGTGTATTGGTCAAGAACACTATGGTTGTTGGTCAACCTACGTCCGTATATCTTAAAAGTTAGGTTTAGTCAATTAATAAAGATCAGAAAGTTGAAACTGGCACTTGATATCCACTACTGAAAATAGCAGTAAAATTTGCTGTTAAGTTAGTATAGTTCTGTTTGTTGCTATTTAGCATAGATCATTTGGCGACGACTGTTAAATTGAGATAAAGGTTTGCAAACATGGAGAGCCGACCACATCTGCGTGTATTGCAGATAGTTGGTATGGAGTCTATATATATTATGTTCTAGGGGAAATCGGGCCAAAATATTTTAAGAATATGAATAGGTGAGCATGGAAGAAGAATAACTTTTGTAAATAAGTTTTGATGAATCGAGAAAAATAAAGTGGTGTATGAAATATTGCTTTGAATTAAAAGTTTTCCACATCACCCGTTATTCGTAGAGAATTTCGACGAGGGATTAGAAGTAAAATATGATGAAAACCGTATAGAAAAAAGGAAAAAAATAAATGGCCAAGAAAGTATCTAGGTACTGTGAAATGTGAGAGCGTAGTAAAATATTTACAGCATTATATACAATTTATTGAGTGTCGTTAGAGTTGACATTTTGAAAATTTCGTATAGTTGTAAATAATTATGAATTAATTAAGGATTAGTAGAATTAACAACGAAATCCGTGTTGGATGACTGCTGTGATAACACCAACAACGAACGGGGTGAATGGTGGCTTTAAGGAGGTGGTTTCTCACCGCGACAGAGGCAGGAGACCGAGACTGGAGGCAGACACTGGAGAACGAGATCGGAGGCAGACACTGGATACTGAGACTAGATGCAGACACTGGAGACCAAGACCAGAGGCAGACACTGGAGACCGAGATCGGAGGCAGACACTGGATACTGAGACTGGATGCAGACACTGGAGACCAAGAGCGGAGGCAGACATTGGAGACCGAGAGCGGAGGCAGGCATTGGAGACAGAGACTGGATTAATTCACAAAATTTCATGTCCGGGTCAGTTCGAGAGCAAGACCGCGACAGAGAAATTCCAAGGTTAAAATATCATCTTAATTTATCGTCGTAGACTAACGACTTCACAAATCTCTAAAGTGAAAAATTCAACGGTGTTAAATGATTTTGGATGTCAATTCAAATGTGTATTGTTGTACACAATAAGGCGTAAGTTGTTTCTACCTGACTGTATGACTTTCGGACATAGACTTTGCTGAAGACGCATGAAAGTATATAATAAAATACATTTAATGCATCATAGTCCGAGAGAAAGCAACGTTTTTGATGAATCATTTTTAATGCGTGGTTTTTTGATATACTTTTTCTATTGAATATATCTAAGAAAAAGGTAAGTCTGGCACCTGGGAGTGGTTGTGTTTACCAGTGCGCATTCTTTTTTTAGGTGAAAATTACATATTTAAAATTATTTCAATATAATTAGTACTTGAACTTAATTGTTATTTGTACCTTTAAAATCCGTCCGTTTGCAAAATGTGTGCCTACTGACTGTTTTAAAAAATATTTTTTTCAGAAATCTTCCCGGATGTGCGCTGAACAAATCACCAAGTTTCATTTTATTTTTATTTTTTAGATTGCTTCTCGGGCAACAAACGGGTACTATGTCAAATATTAACTTAAGATGCACCCAACATCAAGTTGCCACATTTCTGGAGACTAACGATATTAATCGCGTAGAATATGCGGCCCCGTGAAGGATAGTGATGAATGGCGCATTAGACGCAACGATGAGTTGTGAAACATATACCAGGCCTAAGTATCTCAACACACATGAAATTACTTATGCTGAGATGGGCTGGACCTCATGGGGTACTTGTTACTTGCCATTTTACTAAACCAATGTTTGGGCCTAGGTTGCGGCTATAAGGGCCTAGGCAGTAAAGGCGGGGGTGGGCGGCCGACGCTGTTGTGCCCTCGTCAATTCTGTACTTAGAGAAGAGCAGGACGGACGCCTCTAGTCTCGCTCGGCAGTTACTCGTCAAACTGTGGCGAATGTTGTTGTGTGGTTCGGGCACACCGCCGGCGCAGACGTCGGGTCAGACATCCTGTGTTGACAACTAGACGTCAAATCAGACAGGTGATGATTGCGTCGGATGCCCCCGGTGTTAGCCCGCGGAACCTTCGGACGCCAACACGAGGACCGAGGGGTCGGGGTACAAGCCCCTCCGACTTGAAACGGAGTGTACATAGCGGCCGATTTCGAGACCAATCGGAGGCCCTGACGTGTGAGGTTGGATTCTCGGGGGCAGTGGTTGAACCCGATGGATGGTGGATATTTTGTGTTTGTCCGATGTTGCGGCTGCGTCCGGTGGTGAACAGGGCCAATGGGCTCTATAGCGTCGCCGGCGTGGAAGTGGATCGCGATCTCCCTCGATGGACCTCATGGGTGCCGAAACGAATCATGACTGGACATCCAGGTGGGAGAAGAAAGGTAGGAAGACCAAGGCTGCGGTGGGAAGATGAGGTCAGAAAGGATGCGGCTCAACTTCTCCAGGAGAGGAACTGGAAAGTGGCAGCAGAGGACAGGATGGGATGGAAGCGAAAGTTAACGGAGGCCAAGGCTCGATTTGGGGTGTAGCGCCATGGAAGAAGAACGATATTAATTGTCTCAGAGATCCAGACTGAATAAACAATTAAAAACTGCGTCTCCACCGGGAATCGAACCTGGGACCCTTGGATCAGCAGTCAGATACCTAAGCAACTGAGCCACGAATGCCGACATAGCTAATTGTATTAAGATGGATGGTATAAGAACACAAAAAGGACTTACAAATAGATTTTTAATTATTTCAATAGAGACGAAGTTGGAATATTTATTGTAGGAGAACCGGGAAATCAAGGCACCTACAGGGCTGACGACCTGTCATCGGCTGGTTTACGTGATCACTTTATGCGCTTGCGCAACGTTCACCAATTATGCCTTTTAATGAGATCCCTATCAATTCAATTTTGAAAGTTCTATATATTGTAATACTGAAATTCTTTTCGCTTGAAAATAAGGAATTTTTACTACAGCCATCTATGGGTGAAATTATGAACAACAATCTTATTATTTTTATTTATTTTGTTGGAACGCCATCTATTGAGAGAATTGGTTTTTTTTGTAAATAATGAAAGCTACAATTCTTATATCTGAGGTGACAATGCATTTTTCGCATAGAAGTCACCCCCGAATTGCGCCAGACTTATAAGGTCATTTTTGTCTTATTTACCTACTTGTACCAATGTGTATGTTATCGAATATTTTTATTATTGCATATGCGCAAACATTGGGTTTTTTTCCCTGTCGGGAGTCAAAGATATTTTTTAACAGATTTTTAATTATATCAATAGAGACGAAGTTGGAATATTTATTGTTGGAGAACCGGGAAATCTAATCTACCTACAATAAATATTCCAACTTCGTCTCTATTGAGATAATTAAAAATCTGTTAAAAAATATCTTTGACTCCCGACAGGGAAAAAAACCCAATGTTTGCGCATATGCAATAATAAAAATATTCGATGACTTACAAATAATTAAAATATACAAGTATCACCTATAGAAAGGGTTTTCGCACTGTTAAACGCAACCACTCTCAGGTGCCAGATAAACCTTTTCATACCTATATTCAACAAGGAAAGAAATATATCAAAAAACCAGCCATTAAAACGATTTTTTTTACGTAGAAATAAGTCTTGTATATCAAATATTTACTTTAGTTGAGAAAGATACAGCTGGATGATAAAATAAAAAAAATACGGAGAGCCTAACCGAAAATAATGATTAGAGAAGGACGAGGAAAATAAAAAGAAAACAATTTCATATTCACTAGCATTGATACGTTTAATAATGAATGACGAATATTAGACAAAGCAAGTATACAAAAATCACAAGAATGAAACAAACGATAAAATCTGACAACGAAAACCCCATTAATTTAATTCTAAAATATGAGAGGTAAGAAAGTCAAATAATTTAATAACATAGATATAAATGAGATAAGAATCGCTATCTGATCCGATACTTATGTATGGCATTGGCAGTCCATTTTATCTGCCTACCCGAATCTACAAAATCATGGTATGTATGTATAATGTATGTGAATGTTCTATATATGTAATAAATAAATCTTGTTCTTTCGAATATTTATCTAATAATTCCGTGATTCAAGAAAAAAAAAAACGAAGAGATATTAGCAAAAAGGACTCACTTATACCTGAGATTTTACGTTATTAGAGTTTCGGATTTCGTCTTGATAGACAGATAACTATATCTTAGATTACTTTGCTACTTAAACTAAAAGTAGGTACTGATAAAATAATACCACGGGATATACTTATGTACCATTCAATCATTGATAACATGAAAATGTGGGAGTCAAACGGATGACAAGTTAAGATTGATATCCTGTAATGTTGAGATAAAGTACTTTTAGTTAAATACTTAGTTTTTTTCTTTGAATAAGAAATTTGATTTCCCTTGGTATAAATACATAAATTATAGATACGTACTCGGTAGGGAAGATGAAAATATCAATGATTAATTTAAGAAATTTATTTTTTTAAGAAAATTTCAGAAAATGTTTTTGTGTTATATATTTTTTGAACGATTTGAGTGTTGAAGAATAAAAAAAAACATACTAAAGACCTTACTTATTCATATTTTTTAATCTTTATAATATTAATTTCTTCTGTAAGTGTCCGATGAACTCTTCTTAAACTGTTTAACTGGTTTAGACGATTTTTTTGTGTGTGTTTAAGTAGGTTCATGGATAGTTTAGAATTATAATAAGAATCAAAAATTGTAACGGTTTAACAAAATATGACATATGTACAAATAAAAAAAAATTACGCCTGGTGTTATGCAAACATTATAACTTTTAGGATATTGGTACAATAAAAGAGGAAGATTCATTCATATTCTTCTGTGCGTGTGTATGTCACTGTACTTCTAAGCGACCGGATCGATTTTGATGAAATTTCATTAATTTCAACAAAAACCATTTTAATTTTTTTTAATTGCTTCTCGGGCAACTAACAGGTAGGTACTATGTCAAATATTAATTTAACACGCACCCAATAACAAGTTGCCATATTCTCCATCCAGAGGGAAAACACAATTAAAAACTGTGTATCCACCGGTAATAAAACCCGGGACCATTGGATCAGCAGTCAGATACCTAACCAACTGAGCCTCGAAGGCCGACATTTGTTAGATCCAGGTAGTCAAAAATACAACAGGCAAAATAATATCGTACGTAGTTCACCTACCATTCTGAATGTTGCCTTTTTTAGGTAAGGCGAATCTGTTGTTTGCGTACTTATTTCCATAAGGTATTGCACACCCGCATACCTGTTGCTGGTTACCCCACATTGAGATATGTCGAGATGGTATGTAGTTATTTTTATTATTTAAAATTTCTGAATTAACGGTTACGAAGCGACTGCTTCCGCCTCAGGACTGATAATAGCTCAGTCCTGAGGAGGAAGCAGTCGCTTTTAAAAATAACTTAAAGAGTGGTGTAAACAAAGTGATTTGTGTTTTTAAAAAGGTTATTTTTATGTTTGCTAAACCAGGTAATAGCAGACAAGCTAACGTTCGAACTGGTCAACATTATATATGTTACCGGCCAAACCCGTTTTGAAGCTATGCTTGTCTTAGACCAAAATGGTTTATCCTACTTGGGTCATGATATACCTACTAGTTCAACTAACCTATTCTAACTAAAAGTTTCTAAGCATAGGTTGGCATGGTTTGTATGTACTTATCATTGCGACGACACGCGTGAGGGGTTCGCATTATATATTAAAAAAATTAACTGCTCCTGGACCAAACTACGGCATGCGTAGGACAAACTAGGGCCTGAGCTAAGTAGAAAACGCTTAACGCTATCGCCAAATGCAATTTTTTTTTGTATGGGAATTGACGTTTGTTGTAGAATTTTTTTCTACAATAACAAACAATAAATGACAAATCCCATACAAAAAAATAGCGTTTGGCGATATTGTTAAGCGTTTTCGATTTGACTCAGGGGCCTAGTTATGCCTCATTTCGGGTTTGGCCGGTAACATATATTATATGTAATTAATCTGTCGAGCAGTACAAAAAAACCTGATTCTTTTGTTTGTGAAGTGGTTTTAGGAATTCAATTTAATAATAATGAAAATGTTTGGTTATAAAAATGAAATCTGCATTCATTAATTTCCATAAGAATATAACTCTGAATGAACTGAACTTCTCTGTGTCTATAATGAAAATCTCGTTTGGACAGAGACGTTTTGGGGTCATTGCTCCTAGAACATTTAATAAGCTCGACGAAAAATTTAAGCAAATGGAAAATAGTCATGCTTTTAAAACTAAAATAAATGAATGGCTCTTAGTATCAGGCAAGACACTATATGCAGAGGAGTTTTTCACCCATAGCTTTCGATCCCATACTTTGCTCTAATTATATTTGTGCATTTTTTTAATATTATGTTTATTTTAAATTATATTTTTTTTATTTCCATTGTTGTTGTGATATTATCACTTTTTTATACGATTGATGTTGGCATTAAGTAATACAGTGTCACTGTCTCGAGATGCATTGGCCCCGGCGCAGTAAGGTCTTAGTTAGGTATAGAAATTTTTATTTATTTTACTTATATGTTTTACAATATCGCCAAGAGTGCTGCTAAGGGAAGAATGAATGTTTGAAGTATGATAAGTTAAACCAAGGACACTGCCACAGCATCGATGAGGTCCGCCACCCGTCATGCTTGTGTCCAAAGGGTAGGCGACAAGAAGAGAACGGAGTGCAGAGTTGGAGTATGGAATGTGAGAGGAGGTATGGAAAAAAAGATGAATGAGCTGTGTGAAATTGTCAATCAAAAAGAAATTGATGTGCTATGCCTGAGTGAGACTAAAAGAAAGGGGACCGGAATGCATGAGAGGCATGATGGTATGATAGAATTATGGTCAGGTGTAAAAGAAGACGAGCATGCTTCAAAGGGTGTAGGTATGATACTGATTCAATAATTATTGTAATGTCATCAATATTTGTATGAATAAATGAATTAATAAATAAATTTATCTTATTTTAATTAAATACGAATAGCAACGATTTAAAATTTATCCATAATTCAGTTATAATTGACGTCCACAATTGGCCTACCCACCCATTCATAACCAATTGATTTGCGTTCAATATTTTTTTCTCTAAATTTCCAACTCCTTTCGTAATTTATTCCGAGTGCAGAGCACACGAACCCATTAAATTTCGAAGCGATCTTGAAATTGAATAATTTAAGTATGCAATCATTGAATCAACTCTTAATAATATAAATTCTAGGAGAAAATTGAAATACCGATGGGGTCATCAATATATATTTAGGTAACTACTTCAATAGGACGAATTGGCACAAAAAACTCATTTAATAACCAGCAGGCAGGCGATATAAATAAATAGTAATAGTTTATTTTCATTCAAAGGTGAAATGTTTTTAAATTATTATCAATGTAATTATTATTTATATACTTATTTTTGTTAACATGAATTGAAAATGAGTTAATAAGTTGGTATTGCCTAGATGTAACTATTTTGGTATTAATTTTGATCCTAAACCCCTGATTTAAGATTAAGATATATTTGAATTTGCAAAATTCAGGTAAATGGTATAAACTAGTTGCGTGTAACACATGAGATCCAACTGTCGATGGCGATAGTATGTATAGTTGAAGAATACGTACCAAACTATAAACCCTTAAATCCAAATTATTGACTATTTTAAGATAATTAGTTTTCTATACAACACATGTATGTATGTATGTATGTCAAGATTGTACAGTTGTATTCTGTACAAAATACGCTGTATGTTTTCCAAATAAAATAAAATAAATAAATAATATGATACTTAATTTAGTAGTTATTTTATAAAATAATAATGGCAACACTGTTGCAAGGTAACACATCTAACTGTTGGCAACACCAAGAAAATAATGGAGGTTACAATAATAAATGTGGCTCAAGAACAAGATTGTTATTTCATTACCAATAATAAAATACAAAAACAAAACATGTATAATATATTTTAAATTTTTTTTTTGACCATGTTCTTTTCCGTTCATTAGCTCCTACAAATGAATACGCATTAGTGGCATTATTTATATGTTTTTATAAACATTTTTTTCATAGACAAATCCTGGAAATCTTGTGCGTCTAAATTTGCATGATTAAATTTAAGGAGGTGTCTCTATACTGACGTACATAATAAGTAAAGGACAGTCAGAAAATGCGTATTTCGTTGAAACTTTCTTCTTAAATATTCATTTGGCTGGCTGGGGTTATACGCCAAACACGGGACGATTCAATTTTAGAAAGTCGAGCGATCTCATATCAGATTGAGAAAATTATATTAACTAAACCGAGTTTTACGAAAATGTGTACCGAATGAGTTCATTTACTTAACGGAAGGTTATATGGGACAAATATTATTAAATATTCATCTTATTTGAACCCTTTTTATTGTGAAATTCGTTTTAAATCATTTATGCAGTCAACGGGTCCAGACATTTTTAATGTATTCTTTAGAAGACACCAAAAAACTCGATGTTGTTTTTAATATTATGTAAAATAATTTAAAAATTCTAGAGGTATTAATTCATTCAAACATTACCGCTCCCTTAATTACACAAATGATAAGCATAATAAAAAAGACATTAACAAAACAAACATAGAAGTGACCCATGAAATATACAACAGGGAAATTTTGTATAGAAAAATATAATTTTAGGAAACCCCATTTTTTTAACATTGGACATTGATAATTTCAATCCAAGAAAGACTGAGTGTGTATTCAAATTTAATGTTTTTTTTCTTTCCAAAAAGGTCTTCTTGTTATTTCTTTGAGTGCTTAAGTTCGAGTCAGAAAGATCGGATAAAAGACCATTGTGTTTTTTACTTAAATATATATTAATGAATACACAAGTTAATAATGATTTGTCGATCAACGCTTCAAAGCCAAGGATTTTATTTCTATTAAAGTTTGATTGACTTTTGATCACTTGCAAAGTTGTTTTTGTAAATAATTTTTAAGTTTCCCAAATAATAAGTGCTTTTAAACAAAAGGTTAAATCGGTCAAATTTATTTATATTAATTTATTTCACAATATTTTACAGATGCTATAAGTTTAATTTACTGGATTCAAGATGATTGATAAAACAAAGATTTTGTTAGCAGTTTTAAGAAAATTTTAAATTTAATTATATATAGAAAATTATTATTTAAAAATATTACGTAAAAAGAGGCACACATGCGAGATAAAAGAAGTGTAAATAATATCATTGTAAGTATATAGAATAATGAACAGTGTAGATGTATATAAAAAAAGGAAGTTTAACCGAGAAAATATATACAAAAAGTGTACAAGGGCAAAAGAAATGTTATAAAAAAGGACGACCAAGAAAGACCACTTGTAAAGGATATTGAAAAACGAGTTCCTAAATATTTAGAAGAAACATATAAAGTGTGTGTGCATAAATAAGACGATATATGAGATTTCAATTGTTTCTTGTAAAGTAAGTAATTATTTTTAAGGCCTAGTTATATAGAAAATTTTATATTTTTATCTACTCTCGGTTGAGTATCTAAAATCATTTGGAATAATGTATTTCTTCTTCGTCTCTGTTTAGATATAATATGCCTATTGTATATTTTTCAATCCCACAGCGCAGCAGTAAGAATTTACGACTCATTAAAAAAGGATTAATTTTTCTCTAAGTCCTAATCATCTGTAAATGTATGTTTAATGTAGAATTGTTAAAGTTTTTACGGTGTGCTTAAGGGCGAAATAATTCCATGATGACAATACCATTATTATTGTTTATACAGGGTGTTATATTGGTATATTTAGTATGGTTGACACTTTCAAACAGTTGGTGGTTTTTTTATTTGTCATATATATTTTTAAATAAAATTCACCTTATAATACAAGGCACGATTAACGTTGTAAAAGAGCATAAAACGGAATATTAGATTGACTAACCAGCAGGGCTACTCATGAAGTTGATCTACATAAGTTTAAGATCAGCTTCAGACTTAAGAAATCTTTGAGCTTCAAATTAATTAAATATTTGTATTTATTTATACAAAAAATAATGTCAATTTTATACTAAACGTTAATCTTAACAATTTTTTTATGATTGAGTGTAGAGAAAGATTAATATTAAATTATGATCGAGTACTGATTACTACATTTTTAAGATTAAGGCAATATAAGCATGTATTAAGAATGTGTCATGAGTTGCCTCCCAGTGCTTTGTGATGATTTTCTATAATACAGGCAGATGACACCAGCAAATTATTAATTATTTTCAGAAGTGGTTACTTCTCGTTTACATCTAACTCAGAAACAATTTACCAGCAAACAAGGAAGAGGATCTATGGAACAAACTTTTACTTAAATTCTTCGATGCAACCAATGTAATTGTACTTAAAGTTTGGCTAGACAAATATACGAAGACACCAGGCAGATAAATACACTGTGCAGTGGAATATGGCCAAATTAACTTCAGGCTGTCTACTTATGAGCGTGATAATAAGGATCAGACACATTTGATCGGTTCTAAGTAGAGTTGTCGGGTTGGGAAACTAATAATCCAGCAGAGCTTGATTTTCAAACCAGCATCTCCGATATAGCGCAAATTACACACCTTGCAATTTTCGATTGCACAATCACCAACTGTCGTAAGCTGTGGGCGTTTCAATATTCAAGTCGAAAAGAGATTTGGTGTCATTGTTTGACACCGAAGAGTTCGAGTGTTTTGAAATTTTGAATGGCCTATTTATTTATAATTCGAAATTGTTTTAAAAAAGTTTGCTTCATAAAATGAATGCTATTTTAATGAATGACAAATGTCTCACAGGGTGAAAATCTTCATAGGGCTTTAGTACAGGGGAATGTACAAAGACACATATTCGCATCATTTGAAAATTATTCTGTACAAGCAAACACAAGATTACATCACAGGAAGGAGTAAATAATATTTCATTGATGGTTTGTTAATGAAAACGAAGCATGTTCTTGAGAAATTTTGTGAAAAATTATACTTATAATTCTTTTGTAGCTAAAGTACAGCATTATTTATACTAACCTCATTTTGGAATAGATATTCGATGCAAACTTTCGACGATAAACTGTACAATCAACAAAATATTGATTAAACTGATTTTCATTGCAATTGTGTTCTTGATTTCATTAATTGACATTCTTAAATTATATATATGATAATATCATGGTTCAAAATTACTCGGCAATACAAAATCATTTATATGAAATCATCATACTAAAATGCTGAGTTGCTTCTTAGTAATTATCTCAGAGTCTCATTACGTTAAACATATTTCAAGTTATTCATTAAACATGCTTCTTTTTGTCATGCTGTGAATACAGGTGTTGCCTTAGGTGTTTATAACTTACGGAATTTGATGGGTTGCTTATGGAAAATCTTTCCACCATAAATATATCATCTGCCGCATAGTGCGAGGTATTTTGAAACAATTTACAATATTATTACTAACAAAGTTGTAAAGTTGGTGGATCAGGATATAATACCGTGGCGGGTATTCAGCCTGATCGATAAAGCGATGATTGAAATAAGTAAACATACGTTTTTTAAAAGTTGGGTATTCAAAGTTCATTTATATCAATTCAACGACCTTCATATACCTACATAAAAAGATGCGGCGCGGTGCGATGGTTAAAAATTTAACGCGAAAATATATTAAAAAGTGTATTCAATATGTTTTTTTATAGATGTCGTTTTCACTACACAAACTGTATTCCATGTATTGTATTTATTTGATTAATTGAATAAATATATTAATTTGATTAATATGAATAAAGATATAAATTTGATTAATATGAATAAAGATATTAATTTGATTAATATGAATAAAGATATTAATTTGATTAATATGAATAAAGATATTAATTTGATTTATATGATTAAAGATATTAATTTGATTAATATGAATAAAGATATTAATTTGATTAATATGAATAAAGATATTAATTTGATTAATATGAATAAAGATATTAATTTGATTAATATGAATAAAGATATTAATTTGATTTATATGATTAAAGATATTAATTTGATTAATATGAATAAAGATATTAATTTGATTAATATGAATAAAGATATTTATTTGATTAATATGAATAAAGATATTAATTTGATTAATATGAATAAAGATATTAATTTGATTAATATGAATGAAGATATTAATTTGATTTATATGAATAAAGATATTAATTTGATAAATATGAATCTGATAAAATGTGTCTTTATAGAGAAATCTGAGATACAAAGTTTTTGCACCTATTTTTCGGAATTTAAAAAAAAAATCGAAACGGAATACATCTTTTGGATTGATTTATGATATAATTTTTACACTAATTTAAAGAGGCAATGTTGCAATTTTTAGAAGGTGTTTTTGTATTTTGGTAAAAGTAGTCGGGAATATATTAATGTAACTTATGAAATCAGACAAATCAAGAAGACTTACTATTTTAAATGGTCTTTGAAATATATAAGTAGGTTGTGTAGCGTCACTTGATTTTGTTTGGACATCTTGCACTCAGTCGTATAGGTGAAAATGGTCTTATAAATTAAATAAGTTACTTATCATTACACGTGAAGTCCTAAATTTAGATTTACAAACATCAAATGAATTTAATCAAAGGTACTTTATAATAAAATTACTATACATAATCTACCTAATGCCAAGTTTTTCAAAACACTCTGTGCCTGTCTCGATATAACGATAACTTACGAATGCTACCTACTTACCTACAAGATTGGGAACTCCCATATTATTTAACGATTTCTTGATGAAAAACCTCATTTTATAACGTCTAGAGTAGATTTCTTGTCAGATAATATTTTATTCAGAAAACTAGCATCGAGCAAGTAAGAGAACTGAAAGATTGTAAAGAACTATCACTTGATTAGATTTACCACAAGATTTTTTTCCAAATTCTACATATTATGATGGTATGTTAATGCTGTATCCAGTGATTATTTTATTTCAGATTTTTGTAATGTTTTGTATTATTTGTTTTGTTTTGTATACTTTTTTTACTCAACTGTATTTGTAGCAGAGTGACGTTATTATTTTAAGGCTTCACCATACCTAACGTCTAATCATAATTGATTCCGTAATTGACAGAGACCATAGCATATGAGATCCAACTGTAGATAGCGATTGTATGTAGGTATAGTTGAAGAAAACGTACGAAACTATAAAGTCATAAATCCACATAATTGAATATTTTGAGATATTCTATCAGGATAGGATAGTATGGTGGTCATTCATTTTTTAACACCCATAATATAAAAACAGAATGATGGTATGTATGAATGTTTGGAGATAAAGTATGAAACTATTGAGTCCCCGTATAGGTATATTGTGTTGTGTGTACTGCCATACATCATGCTTCATTCATATTCATATCCTATTCTGACATATTTACCTAAATGTTTTATATAGAAAACAAAATATCTTAAAATATTTAATAATTTGTGTTTAAGTGTTTATAACCGCCAGAACCTCTTTTTTTACACTAAATACTCAAGAACAAACTATGCAAATAACTTTAATCATAACATAAGCCAGATATTTTTAACAATAGCCTACAATCATTAAAAAAACAACTATCATCAATATTATAATGAATACTTTATGTACCAAATTGCATAATTTTTGGAATGTCCAATACTATATTAATATGACAACTCACCCTTTCCTCCTCTCCTACCCTTCTCCATGTCCCACCCTCGCTTCATATATTAATCTGTGGAACAATGTAATTTGCTAACATTCCTGATTATTATTTTTTTTATTAATGTAAAATATGTAATAGCTGTTTTGTTTCCCAAAATAAATAAATAAATAGTTGGGTACGTATTCTTCAATTATGCATACTATCGCCATCGACAGTTGGATCTCATGTGTTACATGCAACTAGTTATTATCATTACCAGTTTGTCTGTTTATTTAAATCTTCGAGAGAATGAGATGATTATTATTTGTGAGTTAAACATGTTATTAAACAGAAAATGATGAACAGGTACATGGTATCTTGTAACACAAGACGTATTTTTTTAAGAACCTTGTCAGAGGTTAATAGAGGATATTGAAATGGTACAATTTATCATAAATTAACAATCAGTAACAAGTGTTATAATATATTCCTTAGAACTCATGTGTTGGTAAATCCTGATACGAGTTTTATGATACATATTTTTGAAAAACAAATTATCAAAAAACATATATTCAACAATAAATCAAAGATCGATACATTAGAAAATAGTGGAGTATATAAAATTAATTGTGGAGATTGCAGCAATTTTTACGTGGGACAAAGCAGGAAGAGAATAAAAGACAGGATAGAAGAACAAAAAAAAGCAAGAAAAAACGTAATATCAAATTCAGAAATTGCATAACACCGTAGAAATACCGGCCGCACATTCAGCTTAAAAAATACCGAGGTGCTTCACTTTGAGAAAAAAGGAAAAAAAACTCGATCTACTTGAAGCGATAGAAATCAAAGAAAGAAAAAGTTCAAATCTGTTAAATATTCAAATTCCCCCAGTATACTCACGTATCCTTAACATTATTAAAAAAAACTATTAAAGATACACCACCCACATATTATACCCCGCTAACAACCACCACAAGCTACCCCCACCATACCCGATACGTTCTCACTCACCAATGTAGGATGACATTTGTCGAATCAGTCACATTTTAGTTGTTACTGAAGATGGATTGAAAAATCCGAAAACATTCTAACAAAATATAAATGTGAAGTGGATTATACAAAGTTTTTTGTTGTTCATGTTTTAGTAAAAATTACTAAAATATTTTACTTCGTATTTTTGTTTTTAGAGTACATATTCAGTTAGTTTCAAGTAGTTGTAGATTCAAGTAGGTACCTATATTGTAAATAAATAAATAAATATAAACACTTCCTTGCACCCTTCGCAAGTGGCGAGTATATTGCTATATGGCAATTTCTTCCATCGAACCAGTGTTTCCAGCCTAGAGAAGCAACATTAGCATGAGAAATGAATTGAAATAAATTTCTCCTATGCTGGGGATCGAACCCAGGACGCCCGCATATAAACCAAACAGCTAACCAACTGTGCTAAGACGGTCGGTATTGTATTAATAATTTACGTACATGTTCAATAAAATAATAATAAATGTGATAAGTTATTAGGATATAAATTATACTTAATTCGCGTTCAACACCTCAAAATATTTACACAAGATGAAAATGCAGAAGTAATATAATACTTCTTTTCACATCTCCCCACTGGCGCTAACAGTGAAGTATGTGTGTCTCATATTCTCTAGTTAACAATATTTCGGGATAAGCTTTGAATAATACATCAAACCAATCAGAGACTACAGAATTCATACAGCCTTACTTACTATTTTCGACAAACCTCAGGTTGAACCTAAGATATCGTGGACATACCCATTTAGTCCAGAAATAGAAGTCATCTACAGGCCACCTGGTGGACAAATATTGAAAGGGAGCTGTGGGAGAATCAGCTAACCAGAGAGTTGAAGCAAGATCAAAAGTTCTGTGAGATTGCGTGCCAGAAAGCCGACCCCAGATGAATTGGGAAGAAAAAAAAAGAAGAAGATGTAGCACTTATGCTGTGCGAGATATTTAGTTCTTAATTAATTTCCTTTTAAATTGCGTGGTCGAATTCATTTAAAACATATTTTTTTTTAATTTGTCAATTTTATCTCTCGTGGCTCAAATTATTGGATATTAGACTTTTTAGGCCAGGGTCGCTGGTTCATGATCCAGAAAAAGATTTCTAAAGTTTTTTGAGACAAAATTTGTTAGACAATAAACATGATAATATGATTCCAAAAGTTTAATAATTATTCAGCACAATACCAGATTAGTAGTAGAGATGTTTATTTTAAAATGAATTGAAATTCCGCTTTCCATAAATATTGAAACTACATATACCTATAGATAAAAAGAGGGAAAAAGACACAGTTTCTTAATATTACTTTTGTCTCAAAGTGTATTAGATGGCAGTTGTGAAGATAATTTATAAGAAATGGCTTCCATGATCATAATAACTTTGATCATTTCTCTTTTGTAATTGAAAACCATTTTTATCTTCAATTGCCTTAAGCCGAAAAGGGAATCGGCAAATATCGACAAATGTCGCTATTAAATTGAAAAATGTCTGAATTTTCAACAAAAACATCGATACCTTTACATAATATATACATAAAGGATCGAAAGATCTTGCGCCCTTTGTTACTTGAAGTTAAACGGAATCTGTTATACTCCAAGGGATTATGTTATGTCCTATACGACTTCAGATAATTGAAAACCATTAGTTCACCAAAGAACTTCAATTTACCTCCGAAAACCGTCTTTAGTCTGAGCGAAAAGGGTTTTCGTCGAAATATTTGGACGATCTGAGCCAATAGCCTACAGTGAAAATTATCAACCTTTAACTAAACCAATCCCAAAAGGAGTCCCAGAGGTGATTACTTCCTTATCGATGATAAAACGATCACGAATCCAATGTCAATACATTTCAACTAAAAACTACTATCATGTTCAATTCGAGAATACGCAATAATGTTTGTATGGAGCGACATTATAAATTATTTTTATTTATTTTCTTCACATATAGGTATACGTTGAACATTCTTTTTGTACCATGATACCGGACAGGATATGACTCTTGGCGCTATTTATTTTTTGTCGACTATTTGGAGCCGTTGGGACAGTTACCATCTGCTAAAAGGGTTTTGGAAAAAGGAGCGAATTGCGAATTGATTTCTAAACCCTGATTTTTTCTTGCAAGATGAGTTGCATTTAGAAAGTATGAAAGATATGAGCTTAACATACCGGAACAGGAAAGTGAAGATTTCGATAAAAGATGGATTAGAGTTAGACATAATGTGGGATATTTTATGAAAAAAGAAATAAAACATTTTTGAAATATTTTAATTGTAAATTATTGAAAAAAATATCTAGAATTGATGTTAATGCGAAAACAAGTTTAAGAAAACAAACAAGTGATCGTGAGTTCGAATCCTGCCTCGACCGTTTTCGTTCACCTATAACACAAGCATTTATGCTTAGTTTAGGGAATGTAGGAAGATGTATATGTACTTGTTTGACAAGGACATATTCATTTTTATTTAAAAAAAAAGTTAAGTTGATTTTGAATTTACGGTGGAATCTTTTGAAATGTTAATCGATACCTCAAAAAATATAAGGTTAATTAAACTTATTTTCAGATCGCATTTAAATTATATAAAAATGTATGACACTGAAGATAAAAATAAGACTTAGTAATGGACTATTTGCATGCCAAAAACATCGTTCTATGAATGGATGAATTCAGAATTTGAAGTAGAACATTTTGTGTGTGTGTGCGTGTGTCCCCTTATAACTTTTGATCCGCTCAATTCACAGAGCCTAAAATTTAAGAATATATAAATGGTTACAGAATCTTGAATTTTTGTTTCAGGCAGGGGTTATCAACTTATGAATTTTTACTTTTTTTCCATATATTTTAAAAACCACAATATAGAAAAACACAATATCTCAGTTATTTTTTCAAAAAGTTTCTCAAACATTTTTTATCAAGAAAAACATTTTTTGTGATAAATTCATGGGTTTAACTGCCCACATTACCAATTTTTTTTTAAAAATATCGAAAAAAGCCGAAACACCCCAACTAGATAATTTACTTTGCTATAAAAATATTTACATTATAGTAGTAGGTACATCTCAAACTTTTTTTAAATTTTTGATTAAAATTGAATTTAGTGACGACATCGTTTCACATCCATCATGCTGTTTTTCATATTCTGATAAGGAAAAACAGACTGACCTCCATACTATCCTATCCTGACAGATATAGGTACCTACATGTATTTTATAGAAAACAAAATATATTAAAATATTTATTAATTTTTGTTTAAGTGTTTATAGTTTGGTACGTATTCTTCAAATATGCATACTACCACCATCGACAGTTGGATCTCATGTGTTACATGCAACTTGTTTTAAAGAATTTTTTATAAATAGTACCAATATTCTACAAAAGAGAGAGACTTCCCCAATAAAAACACTCTAAATGTGAGTCTAAGGTACTACATTAGCAGAATGATGTTCACAGGATATCGTATGTAGATGTCTGTTTACATTAAGATGTCTGTTTGCCTATTTAACATAACAACTTCCTAAAATTCTGAAGGCGCTGTTTTCGTACCATACCTACACGTTTCTAAAGCAAACTTATGAATAATTATTAATTTGCATTGTTTAGAAAACAGAAGATTCTAGAAGATTCATTAATAGTGAATTAATTCACATATAATTCTGTTTAATATTACCTGATCAGTGGTAGTGAGATTTAGTTTATTGAGATTCAAAGTAGGAAACGCTCTAATTAATAATAATTATTCCTTCCAAACAGATGAGAAATTTGACTTTTGGCCTTTAAATATCACATCTGCCTCTTTGGTTTCAATATTGGGGATTGGATGGCAGCAAAGAGATACATCTCTTCAGCGATTCCCTTCTACTCTGTGTAGGAGATATAGTTCATGTCCTTGTTCAACTGCTCTATATAGATACTCCCGGCGGGATATAATGTAGTAAAGGGCATGTAAAAACTTGTTTCATAAAGGTTTTTTTCGTAGAATGACCATATCGGTTCATTTAACACAGATAGAGATATTGTAAGCTAAATGAATTTTTTTTTAAATAGTTTTACAAAAAAATACCATAAAGGAAAAAATATACATACATATAAGCGTTTAATAATTGTGAAGACGAAATAATAGAAAAGCGTGTATGATACGATGCCAAGAAAGAGAAAATAATAATACATCATTATGGCATAGGTACATATCATAATATGAATCATCTTGGTTCCCCATATATATTTTTTACTAGCTTTTTATAAGATACTAGCGGACCTGACAGACGTTGTCCTGCCTGAATATTGTCTAGCATGTTTTTTTGTAAATGCAAAAATGATGGTCTGGACACGGAAACGAACGAATAGAAATATGAATAATAACGAAGCAGTGTCCAGAAATTAAATTTCCATGCACATGTATATAATTGAAATATGAAAAGAACTTTTAATGTCAAAAAAGCCAAACTACGACGCAAGTGACAGATTTCTTAGTGTTGTGACATTGTCAGTAACATTGAAGTACTACGTAGAGCAAACCCTAACAGATAATTATTCACCAACATTAAGCTCCGTAAAATGTTGTACATCGTCCATATTCAAGGAGGTGAAAAGTATGCCATCCTTCAGCCAGTCATGAAGGGGAAGATTGAGGGTCGTAGAGAGGTCAGAAGAAGGCAGCTTTCCTGGCTGTGAAACATCCGTGAATGGACCGGTATTAGAACTGTGGAGGAGCAGTTTCGCACTGCACAGGACAGGGAGGCTCGTCAACATCGGGAGACCTGATATAACACAAGAAGAAGTTTAACTGTCGAAGATGATTTTTTCTACGTGAGTTTACTTTTTTTTATTTAAATATTGTTTAAAATTCCATTTTGTGAATCTAAACCATTCAGTAACTCACACAAACACGTACAAAAAATTTCATCAAAATCGGTTCGGCTGTTTAGGAGGAGACATACGCACATACAGAAGAATTATATTTATAAAGATTCTGAAGATTTCATACAAAAATATTTAAAAAGACCGCAAATATTTGAAGTGGACCTTTTTTGTCCACTTCAAATATTTGCGTATTTTTCAGAACTGGGTTATTTATTAATTATGCAAATAAAATAACGTTTTTCTTGTATTGTTTTCAATCCCTTGTGAGTTTTTCCCTTGTTTAAATTATTAATTGACTTATTTCTGTTTAAATTTCTTGTTCAAATACAGATTTTATTTTAATTTGGGAGTTGTTCAAAAGAAAAAAAAGCTTTTGGATAAATATTTAAACATATGAGTACCTACAATAAATATGATGCCTTACAATAAACCAAACATTTCATTGTTACACAGTTGCCCCCACTTACTCAATATATTTGTTTATTGGAGGTAAGTTATGTTTGACATTAATAATAAATTTTCTGATTTATATATTTATGTAGGTACCTATGTGAAAAAACCCCATCGTTTTGCGACCACCCCTAACTGTACTGGCTAGGCCTCTATGGCGGCAACCTAGCCCCATTATTTTTAGGAACAGAAAAATGTCATACAGAGACATATTTGGTTATTTTATTAGACCTGCATCGTCGTCGTCGGTTCGTTTAGCTACTTCTGAGCAATTTCCATTCCCTGAAAAGAAAATTATTCGTTCGAATGTTTTAGTACAAAAATGTGAATAATTTAAAAACTATGAATCTTTAAAAGCATTTTGTATGGAATTACTTCCCATTATGCCGTCGCAAGTTTTTCAGCTCTGAATACTGCCTTCAGGTTATCACGAATGTAATATTTTTAAATTCACCCTGTGATACAATTTTTTTTTTCAAATAATAAATCAGAAGAATGTGAAATATTTTTTTGTTCTTAAACGGATGAAATTTGTAATAAATCATTTGATATTGTGGTTTACACAATAGCCACTATGGTCACTAAAAGAAAAACTTTATCAAAACTAAGGTTACTGAATTCAAGCTGTTTTTTGCGGATGAATAATTTTACTTTAGGCTCATTGTTAAATGTCACCCATTGTTCGAATAATTCAGGGGAATTACAAGTACACGGTGAAATATGTTCACAGTTTCAACATACATCAGTCGGTCCTGTTGAATGGACCTTTATCACAAATTCTTGGAGTTTTTTCATTCGTAACTTTTTTCGGTATTTAACAAACATTGGGAAACTTCGATGGGATGTAGAGTGAAGGTATTTTTCAATTACAACTAATGTTACGAAACAAATAAAAGCTAAAAAGTTTAAACAGAAACCATGCCGTTTCTTGGCCATAGTTTCGTTTTGTCAATACGTATTGAGGGGGCGACTGCTGCCAATGTTCCTATTTTTTCAATTTGATATTGTAGTAACTACAAAACGAATCATTTTGAAAAAATAAATTAGTTAATTTGGATATTAAGAAGGAAAAATACAAATTATATTCTCTGTAGGTATATTCTTGTAGAAAAATAATAAGTATACCCCGATTTTTGACATTCATTTTAAATTTCTAGAAAATTGTAAGGTATAGAGCAATATCTTCTTCTTCTGTATCCTCGCCATGTCCCGTTATACGGGGTCGACTTTCCTAACCATGCAGCGCCAATAGTTTCTCTGCTGCGTGTCTTCCTTTTTTAGACCCAGTTTCTTCATGTCCCTTTGAACATTCGTCAGCAATAAAGCAATATATGTTTTTTTAATTAAAAAAGAACAAAATATCTGAAAAAATATGTAGTGATGTTGCATTAATGCATCAGAAACACTTTAATTTCGCAATGGCGCTGAATGGAAAATAGATGTTTTTTAGGTTTCTTTACTAAACCTGAAGCATTAATGCAACTTCACGACATATTTGTCGAGATATTTTTGTGTTCTTTAATTAAAAACGAGTGGGTTGTGGCCAACACTAAACTCTCCACACCACAAATATTGACAATGAAATATTTTATTCATTCTAAATTTTACTACCAGGAATATAAATTTTCTAACGATAGTATATTTTCATGTTAAGATAGACAAACTATTAATGCAGTATGGTGAAGAATTCTAATGTTGTATGAAATATTTTAATAAAAGCAGATAAATTTTGTTTTAAAGGACGTTAGAGCATTTTGACAATTTTGACACGTGATATCATATGAAGAAATTTTTGTTATTTATGGAAAGCTAATCAGTTCGATGTTCAAGCTCTTTACATTATAACATGAAATCAAATTACTGAACTTTTCCATACATAAGAAATTTATCTTATTATATACATTTTTATTCATACTAAATTTTACTACCAGGAAAATAAATTTTCTATCGATAGTATATTTTTATGTTAAGATAGACAAACTATTATTGCAGTATGGTGTAGAATGCTTATGTTGTATGAAATATTTTAATAAAAGCAGATAAATTTTGTTTTAAAGGACGCGAAAGCATTTTCAAAATTTTGACACGTGATATCATATGAAGAAATTTTTTGTTATTTATGGAAAGCTAATCAGTTCTATGTTCAAACTCTTTACATTATAACATGAAATCAAATAACTGAACTTTTCCATACATAGAAATTTATCTAATTACATTTTTATTCATACTAAATGTTACTACCAGGAATATAAATTTTCTTCCGATAGTATATTTTTATGTTAATATAGACAAACTATTAATGCAGTATAGTGAAGAATGCTTATGTTGTATGAAATATTTTAATAAAAGCAGATAAATTATGTTTTAAAGAACGCGAGAGCATTTTCCAAATTTTGACAGGTGATATCATATGAAGAATTTTTTTGTTATTTATGGAAAGCTAATCAGTTCTATGTTCAAGCTCTTTACATTATAACATGAAATCAAATTACTGAACTTTTCCATACATAGAAATTTATCTAATTACATTTTTATTCATACTAAATGTTACTACCAGGAATATAAATTTTCTTCCGATAGTATATTTTTATATTAAGATAAACAAACTATTAATGCAGTATAGTGAAGAATGCTTATGTTGTATGAAATATTTTAAAAAAAGCAGATAAATTTTGTTTTAAAGAACGCGAGAGCATTTTCAAAATTTTGACACGTGATATCATATGAAGATTTTTTTTTGTTATTTTTGGAAAGCTAATCAGTTCTATGTTCAAACTCTTTACATTATAACATGAAATCAAATAACTGAACTTTTCCATACATAGAAATTTATCTAATTACATTTTTATTCATACTAAATGTTACTATCAGGAATATAAATTTTCTTCCGATAGTATATTTTTATGTTAAGATAGACAAATTATTTATGCAGTATAGTGAAGAATGCTTATGTTGCATGAAATATTTTAAAAAAAGCAGATAAATTTTGTTTTAAAGAACACGAGAGCATTTTCAAAATTTTGACACGTGATATCATATGAAGAATTTTTTGTTATTTATGGAAAGCTAATCAGTTCTATGTTCAAGCTCTTTACATTATAACATGAAATCAAATTACTGAACGTTTCCATACATAGAAAATTTATAAGTTTCATACAAATATCCATTAAATAAAATATAATTTTTGAAACCGTTGAATATTTTTCTTTTAACATTGACCAACTTTGAATACAATTTTATGGAGATTCTTGGTGTTGTATAAATAGTTGAAACCAAATTAAAATATCTCTAATTTCCAGGTCGTGAGAGCATTTTTTCAGTTTTAATGGATGAAATCATAAAGAAACATTGGGAAAAAATGAACCGTTGTCTATGGAAAACTAATCAGCTCTAAGTTTATGGACTTAACACATGTGGTATCAATATGAAGTCAATCGGACTTATAGTTTGGGCTGCAGAGAGGACACAAAAAAAAACAACGTAAATGATGAATTCATAGAGAAGAAATCAAAAGTTGTCTATGGAAAACTAATCAGCTCTAGGTCTTTGCACTTTACACATATGATGTTAATATGAAGTCGATCGGACTTATAGTTTGGGCTGTAGAGAGGACACAAAAAAGATAAATGCTACGGCGTACGGCGTACGGCGTATACGCCATACACACAAACACATCACGACGAAACTCATAGTGTGCATTCTCTACATGATACCAATTGAGAAATTGATGTAAAAAAAATACGCTTAAATTTTGCGAAATCATGACTCTCCCCTATTCCATAGTGTGGAGAGTAAAAAATATTGCTCTACGCCTTAAGTTTATTAAAAATATAAGATAAACGTTGAAAATCGGGGTATGCCATTATTTTTCTACAAGAATTTATACAGAACATCATCAAAAATTTAAGGTACAGTGGTACCTCGATACGAGTTTAATTCGTTCCGCAACCTTGCTCGTATCTTGAATTACTCGTATCTCGAAGCAAATTTCCCCATACAAAACAATTGAACTACCATTAATCCGTTCCAACCCCCAAAATGTCACCCCAGTTATTTTTGTTACGTGGTTTTGAATGGTAAAAACGTATTTATAAATGACAAATATTTATTGTACAAAAACAAAAAAGAGAATGTAAAGAAATAAATTAGATATCTTTGCCTTTTTCGCTACATTTTTCTCGCTTTCACGTGTAGGCCGTTTAGAAAAAAACATGTTTTTTTCTAAACGGCCAAACATGTTTTTTTCAAGGAGGTTTGTTTCTTCCTCCCTCTCAGAATGTTCCGGAAATGGGTTAGGCAAGTGTCATTAAAAATATCAGATGCACGACCTGTTGCAACTATTTCTGGGTGTTGCTTTTCCACGAATTGTGAAACTCTCTCCCACATTCCTAAGATCTCCTTTATCTCACTTGTAGAAATAACCTCCTCCTCCTCTGACTCCTCGAAACCAATTTCTTGTATAACCTCTGTATGCTGCTGTGACTGTAACTCTTGTATCTCCTCAGTCGTCAGTTCCTGGGTGTGCTCCTCGACGAGCTCGTTCACGTCTCTCTCTTCCACCTCTAGACCCATGGATTTCCCCAGAGACACAATCTCCTCTGCTAAACCGAACTCGTATCTCGAATTTCGCTCGTAACTCAAAGCAAAAAATCACTCGTTCGCCGGCTCGTATCTCGAAAAACTCGTATGTTGGGGCACTAGTATGTCGAGGTACCACTGTATATATTTTTCTTTATTAATACCCAAACTGTCTAGTTATTTTTTTCAAAACAATAAATTTGATTAGTAATAATGATGGTATTATAGTATATAAAATTGAAAAATAGGTACGTTGGCAGCAGTCGCCCCTTAAGGTGTATTTTGTTTAACTATTTAATACATTTTTAATTTTTGAAATTCACTTTTACCTTATATTTATGCATCACTTGTCAATAATTACCGCCAATCAATCTAATGAGAGGCAGAAAAGAGATTTTTTAAAAAACACCGTATTTTTAATGACGTTGTAATCATAAAAAATATTAAGACGATTTTCAAAACGATTTGATTAGTAATAATGATGGTATTATGGTATATCAAATTGAAAAATAGGTACGTTGGCAGCAGTCGCCCCTTAAGGTGTATTTTGTTTAACTATTTAATACATTTTTAATTTTTGAAACTCACTTTTACCTTATATTTATGCATCACTTGTCAATAATTACCGCCAATCAATCTAATGAGAGGCAGAAAAGAGATTTTTTAAAAAATACCGTATTTTTAATGACGTTGTAATCATAAAAAATATTAAGACAACGAATTTTCTATCAAACTTGTTGCACATGAGATACAACTGTCGATAGTGATGGTATGTATAGATGAAGAAAACGTACGAAACTTTATACGTATAAACCCTAAAATCCTAATTATTCTATACAAAACATGTAGGTATGTTATCTATACAAAATTAAGTATTTTCTATACAAAACAATAAATGGATAATTCTAATTTGCAAAATTTGCTGATCGGAGAGTAACCTAAATAATGTTATTAAATACACGGTTACTATGACACATCTCACAAATATGGCCTCAAATGAAAAATATTATTATTTAGTACTAAGAAAAACAATAATCGTTTTTCCAAAATAATTTCGCAAAAGCTTTATATGAGAATTTTAGTTCCTGGAAATAATTAAAACGACCTTGTATGTGATAAGATTAGATTACATGAAAATTCTTCGAAACACAATTGTTCGAATGCGCAATTGTACGAATAACAATTTTTCGAAAATCAGTTATCAGAATGACAATTGTCCGAAAGCAAATTATTCGAACTAACATTTATTAGAAAACCAATTGACCGAATTTAATATATTTTTGTGTCATTATGTTGCCTCCTTTGACATATTTGTTGCCAGTACTTAACATATATTTGATGAAGACTACTATTACTTGTTGTATTATTGTTGGGTACCTACGTATGTTTGCACATTTTTAATAATTGACGTTTGACAGCGCGGTGCGTCGCCATGTTGTTTATTCCATAGATTTTTATTATACATAATATACTATGTAGATGTAAATTACATCTTCAGTGGCGGCTGCTAACTAAGAAGTTTAACGGTTCGGTGGAGCAAACACACTTATTTATTGTTTTTAGGAAACCTTTGATCATTTATACTTACGAACACTTGCATATTAAAATCCAAAATCTGGTATTATCTGAATCAACTTTCTTTCGATGACAATGTGTTGACAGGGTCTGTGTCATGGTGTTTTAAATATGTTTTTATTTTTTTAATGTGGAAAAATAACTTTCACTTTCAACGGAAGTTATGGGAATCGAACATATTAGTTTCAAAAGTTTAACGGATTTTGAAAAAGACTCGGCTACTTTTATAAAAGACCATTTTATAAAAATAGTTGTAAAATTGAAAAAGTGCCGTCTGCCTCCCTAAAATCGCCACGGTTTTAAATTGAGCAAAGATCATTTTTTTAATAAAACGCAAAACATACACAAATTACAATAATATAAAGCCATTTACAAAAAAATATACAATAACCAATGTGCTATAATAATTTGTAATTAAATAAACTTATACGCCTAACATAGAATCGGCAAACTAATATACATAGTGTACCTATGTACATACATAGGTCATCGGTGCGGCGCGCCAAAGTCCTCTAACATTTGTATGAGATATCTATCATTTCACGAGCCAGCAGGCTAAGTCAGTAAAAAAGTCGAGATCCGACAACGTATCGCCGCTCTTCTCGTCATGTTTACGCCAGTGACGACAATTCGTAGTCACTAAGCGCTGTCGAGTTCGTAAATGCACTTATGAGTATTTGTCGCCGTTAGACTGGCTTGCGGTACATTTTTGAATTATCATTTATGGCAATACACAATATTTTCCCCATGATTTGAATAAATGTCAAATTTGTTTACATAAATTTGTTAAATAAATATAATATGGTCATATTTTTAAGCATGAAAGCAAGTTATAATACGATTAAATTAACTTCTTTTGTGTTTATTGAATGTTTTGAGTGTAATTTTAAAAATTATTTTTAATTATATTTCGATCAATTTATCAAGTCGATGACAGCAGCGTGTTATTTTTTTTACTAAAAACTACGCCGAATTTTCTTTTGTTAAGTGTTAAAATACATATGTGATAAAATAGCTTACAAGAATACTTTCTCAAAATCAAAAATTATTTCAAATCTATACCTACGGAAAACATTTACGGACGCATAGAATCATCATAGAATTATAATGTTATAATCTAAGTACGGACGCATATTTCCATTAAATATATAACCATATAAAACTTTTGTTATGCGGTAATTAGCAATAAATGAATTACGCGGAATATTTAAAGGGTTTGAAGAATCTCTTAAACGGCGTCGTGTAACCCGTTTATTATTATTCTCAAAATAAATATGAAATTCGGCATTGTTCGCGTAAAAAATGACATTTAATTCAACATGGCGGCGTTAGATCTTGTCTCTCGACTCGATGTCGACCCGATCTCGCCGTCAAATAAGTGGGCGAGAACGATTCCACGCATTATCTGCTTAGTGACTACCAAAACTGTCAAAATATCGATTAGTCGATATTTTGACAGTTAATCTCGACATTTATCGGTCGAGATCTACTTACAGACTTAGCCTGCAGTACGTTATCTTAATTTCCATACATTTGTTGTAGTATATGCGGTGCGCTTCGAAGAACACACCACAGGTCCGGCACCGTTGCATAATTTCAGGCGTTTATTTAAGTAACCCTCTTGATACTCAAAATTTTTGTCTTCATTCTTGTACTTACGTGACAAGTTATTTGGTATTTTTTTAAACTATGTTTGTTGATACATAATTTGGATCTTGCTTTTATTTAATTTCACCGGTTCAGCGCTCCAGCGCACCCATGGAGCGTCCGCCATTGGATGTAATACTCCGTGCAAAAAGTGAGTCATGGAATATCGCGCGTTTGACGTTTTGGTTGACAACATATTTCAGTTTTCCTTACATTTCAACACATCCTAAATAACTTTTCTCTAAATCTAAATAAACAAAGTGTTTTTTTACGACAAATAAATCCCAAAACAATTCACATTAGTCGTTATTCTCTATGGAAAAACGATGTAGGTACTAAAACGTCAAAAATCTTCCGGAAAAATGCCTCACTTCGATTCATACAAAATTCTCATCTAGTATATTATAATAAAAATCTATGGTTTATTCGTTTCACAATACTACCAACATGACGTCATAAAAATTCGAACAATTGTAATTTCTGATAATTGTGTGTTCGGAAAATTGTTTTTCGAAAAAATGTGATTCGAATAATTGCCATTCGTAAAATTGATTTTCGTAAAATTGAGCATTCGAATAACTGTTTTTCGAATAATTTTCCTGTCACCATAAGATCATACCCCCCCCAAACAACGATATTTTTCGAAATAATCCAGATGTAACTTATAATAAAATAACCATGAATATTATATTAAAAAGTTATTTCTAGGTAAATAAATAAATCATAATTAGTCAATGAAAGCATCACAATAGCTTAATGAGTTACATAGCAGTCTTATAATATTATCCAAGGAAAACCTTAATTGCATTAAGGCGACTGTTTGAAAAGAACAAATATATATTTTTTTTGTTGTTCCTTTTGTTTCTCTGGTTTTATGAATTCAGTACGTACCCAATAACAGGTTGCTATATTATGGAGATTAATGGTCTCGTTATTGTCTTGTAAATCTTATATTATCTTTTTAGTACAACTTTTTACTAACATTTATGAATAATAATGATATCTATTATTAAAAGTAATGAATAAATAAATATATATATAAAAAAAACATTTATCATTTATTTTATTTTATCTTAAACATTTTCGCAAAAACTAATAATAATAAATTTGGATAATTTATATAGCGCCGTTTTCGGGAATATCTCACCTCAAGGGCGCTGAAAATTGATTAAGATGTATCATTATGGCTTTGGTAAGATTTGCGAAAAAGGTGTGTTTTGAGATTTTTTCTGAAGGTAGATATATTTTCAGTTTGTCTGAGGGTATTTGGGAGCTTTTTCCATGCATTTGGTCCTGCCACAGCAAACGCACGATCGCCGAAATTAGTGGTATGCACCCTGTTTATTTCAAATAATTTTCCAACCATGGATGAAGATGCAGAACGAAGTGATGATTGTCTGTCGTTAATTGAAAGAGGAATGCAAAGTTCGGAGAGGTAAGTAGGAGCCATACCATGAAGTGCTTTGAAGATCATGAGACAGAGTTTATATTCAATCCTTTCAGGAACTTTAAGCCAATGGAGATTGCGGAGATGGTGAGAGATGTGAGAAAACCTGGAGGCTCCGGTGATGAGCCTGGCTGCAGTATTGAAAACCAAAGATTTCATGGCTTCAGATGGGATACTCCTTCGGATTGACTTTAAACGTCTTAATTGAAAGAAAGCAGAAGATAACTGTGTTTATTTTGTTTGTAAAGCTTATATTAGTATCTATTTTTACTCCGAGAAGTTTGACACAGGATTTGGGAATAATATCTGAGTCTTCGAAGGTTAGTGGGGAGGTGTCTATTAAATGATGACGTTTTCGCGTTGCTGTCCAAAGTAGTAACTGAATTTTATTAATTTCTTTTTTTTAACTGCCTTATTAATGGTAAATATTTTGTAAATGAATTTTTCGCTACTCCCACCACCACCCGCTCTGCCTATGGGGACTGTAATCGGCCCCTTCACAGAACGCTAAGTGAACGACAAAAAAAAAATGCATAGCACGAAAAGTAGCTCATGGAGCCCTCTAGATTAGCAATCTCGGCACCATAGTGCAAAAAGAAACAATCAACGAGTGCGAACAGAAAATTCACACCCGTGGACTGTCTATGACCTCAGATCCCCCCACATGCAGACCATCGGAGAAGTGACCAAGATCTCTGGAAATAATTAATTTAACGGGAATCTTCTAAAAGTAAGGCACCATATCTATGACAGAAAACCTTAAAAGCTTTATAATTTTTCTTCGAGATCACAAAATCCGCATGACCAATGGGACCTTGAAGAGGCCCACGGACAGCAACGAGGAGCTCCGATCTATATGAGGACACCATTGGGTGGCAACATTCCCAAAGGATATGTTCCGAAGTTTGGTCCGGGTATTGACAGAAATGACATGAAGCAGAGGAGGCAATGTTAAATCGGAGAAGATAACTTTTAAAGTTTCCGTGTCCTGTGAAAAATTGGGAAAAAATAAGTAGGTAATTCTTCCCACTTTCATTCTTCCCTTTGTAAATGAATTATAGTATTGAGAGCTAAACGTGGGGGAACAAATACTGTATTTCATTGTAAACGCATACTTAATAAAATACACTTTCTGGGTCTCGCCGTGCCAAATTTAACCACTTATTTCTCGTTTATATTCGCGTGGGACGAAAACAAATACCTAAGTAAGTGTTTTTTTCGACGTGTTTGTACATTTTGGGACCGCACAACACTTATGCACTTTTGAATTTATTTTAAATACACAAATCGTCTTAGAATACATATAGTACATATAGTAGTGATATGCGGTTTACGAAACCGTGACGTCACCGTCAGCTCCGACGGACGCCATTACACTGCAAGCGTTTTTTGACGTAAATGTCAAATTGGATTTTGAAATGGCAATTTTTGCTACTAAACCTTTATTTTATGTAGAAATGTATATATATTTGAAAACAGTGGATGCGTAAAACATCGTGAGATAGTTTCTCAAAATTAGTCATCATGCCTATATTGTACATGGCCATGAGGAAAAGTCGCAGTCACCTACCCCACTCCAATGGCCAGATGGCCAGATGATGAGTACGCGATACCACTTCCACGCCGGTGATGCTCTAGGACTCTATGGTCCTTTTCACCCCCGGACGCGGCCGCAACGTCGGACAGCCCATCTCAACCTAAGCAAAGCAGTCTTATATGGGTAGAGATCTTTGGGGCTTCATAAATTTTGTACAGTTCTTCATTTTTCTTTATGCGCCATTCATCTCCTTCCTTCACAGGACCACATATTCGGCGAGGGCCCTCCTTTCGAAGACATCTAATGCTTCAGCGGATTTCACGGTCAGTGTCAGAGCCTCGCATCCATAAGTCAACACAGTCCTAATGATTGTCTTATATAATTTCAATTTAGTTTTCCTGTGGACGTTGCGAGACCTGAACACTGGCAATAAGGAGAAATAAGTTTTATTGCCTGCCGATATTCATTTTTTGATTTCTGCCTAAAAAAATTAATTCTATTTATTACTTCAGGCTAAAAATATTATACTTTGGGCGAAAATATATTTTGTTTGTAAATTTTAGCATTTTTTTACAAATTATTCACAATACTGCTAGTATGGGTGTGTAAATAAACGAATATTTTATGAATTATTATAACACCAGGGATTATAAAAAAAAACTATATATTGTTTAGTGATCTCAATAAATACGAAACAGGATTGTGATATTTTAATAAATCATCAACAATAAATTTTGCACAGTTTTATGAATTCAACGTATTTTAAACTATTCTGAGAGCATTCATCGTTAATTTTTGATGATTTTTCTAGAATAATTTATCAAACTATTACCTGTTATAAAATAAACAGTTTTTTTTAAATAGAAAAAAAAAAATAAAACGCAATACTTATTCATTCAATACATATATAATATTTGTATATACAGTGAAATTTATGTAAACAACAATAATGGTACCTATTCGAAGCAATTATTTTTTATTAAATAGGTACGTACAAATAAGACATCTTCATAATTCTTTGCCTTATGCGTTAAAAAAATTATAACAAAAAAATCTCCCAGTGGAATTCCATAAAGCCGAAGTTCAGCCGAAGATATGTTGGCCTCTTAAGCAATCACTAAACAGAAGTTACTGTATCCAAGGGAACAATAAACGCAAAATACAACAGAAGATTAAATTTTCTTTCCTCTTAAAATGGCTCAGTAGAGCGGTTGTAAATTAAGAATGAAACGTTCAAGTCATTATTTAGATAACAACACTCATAAAAACTCATAGAATTAAAATAAACAACACCATTCCTCCAAATTTAAGTAAATACATACATCGTGAACGTAGAAAAAAGACGAATCCAAAGACATTTTGACAAATGACATAAAAGGGAGATGAACTCTAATTTTTCCTATAAAAAATTTCAAATTTTTTTTACTTTCGCTTAGGGTTTTCGTTGATCCGTAAGAATAATAGGCCAATGTAAAGTATTTTAATTATCATCAATAACTGAATTCAATTAAGAATTTTTCAAAATATAGATGTCCAAGTATTACTGAAGAGAATTAATTTTATTAGATGGTAAAAAAGTATAATAGGTCAGCACAGGCTATGAATTTTGGAAAAGAGCGCTCATGCTGTTCAACCAACAAATAATAATCTTTTAAAAATATGGAGTTTCCAAAAGAATATACGTAATTTTCCCGCTTTTTTTAGGCTTAGTTATTAAAGCATATAAAAAAAACTCTCATTTTGTGGTATACTTCAATTTAAAAACGAGCTTTCTTCTTGACTCGAAAAGAGTAAAACTTCACTTCTTTATGCTCTATAGAGAAAAATATTAATTTTCCTCTCTTTATTTTCACTATGTATGAATAACTCAAGCTGTCCATTTTCAAGATTCGTTTAGGATCTTGAAATTTTCACAGACCACAAGTTTTTAATATTAAAAGCAAGTAAGTCAAAAATGTAATTTTTTTTCGGATGCTTCGAGAAGTTTATTTTGTAATTTATTTCAACGATACGAAATCTAGATGTTTAAATAATTCACCAATTTATTTTTTAAGCTGTTTTTTTATATTTCCCTTGAAGCATTATACAAGTTTCGCTACGTTTTAATAATCTGTTTTGTTATTATGTACAATTTTCCAACGTAAGTGTTTTTTTTCCATATGATGATGAAACAAAAATTTAGAATTATTGAAAAATAAAATTCGATGGAATGATAATTTACATGGCTATTTTTTTAGAATCAGGTCTCCCCGACGTTGGCGATCACTGGTGAGAAGGCATCTCTATCCGCCGCCGTACATAACAATTCGCCGATGTCTCTGATGCCGTTTCACTCACGAATGTTTCGGAGCCATGACATCTGACGTCTTCCTATTCTCAGGCGTCCATCTGTTTTGCCCTACATAATCAGTTGAGCAGCCTACACCTTTCCTCGTGGAACATGACCCAAATGTGATATTTTTCGTGGTGTCAACTAGTTTGTCCTCGGCGTTTTCTCTTCTGAGTACCTCCATGTTGGTTATTTTATTGATCCAGGAAATACATTATATCGATTGTTAGGGTAATGAAAAAAAACTATTAGTATTAATCTGATTCTATTCAGATAAAACTATGTAGGGTTTTTAAAAATAATGAATGCAACATGACTCACTGAATAATCTATAATATAATAATTACTGTACGCCATGTTTTTTCGTCCTTCAACGGATTGCCTGTGAAATAATTTTTGCTTAATCAATTTTCGCGTTCGAAATTTTTATTTAAAATAAAAAATAAATTGATGCGAAAAAGTACAAATTAATCGTTTAAAATGTATTTTCTGCATAAATCGACAGTATTTTTGTTTAAAAAATACCCAGTGTTTCTAGCCCCAGAGAAGCAATATTAGCAGATTTTTAATTATCTCAATAGAGACGAAGTTGGAATATTTACTGTAGGAGAACCGGGAAATCAAGGCACGTACAGGGCTTACGACCTGTCGTAAGCCCTGTAGGTTACGACCTGTCGAAGCAATATTAGCATGAGAAAAAAAAAATAATATCTCTGCTGGGGGTCGAGCTCAGGACGCCCGCACAGAAACCAAACGGCTTATTAACTAAGCCACGGCGGTCGGCAATCTACCTGTGAAGAAAAATCTATTTACATTAATAGAAATAAAGGCTCTGTTTGTATAACTGAATAAGTTTTCATTCTATAGTGAAAGTATATTTCCCAAAAAAAGGTAAATAAAAGTTTACCTTTGTTTAATATTACTCTTTGAAAAAGTAGTTAAGTTTGAGAAATTTTCATTTTTGTTGTTATTTAACTTTGATACGTACCAAAATTCTTGGGGCAAGTATGAGCAAATTTGATTTGTGGTGAAAAAATTTCAAAGAATTTTTATTAGTTGATTTTTGGCGGTAAAATTAAAACTTGTCACTTGTATAGAAACTCTGTTTCTTATAGGCCTTGAAAATACTATGTACATAACGTGAGGTCTTAGCGGAAACGTTGAGTCTTGAAATCAAAATGAAGTGGAAGAATATTGCAAATTTTCTCATTAGAACATAATACATACATGCCATCACGGAATATCCAACAATGTGGGATGGCCAGCTTATAGTGCTCGGGTGTACAATATCTTATAGAAATAACCACTACTTGTGTACCCACACACCAGCTTCGTCTCACATAAAATTCAATAGGTGTGGTGAATGATGTGGGATGTTATTTTACCTCTTGCGTTTTCGATTACCCGTGACATCAGACTAGAAAAGAGTGAAAGCAAAATCAAGCCACTGCAACTATTATGAGACAGTTTACTGTATTAAATTATTGTTAGGAGAAACTCTATTGAAAGGAGAAACTCTATTAAATTACTGTATGAATTTGAATACATTGTGGAGGGACTTTGCAGTGAAGAGTATAGCGTTGGCTACAACCCACTCGTTTTAATCTTATATTAGATACTAAAAAAACTCGTTTTTATCGCTTTCTTCAACATTTCGTGCTGTTTCTGCAAGATTGAAAAGTTTATCGGAATTTTTTTATTCCCAACTGTTTTGGTATGAACCCACTAAATCAAAACGGGTAGGGATGTTGTAAATGCCAATCTCTTGTATATCGGTTATACTTTTTATTCCCAACTGTTTTGGTATGAACCCACTAAATCAAAACGGGTAGGGATGTTGTAAATGCCAATCTCTTGTATATCGGTTATACTTTTTATTCCCAATTGTTTTGGTATGAACCCACTAAATCAAAACGGGTAGGGATGTTGTAAATGCCAATATCTTGTATATCGGTTATACTTTTTATTCCCAACTGTTTTGGTATGAACCCACTAAATCAAAACGGGTAGGGATGTTGTAAATGCCAATCTCTTGTATATCGGTTATACTTTTTATTCCCAACTGTTTTGGTATGAACCCACTAAATCAAAACGGGTAGGGATGTTGTAAATGCCAATCTCTTGTATATCGGTTATACTTTTTATTCCCAACTGTTTTGGTATGAACCCACTAAATCAAAACGGGTAGGGATGTTGTAAATGCCAATCTCTTGTATATCGGTTATACTTTTTATTCCCAATTGTTTTGGTATGAACCCACTAAATCAAAACGGGTAGGGATGTTGTAAATGCCAATATCTTGTATATCGGTTATACTTTTTATTCCCAACTGTTTTGGTATGAACCCACTAAATCAAAACGGGTAGGGATGTTGTAAATGCCAATCTCTTGTATATCGGTTATACTTTTTATTCCCAACTGTTTTGGTATGAACCCACTAAATCAAAACGGGTAGGGATGTTGTAAATGCCAATCTCTTGTATATCGGTTATACTTTTTATTCCCAACTGTTTTGGTATGAACCCACTAAATCAAAACGGGTAGGGATGTTGTAAATGCCAATCTCTTGTATATCGGTTATACTTTTTATTCCCAACTGTTTTGGTATGAACCCACTAAATCAAAACGGGTAGGGATATTGTAAATGCCAATCTCTTGTATATCGGTGACCAAACAAAGTTTATGAGAATATTTTTTGTTTGGTTCTTGAGGAGATGGATGTTTTTTTTATATGTGAAAGCTTAAGTTGGTTTGCAAACACAAATAACAAGGAAGCATGCCTAAGAATATTACGGTAAATGTATTTGGGAAAGTCTCCATTTAATGGCGTTCAAAATACAAGAATACATTACGACGAGCCACAAATTTATTGGAATGTCACGTCTCTGTTACGGCGGGAAACAAATATCTATATAAATATTGTTGTTTAATGGATTTCAAAAAAAAGAATGGAAAAAATGGAACTTGAGGCATTTACTTGAACGTTTAAAATACTTAACGATTCGAAATGTACATTTTTAATTATGTAGGTACTTTGTCTTTTTTTGTCACATTGGAACCAACTTTCTGGGATACAAAATAATAATTTAAATTGGTTTAATGTGGATTTTATTCCCCAAAGGCATCATTATAAATACAAGAAATGAGGTTGAAAAGGTAGAATTTAATTTCGTTATTAACTATCGAGGAATACCGCAAGGGTTCCTCCCAAAACCTATTCAATCAAAACATGTAAAATAATTAAATTAATTTTCTAATTAATAAAGTTATTGACACGGATTTATCCTACAGAAAGTGTATGATTAAATAAGCTATATTATTTAATATTGGAAAAATTAAATATAAAATATATACCTACTTGGATACCTGACCAACTAAATATTTCATCCATTATTGAATCAGGTGTCAAAAATTACAGGTAAACATAATATATTTGTATGATTAAAAATATCATCAGTACCTATCGATGTATTTCTTGAGGTATAGACTTTACTTGAGAGCTCCTTAAGGGCCACACATGCCTTCAACGTAACTTGAGACCCAAGGCCTCCTCAGTACTCGGTTTGATTCTGAATATGGTATTAGAACTTTTGATAAACACAGCATCAACAGAGGTTAAAATAAGACTGATTATTTTGAATAGAATTTCAAACCTAATTTGACCTTTAAACAATAAACTTTTACACTAAATTTTTTACACTAAATTCATACATCAATAGAGCTTGTACTGGGTACAATAGAAATTATTTAAGTGAGCCGGAGTCGGATATGTTCGCTTGGGTCTTTTAAAAAAATGTGAATTTGTCGGATATTTTATCTGTGCTCAGTTTTGTTGTGCGCATCTATACTTTTTTGATTGTGCCCCTTTACTTTAATATAATTTAATTGAGTTTAATTCATGTATTGAGTAACGTGTTTTCCAGTAGTGGATGCATCCCCTCCACTCCCCCCTACCTTTCTTCCTTCCCACCCTGCTTTCGAAATCGTTATATGTATTAATATTTTTTTGTTGCTGTTATATGCTATTAAAAAAAAGATAAAATATATTATAATATGTAACAAAGACAGCCTGTTTATAAAAGTTAATTATGAGAATTTCGCCAGAGATGCGATTGAAATATTTCGTATTCAGATTTTGATTTCAACAGCAATAGATCTAATTAAGATAAAACATTTGGCAACTTATTGTTTTGTCGGCATACGAGAGAAAATGTATTTGTTGCTAAGGGTTGGAATCAACTTTGGACTGGGTCAATGAATCTTTGCAAAGTATCAAGAGAATCTGGAATATCTGCAGGGAAAATCATTCACATCAAACGGTTATGTTCAAAGGGTCCATATTCATCCACGAAACTTTATCTCGTAATAACAAAACAAAACAAAACTCGAGAATCCGATTTACTCATTTTTGAGTTATTACTGATATAATATTTTAACACATGTACAAAATGTGTGATCACATTGGTGTTTCGTTGTTTTGTTATGTACAAATATATCACAATAATTATTGTACTATTAACTTGGGTAGGTACTGCAACTGAATAGGTGCCTTGCATTCGTGCGATGACAATATTATATTGTTGATGAATAGAAAAAATCTAAAGTTAGCAAAGTACCTTTTTGGCTCGGTTAAAGTCATATTGGTAGTTATTAACCAATATATGATTAAAAATAACAAAGTTGCACTTGGCTATTATCTAACAATTGAATGTTAAAATGTAAGTTGGTTACCAATAGCAATGTGAAAAGTCATATTGGTAGTTATTACCTATACATGATTAAAAATAGCAAAGTTACACTTGGTTATTATCTGACAATTTAATACTGTTAAAATGAAGTTGGTTGCCAATAGCAATGTACTTGTTTAAATTTAACCGAGTAACAGGTTTTACGGACATTTTGTATTCGCCATCTGTCAAATTTGACATTTTATACATAAAAATAATAATATTTCTCAAATTTGACACGATATATTTAAAAAAATATTAGATAAAGTATAATTCTCGCCAAATATTATATGTCACATTATAAAAATGATTAAATAAAGTAAAATACTCGTCAAATTAGACAAGTTTCACTGAAAAATGATTGAATTAAGTTGAATTAAGATGAGATATTCGTCAAAGATTATCATTATTATTCACAAATATCGTGTGTTGGTTTGCTAATATTTACATTTGAGATGTAATGTAAAGATGTTTATACTATTTTGATGTTAAAGCTTGATTACCAATTAGTATTTTCCGTTTTTCAAAAGAAAGAATGAATAATAAAAAAGCCACTGGGTTATTGCCAAGTAAATAATTAGCAGATTATTTACTTGGCAATTTTTAGCAACGAACTTTGCAGGTATTACAATAACAAAGTTGCTTGGTTATTATTAGCAGTAAATTATTTATTTTTAACAACTACATTTTTTGAGTGGTGTGAGGTGCACGACTGTGTTTACTTGCATTTTGTATATATTTGTAGTGAATAATGTCGCACTTATTTTGTGAAATCGCTAACCTAGTGAGGTGAAGCTACTAATTTTGTGAAGTTAAGGATTATAATAACGAGAAATAAATTTAATACTGTGAGGCACCGGTTTTGAATGATTTATTATTTATATTTATTTCTATCCAAAAACATAGAGTAGATAATATAAGATACAAAATAATTGAAGGTAATATAAGCTTATTCATACATTGTAAACAAACAAAGTAAATAGAAGTTATTTCATTTCAATAAAAATCATTTTATTATTTCACTGGTGCTTACATACATAGTTTAAGCTATCTCTTTTTGTTTGTATCTTTGTTACTAGCCCCCTCACCAGGCATAGCCTGTGCCAAGGTGAGCTAGTTTTATGTTATTGTCTATTGCGTTGTTTATTTATAAATACATTTACATATACCTAATATAAGTACATGTATATACATGTACTTATATTAGGTATATATAAGTACATGTATATACATATATACATGTATATACATGTACTTATATTAGGGGGGGAAGGGGTGATGGCGTAAAAACACCTAGCCGACCCAAATGTCAACCTTACCTGCTCGTGGTCCTCCCTGCTAGATAACTAACAAGGCTCTGACGACCGAAAATCGGCGGTTTAACCGTAGCATCTGCACAGGATTAAATCCCTGATGCTTACATAAGGAAGGAGTTCCTGGAAGAACCCCCATACCAACCCGTCTGGACAGCGTGGTATGGAGCTACAATGTCTTTATTGCAGCCGTCCAAACAACCCCCCAAGACTAAAATGAGAGAAAAAACCAAGAAATGGCCCTCAGTTCCCAGCAGTTCGCAAACCTCCGACCATGGCAGCGGTCGGGTCAAGGCGCGGACAGAGGGTGCTAAGAATCCCTGGGTTAAATCAGGCTGCCGCCTTAAAATGAACCTTGCAACGTTTAATACTAGGACCTTGAGAACGGAAGACAGATTAGAGGAACTAGAGGCGGAATTGAATAGAGTCAAATGGAATGTGGTAGGACTGTCAGAAGTGAGAAGAAAGGGAGAGGAATGTCTGCAACTAAATTCAGGACACCTTTTTTGCTACAAAGGAAGAGAAGACGCTTTCTATGGAGGTGTTGGATTTATCATACACAAAGATATGACAAAATATGTTAACACAATAAAGGCTATATCCGATATAGTGATGCTTATAGTAATAAGATTGAACCAACGATACTCTATTAAATTGATACAAGTGTATGCGCCAACTGCAGCAAGTAGCGACGAAGATATAGAACAATTCTATGAAGATATGAACAGAGCCGTCGAAGAACCTAAAGCACAGTTCACACTTTTGATGGGAGATTTCAACGAAAAAATAGGTCAAAAACAGGATGACTCGGAACACCATGTAGGAGACTACGGATATGGTACCAGAAACGAAAGGGGTAGACTTCTCTTAGACTTTGCTCAAGAACATGACTTTTATTCGATGAATTCTTTCTTCAGAAAAAAACCCCAGAACAAATGGACATGGAAGAGCTCAGATGGATCCTCAAAGAATGAAATAGATTTTATATTCTCAAGTCATAAAAATATTGTACAAGATGTCTCTGTATTAAACTCATTCAATACAGGAAGTGACCACAGATTTGTAAGAGCCAAAGTATTCATCAACACTAAACTGGAAAGACGAAAACTACTGAAAAGTAACAAAACAAATATGAACCAAACGATAGCCTCTAATCCTAGTGTTTATAAAACGATTATAGAGGAAGAACTATTGAAAGAACCTTTTCCAATGAATGGCTCATTGAATGACATGAATACAAATATAAATACCGTAATCAACAGGACACTAAAACAACTTGCAATACAAAAAGTGCCGAAACAAAATAAAATCTCACAAAAAACACAGGTACTGATCGAAAAACGACGAAACCTACATAAAGGTGGATTGGATGATACAGATGAGTACAAAAATTTGAACAAAACTATTAGACGAGAAATAAGAAAAGACATTGCTGTACATAATGAAAATATTATTGAACAGGTCATATCAGAAAACAAAGGGACAAAGATCTTGCAGAAACGACTCAACAGTGGCAAGAAACAAATTACTGCTCTGTGTAGAGAATTAGAGAAGATGGTAGTGTCTCACAAGATAGATCAGAACTACTAGAAATAACGGCAGATTTCTACCAAAAGCTATATGCATCACAACAGCCACAAGTTGAAACGAACATCCCAAAAACTAAAATTGTCAACGTAGGATCAGAGGAAATCCTAGATGTTACCAAAGACGAAGTTTTACATGCAATGGACAACATGAAGAATGGTAAAGCACCAGGTGAAGACGGAATAATAATAGAAGCTCTAAAACTAGGAGGCGACAACCTGTTACATAGAATTGTCATCTTGCTTAATAAATGTTTAGAAGATGAAAACATTCCACCAGAGTGGAACAATGCAAACATTGTATTATTGCATAAAAAGGGAGATGATAAAAAATTAGAAAACTACAGACCAATAAGCCTCCTCTCACATCTATATAAACTACTCACAAGAATTATCTGTAACCGCTTAACCACTAAATTAGATAGATACCAACCTAGAGAACAGGCAGGATTCCGTACAGGATATGGAACCAACGATCATCTGCAAACGCTGAAAAATATTATACAGAAGCACAGTGAATACAACTTGCCATTGGCCCTAGCCTTTATTGATTTCGAAAAGGCTTTTGATTCAGTAGAGATATGGGCGGTAATAGAATGTCTAAATAACTGCAGGATAGACCACCGATATTCACAGCTTCTCAAAAATATATATTCCAACGCGACCTCTACAATAAATCTGCATGAAACAACCCGAAAGATTGCCATTAAAAGGGGAGTCAGACAAGGAGACACAATTTCCCCCAAACTATTCACTGCCGCACTTGAAGATGTCTTTAAGAAGCTTAAATGGGAGAACCGAGGAATAAATATAGACGGCGAATCCTTGACCAACTTGAGATTTGCAGATGATATCGTTCTCTTTGCAAACAATGAAGAAGAACTTGAATTGATGATCAACGATGTCAATAATCTTTCGCGTCATGTGGGCCTAAAAATGAATTACTCTAAAACAAAAATTATGTGCACTGCAGAACAACCTCGATCAGTGATGATAGAGGGAAGGAACATCGAAAGAGTAGATTCATACATTTACCTCGGACATAAGGTAAAGCTAGGTGGAGACAATCAGGAAGCAGAGATCGAACGCAGGCGGGGCCTTGCATGGGCTGCATTCGGTAAACTGTCGTATATTCTCAGATCCAAACGATTTGCAAACCACTTGAAGAAAAAAGTATTTGATATGTGCATCCTCCCAGTACTGACATATGGTTTTGAAACTGTTATTTTTACAAAACGTACAGTACAGAAACTCCGAGTAACGCAAAGAGCAATAGAGAGGAGGATGCTAAACATTAGTCTTCGTGATCGAAAACGCAACGAATGGATCAGAGAAAGGACAAAAGTTACCGATGTTGCATACAAGATAGCTTCCTTAAAATGGAATTGGGCTGGCCATGTAGTAAGGACAGCAGATGATCGATGGACCAAACGCACCCTGGAGTGGCGACCGAGAACTGGACGCAGAAACCCGGGCAGACCGCAAACGAGATGGTCTGACGACATCAAACGAGTGGCAGGAGGTCAATGGCACAGGGTGGCGAGGGATAGGGAAGCATGGAGGTTGAAAGGGGAGGCCTATGTCCAGCACTGGACGAATAATGGCTGATGATGATGATGATATACATACGCTACGCATTCATACGTATGCATCTTTCTTTCTCTCTTTCTAAACACAATATTTCATTTTAAGTCTTGCGCACACAACGAAAATTGTTAAAATAAATAATTTGTTCAAAAAATTTGATTAATTGAGAAAAAAAAAACAACAAAAATACTTGTTTTTCACTTTTTTTTCAATTGTCTATTCTGTTGTTTGTAATAGTGCATTTTACATTTTATTTGGTAGAATTATTTCCTTCAGGATTTTTTCATCTATTTCATAAACCCATTTTAGTGATAGTTTTTTAAATTCTTTTGCATTTCTGATGTTGATATTTGTTGGTAAACTATTGAAAATGATGCTTCCACTCTTTTCTACTATCATCGTTTTCGGGTGTCCCGGATATTCGGAAATACAAGAGGCCAATCAACATCTCACATAGTTCAGCATTGAGGGTAACCACCCATTCTTAATGTTGCCTTCTTAGATGAGACGAAACTGGTGAGTGGGTATACACAAAAGTATTTTCCTTTAAAGGTTTATGCAAACCTGTCGATGGTTACTCCATATTGTGGGATATGCCATGATAAATCGAAAATATTTAATACGCCGGGTGTCTTATTATCCAACTGTCGATTTGTTCAGGAGAACTTTGTTCTCTTAACATATCGACAATGTTTCAAGCCAGGATACGCGAGAATTGTATGCAGAGGTCTACTTTTTTCACGGCTTTTCCAACTTTGAAGTCAAAAAACACCAACTTAGAGTCTTCGCAGCATATATGTATGTTCTATACACGGATTTACTCAGAATTCGGAGTAGAACATTTCGTGTGTCTGTGTGTGTTTGGTCCCTTATAACTTTTGATCCGCTCAATTTACAGAGCCCAAAATTTCAGAATATATAAACAGTTATAGGCCTACAAAAATTTTATTCTCAGAATATTGAATTATTGTTTCAGTCAGGGGTTATCAACTTTTGAATTATTACTTTATTTTTCCATATATCTCAGAAACCATAAAAGATAGAACGCTGAAAATTAGTACAAATATAGACAAATACAAAATCTCAAATTCATTTTTTTCAAAAAAATTCCAGGGTTTCTCAAACATTTTTTATTAATGAAAATATTTTTTTATGATAAATTTATGAGTTTAACTGCCTATATTTCCAATTTTTTTGAAAATATCGAAATAAGCCGAAGCACCCCAACTAGATAATTTAATTTTCTATAAAAAATATAAACATTGTATTAGCACATCTCAATTTTTTTTATCAATTTTTATAAAAATTGAATTTAGTGACGACATTGCCTCATACAATTTGTATGGCAGTCGCTTATACACAATATGTAAGAAGACTTAATAGTTTGATAGGTACTAAATCTCCAAACATACATATAGAACCATCATGCTGTTTTCATATTCCGGGTAGGAAAACAGGACTGATCTCCATACTGTCCTATTATCTTGACATACATACCAACATGTGTTAAAATTTTCAATAATTTGGATTTATGGGTTTATAGTTTGATTCTTATTCTTCAAATATACATACTATCGCTATCGACAGTTGGATCTCATGTGTTACGTGCATCTAGTAATAATAAGGGATGGACGATTGTTAAAAAAAACATGAAATTGCTGAAACCTTTTTTTTTTTAATTTATAACATCTCAATAGAGACGAAGTTGGAATATTATAGAAGAACCAGGGACTCAAGGCACCTACAGGGCTTTCGATCTGTCATCGGGTGGTTTACGTGATCACTTTGTGGCGATTGCGCAACGTTCACCAATTACGCCTTCTTATTGAGTTCCCTTATCAACGCAATTTTGAAAGTTCCATATATTTTAATAATGAGAAATAGTTCGTTTGATAATAGGACATTTTTGCTATTGCTATCTATGAAGTAACGAAGAAACCATTTTGTAACGCTATCTATTGAAAGGTTTTTTTATATGAGAATAATTAAAAATCAGTGTAATAGAAAAGAGAACATAATTTAATGAAGATATAGGTGTATGTATGTGAAACAACAGAATCCATGATGTTTTGTTATCTATGCCTATCCCATTTTATTTCAAAAACTCCAGGTAATTACATTCAACTTAAACCATTTTCGTAATTGTTCAATTTAAACAACAACCGCTACAAATCCATACGATCTAGTCCAGAGTCTAGAAGATCGGTGTGAATTAAAACGAAATTATTTAAAATGAAAAAAAATCATAAAGAGTAAACTGCGCTTTCAAACGAAGCTTAAGTCTCATAATAAAAATAAAAATAATTGGGTCAATGCGCGGTTAATGATTTAATTCTATGAACGAACCTGGTAATTACGGCCAGGGATCTCATAGATTAATATTGAATTAAATTGACGTTTTGGCATCATGTAAATAAAAATAATATTTTATGTAAACAATCAGGCGTGAATGATATAGTCGAAAAAAATCACGCATTGTAAATATATTTATTTCACTATGAAGTTAACATATCTGACCCAATAGTTTGGTTCTCGTATATTAATATTCAGTATGTGATTGTGGCGTAACCCAGGATGAGAGTCACCTTCTGATATGTCCACTTATGGGGGAAGGATGCACCCCTGGAGACATAATTACGGGAAACGACAAGGCGATAGCAGTCGCCGCATATTGGAGTGGCAGGGTTTGAACCAGCCGGACACGTAAAGTAATATTTTGTACCTGAATTGTTCATTTGTGCATGATTGATGTGTTTATTGTAATTGTCCATTTGAAAAATAGCACTAATTTATATTCAATGTCATAATTTCCAATAACTAGTTTATATAATATGTAGGTAAGTAATTGTCATAATTTCCAATAACTAGTTTATATAAAATGTAGGTAAGTAATTGTCATAATTTCCAATAACTAGTTTATATAATATGTAGGTAAGTAATTGTCATAATTTCCAATAACTAGTTTATATAATATGTAGGTAAGTAATTGTCATAATTTCCAATAACTAGTTTATATAATATGTAGGTAAGTAATTGTCATAATTTCCAATAACTAGTTTATATAATATGAAGGTAAGTAATTGTCATAATTTCCAATAACTAGTTTATATAATATGTAGGTAAGTAATTGCCTCAAGGAAGATATTTATTTATTTAAGATTTGGTACACGGTTAACACACAATATACTCAAACATAATATCAATCATAACAAAGTCCACATAAAAATTCCACAAGGCACAGCCTGTCTGTGGGTATGCAAATTAAAAAAAAGACAAAATTATAATGTTAATAACATTAGATAATGATATATTTATAAAAGAAGAAATGTAAAGAAAATAAAACAAAGTGATAAGGCAAGACATAAGTACAAAAAAATATAAAGATAACTTATTTTATTTTACATTACTTCTCGGGCAACTAACAGATCCAGACTGAAAACACTATTAAAAACTGTTTCTCCACCGGGAATCGAACCCGGGATTTTTGGATCAGCAGTCAGATACCTAACCAACTGAGCCATGAAAGCCGACTTATAGATACAAAACATACATACACATAGATCTATAGGTGTATACAGATAAGACACAGACATCAACTAATCACTCCGAAGACAAACACTTCATAGGCATTATCAATATTTGGCTCCAAAGAATCTAAATTTAGTTTCAAAAGATATAAAGAACATACATTTATTAAAACTTACAATACATACATGGTTAAAAGACAACATACGCGACAAAACCACTAACATAGGACTCAATAAGTGGACCATGAGCGAAACAATCATACTATATTACAGCTTACAATGATTGTAATTAATATTATGTAACAAGTCTGCCACCTCGGAACAAACCAACCTAATTTATTTGTTATATTGCTTAATTAAAATAAGTACAAGGATATATAATATGTCACAGTCAATCTTAAAATTTAAACATATTTTTTATTGAATATTTTTTTAATTGCATATACGCAAACATTGGGTTTTTTTCTCTTTCGGGAGTCAAATGATATTTTTATTGACAAACATATTTTTTTAACACATCAATATAAAGACTGTTGCTTTCATTGTTTACAAATAAACTAATTTGTTAATTTCTCAATAGATGGCGTTACAAAAAGGGTTTTCCGTTACTGTATAGGTGGCAATAGTATAGTTCCTTATTTTCAAGTGAAATGTTTCACACTATTCAAATATATAGAACTTTCAAAAGTTACATTGATAAGGGAACTCAATAAGAAGGCATAATTGGTGAACGTTGTGCAAGCGCATAAAGAGATCACGTAAACCAGCCGATGACAAGTCGTAAGCCCTGTAGGTGCCTCGAGTTCCTGGTTCTTCTACAATATCCCAACTTCGTCTCTACTGATATGTTAAAAAAAATGTTTGTCAATAAAAATATTTTTTATTGTTCTCATTTATTATGATTCTTCTAAAAAAAATCGTAGGTTTATTACCGGGATTCGTTCCAGTTCCAGAGACAACATATAGCTCCCCACAAAACAAGAAAAGTATATTTAAATTAATTAAGTTTTGTTTCGAACTTTCCTCATTATGAATTTGGTAAAAATCGCTTCTGACAAAAATTAAGCCAAGTTTTGTAAACAAATCCACAATCTTATTAACATGGCCACCAACAACTCGCAAAACATTTCGCGAACAAATTTGGATGGGAAAAGTTCATCACAGTATCAGAAATCATAATATTGTTGTTTGTCGTTAAGTTTAATTAAGTAATCCTCTTTGAATTTGCTTTGGCGGCTACCGCTATAAATATTCATGTAGACATATCATTTGGTAATTTTTGTCAAATTGCGTAATTTTCCAAATTATTCATACTGTTCGAGGACTTCATATAAAAATTAAACATGATATTGATGAGATATTCGCTAGACTAACGATACAGAAAGAGATCAAGAAAAGACTTGCCAAGGCTAATAAGACTTATGTGTTACTTTGGACTACAAAGGCACTTTAGATCACGTATACAGTCAAGAAATACTAAAACTCTACAAAACTCTAACCTGTAGGTACTAACACACGGCTCTGAGTGTTGGGTTCTTGCTAAAAAGGATATGAATACGCTACTAGTTTTCGAGAGAAAAAATTTGAGACAATTTTTCGGTCCTCTCTGCGATCAAGGCATCTGGAGAATCAGGTAAATCACGAACTACAGAGCCTATTCAAGGAACCAAGTATCGTTCAAACGATAAAAATAGGGAGGTTCCACTGGTTAGGACACGTGCATTGTATGAACGATGAACAGACACCGGAACAAAAAAATCCTTACAACATGTGCGGAGGGAAGAAGAGGTGTGGGAAGGCTGAATGTACCATGGATGGATGAAGTCAAGAGGGACTTTCTGATATCCGGTGTGCGGAATTGGAGAGAGACCATGGATAGGATGCAATGGAGACGATTCCTTGAGGAGACCAAGGGACATCCCGGGCTGTGGAGTCACTGATGATGATGAGCGATACAGAAAACCTTGGTAGACATATAATTTGGAAAATTTTCAAAATTTTTTATACTGTTTATGGTCTTGAAAATATTCAATCTAACTTAGGCCAATTGTATTTATCTCTTCTTCTGATATTGATCTATGATACAGTTACAATGATGTCCAGGTGTCCCTCTATCTCTTAGGTGTTCTTCCAGGCGGACGATGTCCAGATGGGATCTCATTAGCTGCAGTGTATGCAAGTCTGTCACCGGTCTTACATGATTTCTCCAGAATTTTCCTCTGAACAATGCCTTATATGTTTCGCATTTTTCGTATATCTACGTTACGATCTCAGTGGGTTTTTCCAGGGTTAAATCGCAAAACCTTCACTTGTGATTTTCAAAGAAACGCTTCAAACAGTGTCAGCCCGTGTTTCTGCAGCATTCGTCATAATCAGTCATACATGCGTTGATGCGGTTATTTCGTAGGGTCTTTGCTTTTAACGTATATGGTATTATATTGCAACCACTGTAAGGCAGAAGGAAAAGATATTGACGCACTTACTTGATTATGTTTTCCAATGTCTTCTCCTTGCCCCTGAGTCAAATCGAAAACGCTTAACGATATCGCCTAACGCCATTTTTTTGTATGCGATTTGGCATTTGTTGTTTGTTATTGTAGAAAAAAATTCTACAATAAACGTCAAATCCCATACAAAAAATAGCGTTTGGCGATATCGTTAAGCGTTTACAACTTATTGCCTCAGGCCCCATGTGTCAATAATTGTAACTTGTGGCACTAAATACTTGTCACACGCGCGGTGAGAGAACAAATAAATATAATGTTAAATATTTATTTACATTCGAGGAAATATTATGTGTATGTATACGTAGGTACCTACTTATTATATTTTATTTTAAGTTTGTTTGCAACAATTTCCACAACAGTGGGTTTATTTCCATCGAATGCACACTAATAATAGAGAAAAAATACAGTGTAAATATTATATGAAGGGCATATTGGATTATATTGGATTTCTATCTTCCTCTCTTCGCTTCCCTTCTGGCTGCTACATTTTATTCCTGGAGATTTTGTTATATAATGTAAAATATATAATATTGTAATTATTTTCATAATCCCATGCTTCACATGGTGATATTTTAAGGTTAAATTTTTAATACAAATTTTAGGGTATAAATTATGGAGCAATGGGTTCATTTTATTGTAAATTGGCCAATCCGACAGGACATAAATTTGTAATTTTCAACATATTATTTAATCTTAAAAGCCTAGATCATAAATGATTGTCTTGAGTGAAAACTATTATTATTTAAATGGTAGGTATTTAATGTTATTTTGAAAGTAAAATTGTATTATTATAACAGTACTTTGGTTTTTACACTTCTCTCTCTCACCCCGTTCATGTATCTATTAGACATTTTTCGAATTAAGTTTTCAATAAAATGATCCTTCGATGAATTCAATTTTTTTATTTATTTGTTTATACTTATTTTTCTTGGCTCCTAGTGACCTCCCAAATAGAAGGAGTATCTTATCCCTGATGTCTCATGTGAACCGCTGGATGGTCCGTGGATACGGTTCGATTCCGCCACTGGGTAAGCCGTATAAGGGCTTCGCCCACCCCCCTCTTCATATCAAAAGTATATAGAATTTTGTCAAAGATGGCTGTAGAATAGTTTAAGAATTGATGCTGGGGTCTTTATATGGGAACCATTCCACTATTTTTACCATTTTTTGATGTTACGGCCATATATGTATATAATATATTTGTATGTACCTACAGTTTAGATAAACCTGTAAGAAGATGGTGACAAAATTGTTAAAAAAGGCGTCGCGACTAAATGTCAAATCTTATACCTTTTAATCCGAAAAGATCATAGAGAAATATTTTCTCGAATATTTCACATAAAAATCTCCAGGTATATGTATAATGGAGCTTTTAGGTTTAAGGACGACAGCGACGTCGGTAAAACCTTTACTCTTAAGTAAAGGAAAACATAAATTTGGTAGATATAACATAAACATCCGCGAGAATTAGGAAGGTTCTTTGACTAAAACATATTTGAAGGAGACATAGTATGTACAGGTCCTCTTTTACCGGAGCATTAAGTAATATTAACACCAAGGGAGACTATCAGCTATCGTATACATTATACATCCACTCACTCGATGGTCCGATAAAAGCATATCTCACAAACATTTTATATACTAGTTGCATGTAACACATGAGATATTGCATGGTTGCATGTAACACATGAGTTTATGGCGATAGTTTTTATAGTTGAAGAATATCTACATACCAAAATATCAAAACCCTTAAATCCAAATTATCGAATATTTAAAGATATAGTTTTCTATACAAAACATGTTTGTAAGAATTATAGAGGTCATTTATTTTTTCCTACCACGATTAGATGTAAACAGCTTGATGGTATATATGTATATTATGTATAAAGATTAAGTTTCAAGTATCGAAATTCAATTTTTATAAAAATGTCAAAAAATTAGCATGTACCACTAAGATATACACATACCTATTTATTATAAAAAAAAATATATTACCTAATTGGAGAGTTTCAATGTTTTTCAATATTTTTTAATTACATGGAAATATAGGCAGTTAAACTTATAAATTTGTCAAAAATAAGATTTTTTTTTTTTCTTAATTAAAGTTCGAGAAATCCAAAAACTTATTTATAAAAACGAGTTTGAGATATTGTACAAACTTTCAGCATTGTAGATTTAAAACTTTTTGAGATATGTATAAATGAAATAAAAATTCGAATGTCGACAACCTATAGCACAAGCATTTTCGTTCACCTATAGCACAAGCATTTATGCTTATTTTAAAATTTTTTGGTAACTTTTTTGGATACAAAATAATATATTTTTTTCTAGTAACATTGTTGTGTTAATCATTTTCATAATTTATTGAATTGTTTTAGGACATTTATGTTTAAATCTTTTTTTTTCAGAAAGAGTATGTAAATGCGTGAAAAATGATTAGCTGTCAAATTCTATAAAAAACTTATGCGTCGGCCATTTTGTTCTCTTACCTTTCGGTCCGTCTAAGAGGAAAAAAAACGAACCCAGAGGACCTTAATGCTATCGACACTATAATGTAGACAGTTGTGTCAGTGACAATGTCGGTTTATCTCAATCGTTAGCATCGGTGATCCTCTAAAATCGTTTCTATGAAAAGTATTCACGATTTTTCAATAATTTTATTGATTTGAATATTTTTCTGCTAATTGTAGGTACATAAATTTCTCTCATATTATGTAAGGACCGTTTCTTGACGATGAAGCCACTCATTCGTTTCTTGGAATATTTAAAATACCTTTTTTTCAATCAGATTAATTTAACGAGTTTATTGGACAAAGAAATCATTTTTAGGCATTTAAATTAAATTTATTTTATATAAAGATGTAAAAATTTTGATAAAAGGATTAAATTTAATCTGGAGAAGAATACTCATCATCAATCAAAGGGTATTCGCAGCATCATAAAAGGTATTACGCTGAAAACGTAAGGAGGTTTTATATCCTTAGAAATGTTTAATATTAAGTAAAATCTAGAATACAATCATACTATTGAGTCATAAAAGTATCTACACATATATAAGTACTTTGCATTAAAAGCTATGAATTAAATTATTAATAATATATTATTGTTATTCATATAAAGTTATATAAGAACAGAGTACTAAGTTATAAAAGAACTAAAGATATATATAAAAAAAAGATATGCATTTTAATTACGATACTAATTTTTTTCTTCAATCTGATTTTCTTACTCCTATTCTGAAGTTTTTTTTTGTTTATACTACGCCAAGAGGAGTAAGGTATGAATACGCATTTTTTTTTAATTTACTTTTTTATTACAGACTATCAACTAGTATCACGCTGAGATTGTATTCAAAATGTTTCATCACAGTGTATGTGTGTGCTGTGTACTATGTGATATTTATTTTATTTATTTATTGTTAATACAAAGACATTTTTACATATGTAGGTTAAGTAAGTAACGCCCCACTAGGCATCACCTGTTCTGGGGCTGTTACTTTTACACAATAAGGTATACAAATTATTTACATAATAGAGGATACAAAATATATAAAGTGCACAAATGTTACAATCAAGTAGTTACAAAAGAGTAAGAAGTACAGTTTTAGATTAAATAAAGAAATGATTAAGAAGAACGGAAATATAGGAATAAAAGTAAATAAGTCAGATGTTTAGGATGGACCACCCCTCTCAGCATAGAGCCTGCCTGAAGAAATCAGCCATTTTTTTATATGAATTTTAAAGGAATTGTGATTTGGTGTTTTCTTTATGTCATTGTCTAGTTTATTAAATATACGTGGGGCAATAAAATTAAACTGTCTTTGTCCAAATGAGGTCTTCATAATTGGTACAGTATAGTTAATGTTATTTGCATGTCTAGTGGTTCGTGTTTGTTGGGATCTGTTGTGTAAGGTTATGTTTTTATGGAAATGTACAAGGGCAGCTTTGAGGTACAGCTGTCTCGGGTCAAGTACGTCAAACATTCTGAACAAATCATCTGAAGGAAATGATCTCACTCTTTTGTTTATAATACCTACGCAGTAAACATTTTTGTGCCTTTTTAAGCGGATCCATGATTGTATGGCGCGTTTATTTTACTAAAGTACTCATTCGATTTTTTTTAATTTGCAAATTTGTATATCTAATACTCGATAAGACTCCATTAGATTTTGAAGGATATCTGATCAGTGCTTCTCAATTTTTTTTAACTGACAAATATTTCAGAGTGACCCTAAGTTTAGGAAACTCGAAATTTGTTATTTTTATTTTCACACCACTTTCATTAAATGGGCATTGAAAAATTATCAAGTTTTCATAATAATATATTTGAATTAAAAATGATTTAACAAACTCATTACATGAAAATGCTAAAAAAATTGTTATAAAAAATTGAATACTTTGTTGAGTGACTTGGTATTGAGAAGTATAGCGTAAGCCACATCCCACTATTTTTTTTCTATTCTTAGTATTGTCCTGTCTTCTTTGTTTTTTTATGTACCTACATGTCCTACATATTATGATTTAAAACTTTTACAGTTACATTATTTTCAAAATATTATAGCCCCGACACAAGTTGTTAACCTAGTTAGGAGTCACACATTTCGATGGTTTTTTTTGAAATATAAGATAACTGAAAAAGGAAAGTCAAGTTGTATGAAAGAGGCATTTTTAAAAACAATTTCAGATTTATTGTAAACTTTTTCCTAACAAAAATTATACGATCTATTTTCCCCACGGTATTAATGTCAACAATCCGCCTTAATTAATGATAATACATTTATTTATTTATTTTTATTTATTTCTGTCCAAAAACATAGAGTAGATATAAGATACAAAATAATTGAAGGAAATATAAGCTTATTCATACATAGTAGACATACAAAGTAAATATAAGTTATTTCATTGCAATAAATATAATTTCCTTATTTCACCATTGCTTACATAGTTAAAGCTATCTCTTTTTGTTTGTATCTTTATTACTAGCCCCCTCACTATTATTACATGTATTATAATTTTCTATTTATTGCATGTAGGTAATATAATAAAATTAAAAAAATGGCAAGTTTGAGTCGCTTATCTTTTTAAAATAGAAGGTATTTTTTTTTCATTTTTATCAACCTTCACAAAAAGACAAATTGTCCCTCGGGGTTCGTTTGAGTTTCGTTCAGTGATTTTATGTAGGCAAAGAAACAATGTATTTCGGGACAAGTTGAGTATTTTAATAAAGAAAGTTTTTGCTGTGAAAGGTATAGGTATCTACAGATCAAAGAGATTCAATTTCAAATGGACGGGAGTGATTTTGTATCCGAGGTAAAACAGAGTGATGTGTCTTTGATGCAACATTTCACCAGACAAAAGAGCGGATATTAAAATAGGAATTTGCTAAAAATCCTACGTAGTTATAATGTAAAAAAATAAGTAATCAGATGTAATATAATGTCGTTTGTGTCATTGACATTTTAAGATATTTATAAAAAAAAATTGATATGAGATGAGACTGAAAGCACGAGTACTAACTCTTTTTGGGGGGTAATATAAATAAAATATTTTTGTGTATGCTATATAAGTATTGAAAAAAAAATGTTTTGGTTTCTTTAATATTAAAATCAATAAGTGTTTTTTTTATTACTCCCATAAATTTTACTTCGCTTGTCTGTACTGGAATTTTGTAATCGATTTTTAACCAACTTCAGAAAGAGCTCTGAAACTTTCAGAATTTGTGTATTCTCGATGTTTAAACTGTTTCCAGCATTTGATGATTTGTGTTTTTGAACCTGAATTGTGAATGATATACAATTTGCATACTATTCAGTCGTTGTTAATATAGTTAATAGATTTATTATTGAATTTACGACAACTGCACAATGACATAATATTCAACTGGTATTGAACACAAGGTTACGATTGATTTTATTCAAACAAATGATAACTTATTAGGCAGCAAATTCCAGTGTAAACTAATAAATATATCAATTTTGTTATAAATGGTGTTGTACTTAGGGTATTAGATACTATTCAGGCGTTATAGATGCAAATGAACATGCAGAGATGGGAAATGCTGAAAGACGAGCAGAATTTGACGTGCGATGTGAAGAAGAGCAGAACACGGTGCACCTGCTGGTGTGTCCACTCATGGGAGTGCCTTGTAATGAGAAGGACCTCTTGGCTCCAAACGGTAACGGTCTGGACACGCAAACGAACGAGCATACAAAATACAGATGTATTTTGAATAATTATTATTCAAGATTGGAGTTTTTCACAGACTCATATTTATAATATTACTTAAATATTAAATACAAGCTATCACAAGTAAACAATAGCGTGTGGGTACACACCACAGGACTTGAATTGGAATAAATAACCCCATACATATGGAGCTCAGAATAAACAAATTCAGTAAATTATTAAAGATCAACTTTGTTTCACAGAGCCAACAATTAAGGCAAGCTCTCAAGGAATTAGCTTAAATCATTAAACGAAGCTGAATAAATAATTATAAAATTTATTATGTAATTAATAAGGGAAATTTAGAACTCAACGAAAATAAAACATGGAACTTTGGTTGGAATCTCCTTATTGTTTTTATTTATACAGGAGAAACCTGAAAATACATTGGCTAATGAAAACGAGTAGGTTGTAGCCAACACTAAACTCTCCACACCATAGTAATTGTTCATATTTTCTTCTTGAAATGTTATCAATCTCTAAATGCATTTTTATGAAGTAGATTAGATTCTTAAACAAATATGAGATTCCCAGAGGACAAAAGTTTTCACAATACACCATAAACACAAAAACATTGTCACGGAAATCATTGTATGCATTTTCTACATGATACCTGCTGAGAAATTCTAAGTAAAATATTCTAAGGTAGAGGCGTTTACATTGTGGAAATTCATTTTAATAAATTATTAAAATAACAATATAACTTTGTTTATTTCCACTTATTTATTTTTATTCCACAACTAGTTTCAAGAACTACCGTTTTCTTCTTCAGGTGGGTTTAAACTCACCTGAAGAAGAGAACGGTAGTTCTTGAAACTAGTTGTGGAATAAAAATAAATAAGTGGAAATAAACAAAGTTATATTGTTATTTTAATAATTTATCTAAGTAAAATTGTATTACCAGCAAGATGAGCATGTATGAGACAGTGTATCAATGTTGATGAGGCGATGTATATGTCAAGATAGAAGAAAGTGGTTGTCAGTTCTGCCTACCCCTTGAGGAAGATAGAAGTGGAGAGTAAAAAGTACACTTGCCTATAGAGACACATACAATATCAATATGAAGTTGATCACTCAGAGTTGCCATTCAGAAGCTATTTTACTTCTGTTATATACATTTTTCATACAAATATGAAATTTATTTCCCATAGATATGGCAGACCATATATTTTTTTCAAATTTTGAATTTTGACAATCCTTGAATGCATTTTTGAAGAGTGCATATGTATTGTGTCAAAAGTTATTGTAAAATATTAGATATTATAACTTTTTACTAACCTGAAATTAATACATTGTATAGGTATTTCATATGAAATTTATTTCACAGTAATATGGGAAACCATATATTTTTTTTTATTTAAATTTTGACAATCCTTGAATGCATTTTTCATGAGTATATTTTCGTTGTATCAAAATTTCAAACAATATAAAAATACCTCGATTTTCCAGATCGTGAGAGAATTTTGAAAATTTGGACAGATGAAATAATAGAGCAGAAATTAACGTATATCTAGAGAAAACTAATCAGCTCTAGGTCTATGCACTTTACACATAATATGATGTTAATATGAAGTCGATTGGACTTATAGTTTGGGCTGTAGAAAATACACAAAAAGGGTAATTCCGTACGCCGTACACCATACATACAAACACATCACAACGAAACTCACAGTGTTGAAAAATTGATGTAAAAAATACGTTTAAAAATTGTGAAATCATGACTCCGCTATTCCATAGTGTGGAGAGTAAAAATAAGTAAGTACCTGTAGCAATATGTTGAAAAAATTTATAAGCCTATTTACGAATTTTATAGTTTCTAGTCTACATAATATAATATATTTGATATTAATTTTATCTTCTTATAAATTCAATATATTAAAGTATAAAATAATATTATATAGATCATATATATTCTTCCTCATTTCCATTCGTATGAAAATATGTTTTAAACTGATTTTTTAACACTTAATGTAACAATTTCTAAAATTAATTATGATGTTCCTTAAAATAACTGAGACTCTTTAAGAACTGCTCTTTTACAAATATCTCTTTAGAAGGTACACATTAGGTACCCATTGTGAGTTTATAAAAATTCCGTTTTATTTGAAACAAAAATGTCTCTTTTCAAAAACAAACATTATCATTATACAGTAAACACGAAAAAAATTGTCTTCCAAAAATATTTCTACGAGGGTCGTGAGACGTATATAAAGATGTCTTTGGAGAAGGGTTTTATAGAAAAATGTATACGAGAAAATTTAGCCAAATGTCAGGGATTTTGTCTGGTAAGTAATCGCCTTAGCAAGCATTTTGGAAACATTATTTTCCATCAGTCGAACATGGACGAACATGAGTGAACGTGTACGTGGCTATCAAGGGTACGAGGACATCAAGACCAGAACTGACAAACTGTTTATACAGTTTAGTGCAAAAATAATAGAACCAAATGTAAATTTTATAAATTAATAATAATTAAAAAAACTATCATTGGGTATTATGGTCTTGCATAATTTGTTGCAATTAATGTTATGTAATTAGAATTGTTTAATACTAGAAGACTATAACTAGAAGTGGAATGACTGGATACGCAGTCAGGCCAAATTATCCGATGCGGTTGAGAGAATAGCCACGCAAAAGTAAAGACGGGCAGGACACTTAGCAAGAATGAATGACAATGGATTGACGAAAAGACTGCTGGAGTGGAGACCGAGAGGCGAAAAGAGACTACAAGAGCGGCCACCTAACAGACGGATGGAAGACATCAGAAGATTTGTTGTACCCCGGTGGATGGGAGTCGCAAAGGAACGGGATGAGGAGAGGAGAGGTTTATGTCCAGGGGGGCCAGTCTGGTCCTATCGGCGAAATCAAAACCCTCACGATTTCCCATATCATGGATATAATTATTATATGGAGTTCTACAATATCTTTAGATGTCATAGAACTCCATACGATAATTATATCCATGATATGGGTAATCACTAAGGTTTTGATTTCGCCGATCGAACCAGACTTGAGGTGATAATGATGATGAATATTATAGATGCGATTTCAATTTGTGGTCTTAAATTCGTCGTTGTATTTTTGGTAGAAGTCTCTAATATCTAAATATGATTATAGTCCTGGGTCTCATATTGGCAATTTCATTCAAAGTCTTGCATATTTAAAAGTCGTTTCTGTCATAGGTTTGAATCAATTGATGTGATTTCGTGGTTAATCTCATATACCCAGGTATGATTAATGATTTAAATCTAATAACAATATGATTTAATATGCTGAACGTACCTACTACATTAAGTATCCCAATTCACAACACTGAATTTTTCAGTTCTTCCTTTGAAGTAGAAACGTTCAGCAAGACTCTGGAATAATAATATGAGTCCTGATATAACTTCGTCAAACTCGCTTTCCATTTTCAAGAAAAGACTTAAGCTGGGATATCTCTCTGAAAATACCTGATCCCTCTCCTTTTCCTTATTTTTCTTTGCTACGTAATATTTACTAAAGAAGGAATATTTATCCCTAAACACCTGATCTCGATTTCCTCTTCTTGTTTTTTCTCAATTCTTCTTTTTTTTGCTACGATGTATATTTTCTTTGTTCTTTTTTAGCTTTCATTTTTTGTTGATGTACATATTTAATTTTGTAACTCGATAATCTGGTTGGTTGGAAGCAAGAATTGCCTATTGGCAATAAGCCCGCCAGTGTGCATTACATTTGTTTATATTATGTACAAAAAGTAAATAAATAAATTTGGGTCTAGTCTATTCATACGCCATTTTGTTCATGGTATCACGATATTTATAATCTGTTATGTAAAAATGCGTTTTTATGCACTGTTTCGAATTTGTAGATACATATGTTTTTTTGGTAATTGAACATTTTTGCTTGGTAAGCTCGCAGATATTTCACATTTAAATAGTAGGTATAGTATGACATGTGGAGATAATTAGTGTGATATAATTATAATTAGTATGACAAGCGGAGATATGAAATTCTCAGGGGCCACATGTAGTTCTAATCGATAAGATATGTAATAGAATGGAAAAAATTATGTACATTGATAATGCTGAGTCACCTCGGCAAAGAAGATCGATCCTTTGTTATGTTTTATTCGCTAACATTGAACTGATTTCCACTCTTTCTACGCAAAAACTTCATATAGGTATTTCAAGGAACTAGAATTGACTAGTACATAATGAAGTTGGACATGAGTTATATTTTGTACAGCAAAACTATGTCCTGGTAAGTCCAGGTAACGAAAATTCGGTTCAGGGAAGTGATATTGAAAAAGATAAATAAGAAACAAATATATGAGTGCATGTTGGAGAAGAGTCTGTATGCTTGCTGATGATGATTCTAGTCCAAGATGTGTTAGTATATACAGTCACGTACAAGGTGGATGAAATATTATTATATTAGGGTTTAACCGAGAGCGTAACCCAAAGAAAATTGAATGAAAGACCTTTGTTCATCAAATAATGGCTATTACAATTTTACTGAGACAACACGTATAATAAAATAACCGGATCTTTACATTTTATATAACTTTTATATAGCCCATTTTTCAGAAATTCTATTATTTATTTCAAATATCAAGTCACTTTATTTTTTATCAGTCGTATTTGTTCTTACTGAAGTATTTATTCTCAATATTTCTTTCTAATGACTCCAATACCCGATTTGACTCCTGAAAGGGAAAAAAATCCAATGTTTGCGTATATGCAATTAAAAAAAATATTCGATTTACCCTAATAGCGGTTAATTTTTATTTTGGTTTTCAATAATATCAAATTATTAGTAGGTATTTGAAAACATTTGTTTATAATGCCACTAAACAATAGTGTGTGTGTCCTTATATTTTTAGATCCGCAAAATGCACAAAATATAGAAAGTAAAGTGAGGGATTATGAACTGTTGAATTTTTTTTTATATTTCTTTCCGGAAAATATCACATTATTAAATAAATTTAAACATTATAAATATAAACTTTACTATAAACAGTTTAATACTTTATTTTTCCATATTATATCAAAAACCATAACAGCTAGAACGCTGAAAATTTGTACAAATATACTCAAATTAAAAAAAAAATTAAAAAAATCCTTGCTATCTTTTTATAAAGAAAAATATTTTTTTATGAGAAATGTATGTGTATAACTGCCTATATTTCCAATTATTTTAAAAATATCGGCAAACGCCGAAATACCCTAACTAGATAATATAATTTTTTATAGTAAATAGCGGTAGGCACATCTCAAACTTGTTTTAACCACTATTGTAAAAATTGAATTTAGAGACGACATTGTTTCATATAATTCGTATCGCATTATACACACTATCTACGGGGACTCTCAGTAATTTGATACTTAATCTCCATACATGCATCGAGCTGTTTGTATATTTGGGGTAGGTAAAATAAAAAAAAAATAATCTAATTTATATTACTGAATACTTATAAAAAAAATGAACTGATATATTTTATAATAATTTTAATAAGAATGAGCATATATGTGTATTAACGAATAATTTTAATAAAAATCGACTGATATATAAACGAATATTTTGATTTAAATCAACTGATATACATATTTACGATTTATTTTAATAAAAATCAACTGATATATTAAGAATAATTTTTATAATGAAAATCAACTGATATATTAAAGAATAATTTAAATCACAATCAACTGAATGATATCAAAAGAGAATATACTAAAAATACACAAAAGAAATTGCATACCTACGACAAATATTACAAATAATCAATCTTCTTAATGCTATCGATTAAAATGCTTTCTTGGTATAAGTAAGTATTATGGCATAAACTGGGTCTATTTATTATTAAATATTTGGTCATAGAAAAATAATCTGCATATAAATAAATATAGAATACTTTAAAAAACGGTTTTAACGTCAATTAATAAAAAAAAACAAACTTTTAAAAGGAAAAAACAAGATACACATACATATAGGAAATGAGATTTATTTTTATAAAAATAAAATAAGCATTCATTATATATAAGTTTGAGATTTGAACTACGCGTGAAAATTCTGTATTTTTGGAAGGTACTATTGGAGATCAAGTTTAATGCCTCAAAAGGATTAGTAATATAAAAATAAATGGAAAGGTCACTGAGCGTAGGAACCCATCGGGCCGCCATATGTTCAATGTAAATTTTCAATGTGGAAAAACTTTGACCCGAATGTTATGATTTGAAAAGTTGTAATGTGGATAGTTAATATAAAAAAATAACAAGTAGCAGTGAAATTTTAAGTTAAAACAGCTAGAATATATTATAAACATACGTCACAGTCCATGTGGATCATATAGCGGATGTTATCCGTGTGGTTTCCTAAACATGTTCAAATGTTACCGTACATTATACAGATTTATATTATATGTCAGCAAAATATTCCATCTTCTTTGCGTGCCAAACATATTGGGCCCGGAGAAACGACAACGATTCTTTTCACAACATGGGTTTGTAAATCCAAACATGTTTTTTATGGGTTACACAGGGGTAATCTACATACATATTATTATATTTTGTGAAAGGGTTTTCATCAATTCTGAAATATCCGACCATATTTATAGAGATACTTTAAAATTTAATGAAAATCCATGATATTATTTATTTTCTTTGTTAAATACATTTTTTCAATAATTGAATACACCTACATATTCGATTTCGATCAATGTTGAATTTGATTTATGCATTACTCTGTGGAGTAATCATTCAAATTTGATCTATACCATTTCAATAAAAGCATTTTATCTCAATATTTTGCTATACAGTACACACATATGAATAATTATTTATATACGGCAATAAGTTCGCTAGTGTTTCTACAAAATATAATTTTGTAAAACTATTATTTTTATTCGTACATAACAATTATTGACATACGCAAATAATTTCAGATTTATTCTTTTAAGAGAATATCTAAGAACTTTACTTAAAACGACATATTATAAAACAACTTTTAATATTTGTTTGTTTTTTCATATTTTTAAAACATCGCATCAGTGTGTAAGTATTAATTTGAAAATATTTCGATAAATGGGTCGATAGATGGGTCGATGGCAGAGCGGTTAGCGCATTGGGTTAGTAATCCAGTGGTCGCTAGTTCGAATCCTGCATCGACCGATTTCGTTCACCTATAGCACAAGCATTTATGCTTATTTTAGGGAACGTAGGAAGATGTATATGTACTTGTTAACAAGGACATATTCATTTTTTTAATGAAAAAAAAAATATGTATACGAGACGTTTTAAAATTGTACAAATGGATACTGAAGAACGGAAAAATGTTTTAGAAATGACAAAATATCAATAATAAAATCTTTCGAATTAAAATAAAAAGCTTAATGTAACATAAGGTTAGACGACGACATGGATAGAATTTACTTAACATAAAACAGATATTAAAATAACTTCCGCAAAACGGAAAAACACACTACACCTGTCAGCTGGGAAAGATTTCAGTTTTTCAGGAAAAATTGTACCAAGAAATATTACATATTCAAAAGACACGTATTTATCTTGAGAAAGTTTTTTTTTGCAACCACAGTTTTATCTACACGATGCGATGGATATAAAGTTTTTTATTTACGTTTGGAAAAAAGCGTGAAACGTGGTAGTGCTTTATGCAATCATATTATATATTTTGAGAAAATAGAATAAAAAGCCATATTTGTTTTTCTTTCACGAGAAAATGAAAGAAAGAAGTACCTGCAGAAAAATATATTGCTATAAAAAAGAGAAAATGTAGGTGTGTTTTTTTACATTAAATATTTAAGACGGATTTTTTCTGATATACACTGTTTTGTTTGAATAAAAAATACGATATGTAAAATAGAAAATGTATGAATGAAACTCACCGTATTTCACGTAGCACTGCATGAAGAAGAGATCTCCAAAAAACAAGACGAGCAGCCCCATTATTCCTTGTGGGAACTCCGTAAGAAGGAACAGAAACAACACGGCCAGCAGCATGCGTGTCGTGCGATCGGTTTGCCTCTCTGATCTGCGCCTCATCTTGTTGGCCGCTCCGTCTCCCTCCCTCCCAGGCGCCATTAGGTTTTGCCTCCTCTTCTTCGTCTCCACTAAGACCATAATCAGCTGGGAACTGAGTATCGTAAGAGCTATACACGGTATCAACTTGATCACTACACTGTAAATCCAAAAGATGGCCGACTTCATGGTCTCGTTGTCGTTCATTTTGATGATGTAAAGAGTCGTGTTTTCGGCCGGGGGATCGAAAAATGTTACGTTGACGAATTTGCTGACGGGTTCGCCGTCAGCCGTCAGCATTTCTTCTTGGGTGCCAATGTAAATTGAAAACGCGATGGGAAGACAGATGAGAGGGCAGACGATATAAGCGCCCGCGATGGTTATAACGGTAACTCTCATGTTACACCATCTGCGATTCGTTTGAGGATGCGCTATGGCTATGTATCGCCAGACCGCCAACGTAACAGTCAACCATATCGATATGGTGTGGCATATTTGACCGAACAACGAATGGAAGTAGACGAAACTGGTCCAGGCGTAGCTGTACTGGTCCCTGTATGATCTGTTGGCGGCTGCGAGATACATGTGAAAAGCGTAAGGAATGTACTCCACCATGACAAGAAGATCGGCCACCGCGAGTCCGGTCAAGATCGCGTTGGTTGGAGAGACCATCTCCCTCCTGGTGAGGACGGCAATGTTGAGGCTGTTGGCTACGGAACCAAATATGCAAACCAAAACGCTGACATATCCGTGGAGGGAGGCGTACCATTGGGAGAAGTCGTTTGTGGCGGCTCCACAGTACTCGTAGACTGGCGTGGAATTGGTCAAATCAAACTCTGAATCATTCATTTTGATTGATGGTTAAATTATGATTTGTTTAGAAAAAAATATTATATCCGGATCCATTGAATAGATTTTTATTCATCATACTGAATGATTTATCTATTGCAAATAACATAGGTATTTAGTTTTTAAAAATATCAAGATTATTAACATTGTATTTATGTATTGTATTAGAAACAATAAGAAAATCTATAATTACACGAACAATTTTATTAACTTGGTCATAACATTTATTTCAAATTAAAAAAATATTTCATACTATTATATAAAGATTATTATTATACACTATTAATATAATGGTCACACAAATCACGAACACTCATTTTTTATCCAATGAACCTGAAACAAAAAAAAAATACGCTAATATAAATAAAAAAAACAACAGTTTCAATTGAAGAAAAGTTACAGAATGAATATATGAAGAAATTAAGGCATGAAGTAATCTAATTAGGGTGACATTAAACACAAAAAATGAAGAAAATGATACCATACATATGAATTATTCGTCATTATATAGGTATTAAACTAAATCAAAATGAAGTATTATTATCTCTAATTATTCCCAGTTCTCTTGTATTAATTTTTATAATAATAATTTATAATAATATGTGAGTTGGTGTATTGTTTTTCGAAAAATAAAAAATATGTTGGTATACTTATAAACAATAAAAGTTGGGTTGAAATATCTTACTTAAATATCAATATCTTTCTGAACTCCGCAGTGACAATAATATTACATACTTCATTCACCAGCTATTGATTATTTTGTTAAAGATTTTCTAAAATAAAAAAGGGTTTCAGCTAGCTGAAAATTGTTGATTATTTTGTATCTATTTTCTTTTTCCCTTATCTATTATACCAAGATTCTTGTTTGTGCTGAAATAGAGATTGAATTTTATTTTTTCCTTGATGTCGATTATATCATTCCAATCTTGTTTTCGGAACATGTGTTTCTGTACTTCTATCTGTTAGCTATATTGAAATGAATCCTATGTCTATTTGAAAATAACAATGTATTTTTTTTTCTAATAAAATAAGATATCTAGGTTTCAAGACTGGTTTATATACATTTCACTATATACGCATTAGAAATATTGATTGTTTTTTATCCTTTAGTAAAATTAATAGTGTAATGAAAGAGCATTATTTTACACGCATTGAAAAAATCACGAGAAAAGATTAAATAAATTAATCAAAAAGACTTATAACATTACATTTTTATTCATCAATTAACTCATGGGGGAAGTTATGAATTAGCAATTTCTTAGGTATTTTTATGGCAGATTATCAACAAGTATAATGCTGAGATTGTATTCTGAAAGTTTCAACTCAATGTATCTATGTGTACTATGTGCTGTGTGATATGTGCTATGTATGGCGTGTTTATCTACTTTATCGATTATAGACTAACAATTGCGCATCACAAATATACATTTTTGTTTTCTAAATAAATTTGATATATATGTGCAAACACACTATTTCCCATAGAGAGATCACAAAGAAAAAATAAACTTGCTTGGAGATATAGAAAGAGATAAAAGTAACAAAATATACAAAATCTATAAATATTGAAAAAAACACGTTTTGAAGCATTAGGTATAATTTTGAACTCACAAGAAGAGCGTCATCATCATTTGAAAATCATCCATATGAAAAAAATTCAGGTTCAAAGACGGTATCTGTGATCTTTATTACAATTTCCCTGTTGTATATAAATTCTTATTCAATTAAAATGTCAGTATGGTTATTAAATTGGTCATTCAGTTTTTACATAAGTTTTTTTATGCATGTTCACCATTTTTTCTTCATAGGTTGAAAACATCTGAATACATATTTATAATATATGGTTATAATCAATTATCAGTAATACACGAAACAAAATCATATATATATATATATTCGTATGGTGAGTCAGGCGCTCACAAGATTACACTAAGTTCCCTAAGCCATATTCTGGCTTCGGTCGTCAAGTTATTTATATCCTCCATCACTCCATCGAATCGGTGAGATGGACACATCGTTACAATGTGATCTATGGTTTGGACCAGATCGCCACACTCACAACTAGGGTCACTTATGTAGCCCCATTTGTGGCGCTCAGCTGCACTTCTGCTGCAACCTGTCCTAATCCGGTTCAGTGTTGCCCACTCTTTGCGCTCTAAGTCAAAACCGGCAACCCTTTTTGATGGGTCCATGATGAGGTGCTTGTTTTTTATTTGTCCACTTCGCCATTCCTCGGCCCAGGCTTGTTCGACTGTAAAACTACTATTCTCCAGAGCTTGGGCTCTGGTCCAGAAGGGTTTTCTCGATGGGGTAGGAAGTTTGTCAACCTCCACGTGGTCTACCCCGGGTAACGCAAAGAGACAAACAGTTGGTGCTGCTACACAGCAATGGCGCGATTTCACAAGAACAAAATCATAAAAAGAACATATGCGATTGGTGGTTGACTGGTAGAGATTGCCTGCGGGCAATAAGTCCGCCACGTTGTATAAATCAATAAAAGTCTTTTATTATTATTTTTGTTATGCGATTAAAATTATAGATAGTTATGAGGAACGAGAAAAATGGGGTTAATTCGCTTAGTAAATGTCCCTATGACAAATGCCAATTTTAATATAGAGTTGAAAACAATAAGACAGATCGCGGTAAATAATGGATACATCACAAATATCATTGATTATTAATTTTATAAATAGAATCTGAAAAAAGATTAACGTAAATAAATACATATACAGTGGAAAAACAATTAATAATTATTTAGATGATAAAAAGTGGCGTAGACGTTAATGAAAAAGTAAACTTGTTATTATTTAAAGATTTACCATCGGACATAAAACCGGTCTTTTATACGATAATAATGTGGGTAAATTATTGGGGAACGGTGAAGATAAAAACGAAAAATTGAGCAACCCCGGAGTGTATAAATTAAATTGTAGCTATTGTCCGGCCTTCTACATAGGTAAAAACTGGCCTAAATTTTGAAACTAGAATTAGAAACTTAAAGAGCGACAACTTTTCGGAATTTTTTGATCATCTCATAAATAATATCATTCATTTGAAAAACAAAGGTGAGTTGAAATATTATACATAAATAACGAGCGCCTAAGACTAAATAATCTAGAAGCATTAGAAATACAAAGGGCTATAAATAAGAAAGAGAAAATAATAAATAACTCACTACCCTCCACCCCTTCTTCTAGTGTAAACTTCGCCCACCAACGACAGTAGCAATACACACTGTTTAAACATAATTTGAAGTTTAATATAAATATGTTTCTGATGAGGGAGCGGGTCAGCTCTGAAACCGGTGAATATTAAATACTCAAAAGTGGTGTAAACAAAAAAGTTATAATAATAATAATAATATTCATTTTTTCTTTTAAATAATATACCTAGATTTTCATACACTTAATTATAAAATACTTGTCATATACGTGAGTAAAATAGGTCGAGGTATGATTTTAACCCGAGTTCACATTAAACATCAATGGTAGGTACTTACATTCATTCTTGTTGGGCAAGTCTAGTCAACAGGCGGAATCAAAACCATCCATGTTTTCCCATATCGTGGATATAATTATCTTGTGGAGTTCTATAACATCTTATGATAAAAATCTTGCCCCCTGGTTTGTTGAGATTATGTTACATATTGTTTTCATGATATTATATTATTTCAACAGTTAATTTGTGGCGAATAAAACATAATATTATACCTACCAAATATTTTGTCAAAAAATTGTATATTTAGGACACATCATATTAATTACACGAAGCCTAAGGTAAAAACTACGTAAATACGTCGGTTATAGAAAGAAAACTTAACGGTTGAGGAACATCCGAAAATGTTATAATCTGCTGGACTCAAGGCGTGATAAAACTCGAGTATTTATATCGTGTATAAATATATAATGCAACTTTAAAAAAAGATTCGATTTACAAATAGGTACATTGGTATAAGCAAGTAAACAAACCCAAAAATAAACTTATTAATCTGGCGCGGTTCAGGGGTGACATCTGTGCGAGAGCATAATCACCTCATGTATAAAGACTTACAAACACCAATTTCTATATAGATGGCGTTACAAAAAGGTTTCTTCTTTACTTCATAGATGGCGATGATGTTTTTCAGCTTATTTCAAACGATCAGTTTTTCATTATTAAAATATATAGAACTTTTAAAAATTACATTGATAAGGGAACTCAATAAGAAGGCATACTTGGTTGCGCACGCGCATAAAGTGATCACGTAAACCAGCCGAGGACAGGTCGTCAGCCCTGTAGGTGCATTGAGTTCCTGGTTCTCATGTAATATTCCACCTTCGTCTATTTTGAGATTTAAAAATTTGTCTAAAATAGCTAAATATTTGTTAATTTTTTAGACAAATAAATAAATAAATATGCTGTATTAAAGAATTTTCTAATTTCCAAGAAAAAAGAACAAACTAATTAAAAATTTATTGGAATGTAATCCTGGCCATACTCGCAATGGTATATGTAATATGTTAACTTGGGCAGGTAAACCTGTTAGTTGTACATATTATGTGTACCTATAACTGCACAGTTTTATTTCATACACGTTGCGCTTAACCTGTACAGGTGATGAAACAAGTAAACCTGGCAGCGTATTTACCTTTCCGTGTTGATTAGGAGGCATGTACTGCCTCGAAATAGGCACTAGTTTGTTCCGCTAATGCACTTAAAAACTCGTGTCGAATTCAAGGCATGTGTCCTCCAAATGCACACGGTTTAGCAACGTCAACTGTTCCAGCTAATACGTGTTCAATTCAAGGCACGCGTCTTTCAATGAGACACATGTTTATAAATTTTACCATGCGTTTTGATTGAGCGTTACAACGCGGTGCTAGAGACATTTTTGTGTATGAATGTTTTTGTTTTAATGGATTAATCTACACAAATCTACATTATATCATAAAAATTCGTTAAGACATTTTTTTTGTATGAGATTGGTATTCATGAATTTGTCCATGAAATAATTACACTTTGCGTCGTAATTACCTTCACAAGATATACCTAGAGCAACGAATTTTACATTGATAATTATCCTACTCTCCTTCGTAATTTACAATTTAAAAATTGTCCAAAATAACAATTTTAATTTCCATATTACTTAAAGACTTATTTATTTATTTATTTTATTTTATTTTATTTAATTAAGCACAGACACAGGCATGAATGCCCAAATATTTATGCGCATAATTGCTTATATATGGGAAGTACATATCATAATAAGAATTGTTTGTAAGTATAATATAAATTTCCTACCTGCACTACACTATGCAGTGTACGGAAGGTGAAGGTGTACTTAAACAAAATTACTGATTACTACCATATAATCTGTGAACAAAATACAAATATGACAGTTACAGACGAAATGCGAGCGAAATGAAATAGCGCGCGAACTTCATGGCTATATATGTTCCATATTCAATAATTAATTGCCTTGAATTGAACACGTATTAGCAGGAACGCAAGCGCAACAAACTAGTGCCTAATTCGAGGCAGTACTTGCCTCCTAATCAACACGGAAAGGTTAATACGCAACCTGGCAGATTTCAGCATTAGATGTTGATCACATTCCATTGTTTTTAATTTTTTATAGATTACATGGGTACCTACTACAAAAATATCGTGTCTATTGAATCTCCAATACTAATATTTTATCGGGTATTATTTTTATAGATTACATGGGTACCTACTACAAAAATATCGTGTCTATTGAATCTCCAATACTAATATTTTATCGGGTATTATTTTTATAGATTACATGGGTACCTACTACAAAAATATCGTGTCTATTGAATCTCCAATACTAATATTTTATCGGGTATTATTTTTATAGATTACATGGGTACCTACTACAAAAATATCGTGTCTATTGAATCTCCAATACTAATATTTTATCGGGTATTATTTTTATAGATTACATGGGTACCTACTACAAAAATATCGTGTCTATTGAATCTCCAATACTAATATTTTATCGGGTATTATTTTTATAGATTACATGGGTACCTACTACAAAAATATCGTGTCTATTGAATCTCCAATACTAATATTTTATCGGGTATTATTTGATCGAAGAAAATAATATGTATGCTAGTGAGACATTGTCATGGTAGAAGATGCATGAAAGTAGAATTAACACTGTTGAAATGAGGTCTCTAATACGAATGTGTGGTAAAACGGTGTGTCATATAATAAAGAATGAGGCTATTAAACGAGAATGTATGATTGAAAGAGATATCGTAAGAAAGATGAAAATATATACCCTTAGGTGGTTCGGCCAATAGAAAGAAATAGGTACTCATTCGATCTTTTCAAAATCTGCAAGTTTGTATACCTAATCCTCGCTTAGACCCTTTAGATTTTGAAGGATATCTGGTCAGAGCTCTGACCAGGCTCAGGAAACTTGATATTGGACATTTTTATTTTCAAATTCCTTAAAAGGCACATCACTTTCATAAAATGTCATTGAACAATTCTCAAAATATTTTATTCGAAAATAATTTAAACAAACTCATTTCATGATAATGCTGAATCGTTTTTTTTTGACATACGAAATTTGAATAGTTTTTGGAGTGACTTAATAGTGAGGAGTATAGCGTTGGCCACAGTTAATTCGTTTTATTTTTTATATATAGTTACTCGATCAACTGATAGATACTATGTCAAATATTAATTTAACATGCACCCGATAACAAGTTCCAGGCTCCAAACACTATTAAAAACTGTGTCCACCGAGATTCGTGCCCAGGACACGAAAACTGACGCTTTTGCCTAGTATACATAGATCTTTTTGACTAATCATTATATTAACTAGGTGAAATTATCATGTAAAAAATTGTGGAGCAACTTATCTTCAATGATTTTTACCATTAATAGTTATTTTGATTTTTACCATTAGTAGTTAATCTAAAAGGCATCTCCCACGCTTATTATATGAATTTTTCTTGTATCAATTTATATTACTCACAAGAAAATAAAGAAACGCATTTAAAAATTATATGACATGTAAGAACAACATAATGTTGAAAAGATGTGGAGAGCTAACTGTTTGATTTTCAATAATGGCAACATTATTTTCCTGTCAGATCATTATTTTTGTTGTATGTTTTTGTTTCAGTCAAGTTTTGTTGTATATTTTGTCATTTTGTGCATGTAACTTTCTTTTTGTGAAAATATATTCAGATACTACAAAAACCTCACTGCGTAAACATTCATCACCAGCTTTTAGTCCCATTCCCGGGAAATCCTAACATTTTTGGACCTTCGTAGCCGCATAGCGCCATTTGAGAAGAGAAGAAACGGATATCTTCGATCACCATTGCAAACCACATCATCTGGAATCATTGGAATCAGGTCGTATCGCTATCCTTTCAGTTCCTTTTCAATATTTTTTCCATTTTTTTATCATACAAAGTGAGATTTTGAGCAGAGTATACTCGACTTGCAGAGGCTTTTTGTTCTCTTGTCATTTGGCATTTATTGATTTTCATTTCATTTATTGATTTTTGTTTCATAGCATTTATACTGGTGTTTCTTTTCGATTTATAGTGCATATTGTGTGTTTTTTGATAAATTCAGTGTAACAAGTGTAACAATCATATATTTTTTCATTTTTTTTTATAATACTGGTGTTTTTTTCATTCAATTTTTGCGTAAAATATAACAATGACCGAGAAAATGATTAAATCGCTCGTTTCCAAGCGATCAAATTTAAAGAGTCAATTATCAAGGTTTCTTGAGTTTGTTAAAAGTGAAAAATCTAGTATTGTTGAAATACAAATTAGGTACAAAAGGTGTGAAGACATTATTGATAAATTTGAAAGCATTCAGAACGAAATTGAATCATTAACAGACGATGATGATCATTTGCAACAGCGCGAAAATTTCGAAAATATGTAGGTACTTTTCAACTATGGCATTAGCAAAAAGTATTTTAAACAAGCAACCTAACATTGTTGCCGATATAAAATTACCTACATTGCAAATACCGGAATTTTCTGGTGATTATGAGGGCTGGTCTAGTTTTCGTGATTCTTTCAATTCATTGGTAGATAGTAATACATCTTTGGAAAAGCTGAAAAAATTTCATTATTTAAAGAGCAGTTTAAAAGGTGACGCAGCAAAACTCATAAGTTCACTTCAGATATCGGAAGCAAACTATGAAATAGCGTGGGGAATTTTAAAAGATAGGTATCAAAATTGCAGATTAATCGTGAATAAGCATATAAATTCATTGTTTGATATGCCCAGCATGAAGGGTGAAAATCATCAGCAACTGAGACATTTAATTGATGAAACCCAATTGCATTTAAGAGCATTAAAAAATTTAAACTTACCTATCGCCATATCGTAAGTTTAAAAAATTTAAACTTACCTACCGATCAATGGGACATTATTATTATTCATCTCATTTCGAAAAAATTGGATAATTCAACTAAATTTCATTGGGAATCGTGTCCAATTTCAGGAGATATTCCTACTTTAGAGGAATTCATTAAGTGTTTATCAAGTCGCGCGCAAGTTATAGAAACGACACAAACCCCAAAATGTTTCAAATTAAACAGCAAAGAAAAACCATTTACATTTCATGCAATACAGGCACCCATGGTCAAATGCGTTTTGTGTAAATTGGGTGATCATAAGTTGTTTTCATGTGAACGTTTTTTGAAATTGAGTGTTGAAGCACGTTTAGAAAAAGTTAAATCATTAAAATTGTGTTTAAATTGTTTGAATAAAGGACATTTCATTGACGGTTGTAAATCTAAGCGAAATTGTAAGCATTGTAACAAACGTCATAATACTTTACTTCATTTAGTGAAGTCAAATATCAATACAGAACCTTCAACCAGTATTTCAAAACCATCTATCGTAACACACGCAGCATCACTGCATAATCAAACTTTATTATCTACAGCAGTTGTGAAAGTTATGAATAGCGATGGAGTTTCATTTAATGCTCGCGCAATTTTAGATTCAGGCGCTCAGAGCAATTTTATTTCTGAATCGTTATATAAAAAAATAGGATTAAAATCGAAAAGTGTAAATATCCCAGTATCTGGTATACATAAGCACGTAACAAACATAAAAAATAGTGTTTATGTGGAAATAGCATCAAATTATACATCATATTCAAAGGGTATAAATTGTCTCATATTACAGGAAATTACGAGCAAATTACCGCAACATAGCATCAACAGGAATCATATCAGCATTCCATCTGGTTTACAACTCGCTGATCCACAGTTCTACATATCATCAACGGTAGACCTACTTCTTGGATCGGAAATATTTTGGGAGGTGATCAACGGTGAACACATTCAACCTGGTCCTTTTGAGCCCCTATTTCATCGAACAGAATTCGGATGGATAGCTGCAGGTTCAATTGTCACTCCACACACATCATTTTCATCAAAAAAGCCGGTAACTTGTCATGTATCATTAAATCAAATTAGCAATCAATTAGAAAAGTTTTGGAAGGTTGAGGAAATCAACTTACCTAAGCATCATTATCATGAAGAAAAGGCATGTGAGGAGCACTTCGTTTCCACATTCAAGCGAGACGATGCAGGCCGATACACAGTCAGCCTTCCTTTCAAACATTCTCATTCTCAGTTGGGGGATTCATTAAACATAGCCATAAAAAGACTGTCTCATATGGAGAACAAATTTAGAAATGATGAATCTCTAAGAATTCAATATGCTCAATTCATGCAAGAATATTTATCATTGGGACACATGTCAGAGTGTGACCCACCTAGAGGATTTGAGAAAGTATGTTATTTGCCACATCATGCAGTTTTTAAGGATTCAACTACTACAAAAACGCGTGTTGTGTTTGATGGATCTTGTAAAACCAGTAGCGGCGTATCGCTAAACGATACATTGATGAAAGGTCCGGTCGTACAAGGAGATCTATTCTCACATTTAATTTATTTCAGAAAACACGAGTATGTGATGACTGCTGACATAGAAAAAATGTATCGTCAAATCAACATCAGAGAGGAAGATAGAAACTTTCAACGCATCGTTTGGAGAGATCGATCCGACGAAGATTTAAAGCACTACAATTTGAACACGGTAACATATGGATTGACTCCTTCATCTTTCCTGGCAACTAGATCTTTATATCAGTTAAGTAGAGACAATTATTTTACTTATCCTCAAGCTAGCAGCATTATTGAGCAAGACTTCTATGTGGATGACCTATTAACAGGGGGTACCAGCATAGAGGAATGCATAAGTTTAAAAAATCAATTGATCACAATCATGTCTTCTGCAGGCATGACACTCAGAAAATGGAGATGTAATTTTGAACATACAGAAAATAATAAAAACATTGAAAATCTTCCATTGGAAAAGTCATCAGAATCAAAGGTACTTGGTTTGACTTGGAATAATTGTTCTGATGTATTATCATATAATTTCACATCGGATTTCATGGAATGTAAAACCAAACGCCAAATATTGTCTTCAATTACAAAATTGTATGATCCATTGGGATTAGTTGGTCCAATAATCATAAAGGCAAAATTAATAATGCAACAATTATGGAAATCAAAAGTGACATGGGATGAAATTTTACCAATTAACATTGTCAAAGATTGGAGAATTTATGCAAGTCAATTAAAACATATAAATGAATTACAGATATCAAGAAAAATTATCTGCAAGGATGCAGAAAGTGTTCAACTGCATGGTTTTTGTGACGCATCCGAAAAAGCCTACGGTTGTTGTGTTTATTTGAAATCTACAAACTCATTTGGTAAGCATTATTCTCATTTAATTTCTGCCAAATCTAGAGTGGCCCCATTAAAGCAATTATCATTGCCCAAATTGGAACTTAGCAGTGCAGTACTATTGGTTAAATTGATTCATCAGATAAAGGTGGATTTACGTTTGCCAGACGTAGAAACAATATTATGGTGCGATTCTACAATTGCACTCACTTGGATTAATAATGAACCTGCAAGATGGAATACTTTTGTAGCTAATCGTGTGTCGGAAATACAATCCTATAGTAAAATTAATCAATGGCGACACATTAGTACCGAACATAATCCCGCAGATTTAATATCTCGTGGTGTTAATACAAATGAATTAATAAATTTGCACCTGTGGTTTCATGGTCCTAAATGGCTATCACAAGATGAGAGTAAATGGTATTATTCTACATTTTCAAATGATTTTAGCGTACCAGAAGCAAAAAATATAAAAACTTTTATAGCAGTAAATATAGCAGATCAAGAAATATTCTCTAAATATTCTACGTTGAATCGTCTAAAAAGAGTTACAGCTTATATCATTCGTTTCATTCACAATTGTAAAAAAGTAATTCCACGACTTACTGGAGAATTATCAGTAATTGAATTGAATAAAGCAATGGAAGTATTAATTATTATGGCACAATCTTATTCATTTCAATATGAAATTCAACAATTGAATACCAACAGAAACGTATCAAAACAAAGTAATTTAAAAAATCTTAATCCAATCATATGTCATAAGTTGTTATGTGTGGGAGGTCGTTTATCAAGAAGTATAAATATATCAACACAACAAAAGCACCCAATTATATTACCATCACATCATAAATTAACAGAACTCATTGTCAAGCATTATCATTATACACATCTTCATCTTGGCGTTCAATCATTACTTTCCATTATGCGTTTACAATATTGGCCTATATTGGGTAAAAACATGGTAAAAAAGGTAGTTCGAAACTGTATTGTATGTTTTAGAATTCGCCCAATAGTATCTCAACAAATTATGGCAGATTTGCCTCAAGACAGAGTCTCAGTTCATCGTCCGTTTGCGATATCAGGAGTGGATTATGCAGGTCCAGTCATGATTAAAGCCGGTATAACTAGACAATCTAAAAGCGTAAAAGCTTACATTTGTTTGTTTGTTTGTTTTTCTACAAAAGCAGTGCATATGGAATTAGTACATAGTTTAACAACGGAATCATTTTTGAATGCTTTCAAACGTTTCATTTCACGTAGAGGCAAACCTATAAAGATGTATTCCGACAATGCTAAAAATTTTGTGGGAGCAAGTAATCAATTGAAAGAACTTTATATATTTATTGAACAAAATCATAGTAGTATTTATAATAACCTTGCACAACAATCTATTCAGTGGCAGTTCATTGTACCTAGATTGCCGCATCACGGCGGTTTATGGGAGTCTGCAATTAAGTCTGCAAAATTTCATATCAAACGTGTTATTCAATCAACTATTTTGACATATGAGGATATGAGTACTTTGTTGTGTCAAGTGGAAGCCTGTTTAAACTCACGCCCTATCACGCCCTTGTCCAATGATCCATTAGATTTAAATCCACTCACTCCTGGTCATTTCCTCATTGGCGATAGCCTGTATGGATTACCTGAACAAAACATCGAGCATCTAACCATGAATAGACTAGATCATTACCAGAAGTTAATAAAATTAATTCAATCTTTTTGGTCGAGGTGGCGTGTGGACTATCTCGCAGAACTGCAGAGACGGGTAAAGTGGACCACTGGCGATCTACGACAGCTTCAATCTGGAGACATGGTCGTTGTAAAGGAGGACAATGTACCACCTATGTCATGGAAGCTTGGACGCATCATCAAAACTCACCCTGGAAAGGACGGAATCGTACGAATAGCAGACATACAAACCAATTCAGGATCCATTCAACGAGGCATAGCTAAATTATGCTTACTTCCTATGGAGCAGGACAATGTAATATCATCATCATCACCATCAAATGTCTGCGGTTCCCGGGATGGGTCTAAAGCTAAGTGATTTTAACATTAATAAGCAGTGAGAGTAACAATTTTGAACATTTAAAAAAGATAAGTTTCTAAAACTAAGTGAGACTTCAACATTAATAAGTGAGAGTACAATTTTGAACATTTAAAAAAGAAATAAGACACATTATAAACCAAATTACCAAGCATCAAGAATATAAATTTTTTTATCATAAAATAACATTTTTAGATGTTTAAAAATATTTTATTAAATTGACAATTGACAAACATCAAGATTTTAAGAAAAAAAGCAAATATAACATTTTTAAAGTTGACTTTATGCATTCATCTAAAAAGCAACTGAACTATTGTGCATCTATAATCAATTGAACTTTTTTGTGCAACTTATCTAAGAATTAAACTATTGTGCAACGAGTCATCAAACTATTATTTTTCAATAACTTCAACACATTCTACATTTGAGAGATTTTTTCAACAACAACTTCAGCAAATTCTACATTTTGGAGACTTCTTCATCAAGAGAAACAATTTCTACAACGGGGAGGATACATTCTACACATGGGAAACTTCTTCAACAGCAACGTCATAGGACAACAGCATTTCCAGACATCATAATATCATGAAAAAACTTCTTCGGTGCAAACATAGACTTTTTTCAGTGCAAATATGGACTTTTATTGTGCAAGTGCAACAGACATTTATTATGTGAAAAACAAAGACAATTTATATTCATTTTATTATTTATTCATCATCGTTTAACATTTATTCATCATTTTTTTTAACATTTTTTCATTTTCTATTTGTTTGCATTCTCCTATACAATTCTTTCTCATACATATTTTATTTTTTTGTTTATATTTTTCTTTGAATCATACATCTTATACACATATTTAAATACAGTCCACTAAATCAAATATTAATTTAATCAAGCTTTATTTAAAAGAATGTATTTTTACTGGATACATTCTTAGCGGGGAATATGTTTGATTTTCAATAATGGCAACATTATTTTCCTGTCAGATCATTATTTTTGTTGTATGTTTTTGTTTCAGTCAAGTTTTGTTGTATATTTTGTCATTTTGTGCATGTAACTTTCTTTTTGTGAAAATATATTCAGATACTACAAAAACCTCACTGCGTAAACATTCATCACCAGCTTTTGGTCCCATTCCCGGGAAATCCTGACACTAACAATCCTGTATTTATTCAAAATAATGATAATTAACAAAAAAAATAGAAAACCGGATCTTTTCGAATCAAAAACAGACGTTTTCGTTGAGGTATCTCGGTATTATCAACGTTAATTTTAAAATCGATTTCAACCATGTTAACACAAAAACTTAAAAAATAATTAGTAGAATATATTTTTAATACTATCTATCTTTTCTACAAATGATTTCATCAACTGTAGGTACATAATACAAAATGCAACAAATGTTTAAGATGTAGGTGTTACTAAGGAAATAGATTTCTAGTTGCGTCAATGATAACAGAATATATAAAATCATTTACATTTTTCTGTCAGTGACATTTCTTCTTATTAAACTAAGAAAAGTTATATGCTCGTATCTAAAATACGTTTGTTTGTTTCTGTCTCCGTGATGAAAATGGATAATGGATAACTCAGTTTTTATTTAAAAATATATATTATTTATTCGACGTGAGTAATGTTCAACGTGAATCAAGTCAAGTCGAACATTATAATCAAAGGTCAGTTTATGATTGTGCGACAAACATAAGCAAATAGATGCTATTATGGCAAATAGATGCTATTATGGCCTGCTAAAGCACTTAAGGTCACGACTCATCTCTCGTAAAACAAAAACCCTCATTTACAAAACTCTTCTTAGACCGGTCATGACATATGCATCAGAATGCTGGACATTGACCAAGAAGGACGAAAATGCATTGTTGGTGTTCGAAAGGAAAATACTTCGCAAAATATTTGGTCCTACCTGTGAAGGAGGATCTTGGAGGATCCGGTTTAACCACGAGCTAGAAATAATGTACGGCGAACCAAACGTTGTCCAATACATCAAAATACAACGTCTACGTTGGCTCGGACACGTTTGTAGAATGGAGGATAACCGGGTCCCAAAGAAAGTATTGGACACCTGTCCTGAAGGAAGAAGAAGCAGAGGGAGACCTAGGATGAGATGGCTTGACGACATCGAGGGCAATATAAGAGCGATCGGACAGACAAACTGGAGGAGACTTGCTGTCGACAGGGCGGGATGGAGGCAGTTTCTTGAGGAGGCCAAGGCTCGCACCGGGCTGTAGCGCCATTGCTGATGATGACAAACATAAGCACGGTACATTCGCAACTGAAGTAGAGTTTTAACGACAATTGAAGCTTTATTTTCATAGGCCATAGATTTTATAGTAATGAAAAATTATGACAAAAAGTAGCCAAATAAACATACGTTTCTGTGGTTGATTTATTTTGTCACGACATTAGCCAGATCTGAAACCCCATACAAAAATGTAACAACCAAGCGTTCCACTTGACATACAAGTTGATAATTTTGTAACAGTTTCATAATGAATTTTATTTAATATTTACATTTCTTTTTGCTCACAAACAACGTTAAGTAATATGCATTAATAAGTAGCGTACGATATTTTAAACAATTTTTTTCAATAGTTTACCATCAGATGGGTCGATGGCAGAGCGGTTAGCGCATTGGGTTAGTAATCCAGTGATCGCGAGTTCGAATCCTGACTCGACCGATTTCGTTCTCCTATAGCACAAGCATTTATGCTTATTTTAGGGAACGTAGGAAGATGTATATGTACTTATTTAACAAGAACATATTTATGTAAAAAAAAGTATTCGAACTGCAATAGAATATGAAAAACTAACATCAAGATGGGTTTAAGAAATAATTCAAACAAATAAATTTAAAATGTACTAAAAACGGTTAATAGTAATGAAAAAAGTAACGAAGATAAAAAAAAACATATGTATGAATGCGTATGTAAGTACACATATGTACTTATATGTAAATGTATGAATTAATAAACAATATAATAGACTTCTTCTTCTTCTTCCGCTTTAGTTAGGACTGTGTCCTGTTATTCTCAGAGTCTGTTCTTGTGAGGTGGACATTCAGCTATCCCTCCATCGCTTGGGTAGTATTCCAGGGGATCTGCTATTTGTTATCTCACCACTCGATCTGAACCTGCTTTCCCCACACGATCTCTCCAGAATTGTCTTCGTGCTCTTCCCCATCGCACAACATCACAGATTCTCCTTATTTATGAGTTCCTTACTCTGTCACAAAGTGATACGCCTGCGATGGGTCGCAGAGTCTACATCTCAGTGGTTCTTAGCAGCCTTTTTGTTCTAGCGGTGTCAGCTCTTGTATCTATGCCGTAGGTATATCATGATCGGCCTTATTTATTTATTTATTTATTTATTTAATATACAGAGACACCAACAGAACACTGAACAACACAAACAAAAAAAAAAACGTGAAACAAAAAAATAGAATCTCCAGTGCTCCAATAACAGGTATCTCCCGCATAGCTATTGTGCATAGTTTGGTAGGTACCTACAATCAACGTCTACTGACCATTCAAATTATAAAATAGACATTAATTTGCACAGTTAAAAGGAAAGTTTAAAATACACATATACATATATGTAGGAAAACAAAAAGAAAACAAATGTTGAACTAATAAGATTAAACAAAAAAAGAAGGAACAATTGAACTGAGACAAAAAAAAATTAGATTTTAGCCCAGCATATTTTAAAGGATAAAAATAAGCAATTTATCAAATATCAATTTCTATGAAATATGTACGTCATAGTCATTACATTATTGTCACAACGATTCAGACGCAACAATAATATTAAACAAGCTCACCTCAGCACAGGCTGTGCCTAGTAAGGGGACTAGTAACGAAAACATATAAACAAAAAGAGATTTATTTTATTTTTTTATTTTATTTCATTTTAAAGAGTGCAAACAGTCAAATTCATATAATATATACAAAAAAATGAGTTACCAGCATATAGACCAGTGAAGACTCCAGATATTACCAAATATTAGTCCTTTATATATATAGAGAAATGAAATTAAGTGAAGCAATCATTAAACGAACACAATACAATACTTATATTAGGTGATTAGGGATCGGATGATTCCAATACACCACACACACCTAGAAAATAAAGAGATAGAAAAGAGATTAAACTGTGTAAGAACAAGTGAAATAATAAAATGTTATTTATTAGGAACGAAATAACCTATATTTACTTTTTATATGAGTATATTACTATGTACATGTTTATATTACCTACAATAAGTTTGTATCTTCTATCTACTCTATGTTTTGGATAGAAAGAAATAAATAAATGCTATAGAACTAGTTATGTATCCCTATATCATAAAATTTGGTAAATAATATTTTTTTACTATAGAGATTTGTGAAATGTGATGTGTACACGCAGAGGAGTGAGTGTGTATATAATAATGTATAATTGTTCCTAAATAATAATTGTTTTTTTTTTCCATGTTGGTGGGACAAATTATGGAAAATATCTAAAAGCAGAGTACTTTGATGCGTACTTTTGTGATTATATTTGCGACAATTTCGAACAACTGTCGCATGCGACCATCGTGAATACTAAACCACGACTCAAAACAAGGCAATTCGCATAATTTATATTTTCCAAAAGACTGTTAGTACTAAAGGCACTTGTTCAGGGCACTCACGTTCAACTTTTTTTGCTCTAGTGATTCTTGCTACGGACAAACAGGTTTACCTACCGTGGTTTTCAGTTAAATAATATATTACATGTAGAGTTGGGTACAAAGTCACTTACATCTGAAAGTTTTTCAAAATAAAAATACACAAACTCTCATGTTTTTAGTTAGTTTAATGTTTGTATTCTTGTACAGAAATGATTTTTAAAAAATCTAAAACAGAATTTCTCCTTAATGTATTTTTTTATTATAATGAAAACACATTATATATACTGTACTGAATAAAGAAACTAGTTTTTCTTAACATCATTTGTTTTACATACGAAAAAGGTAAACAGATCCTTGTGAAATGCCAAAACAAACGATGATTCATCGTTTGTTTGTTTGTCTAAGATATAATAATTTTTATGACAGAAAATATAATTTTACCGCTTAGTGTGTTCATGTTACATAAAATTTTTATTATTATATAATCAAGACAATTATAGAAAAAAACAAATAAATATTTCAAAATAATTCATGTTAAAAACATACATATTTTATTTTTTTTTATTTGTTGGTAAATTCACAGAATATATAACATAACATTGTTAACATAATGTTTAAAATATAAATGTTTTCCAATTACGAATTTACATAAATAAATTTGATAATAATTTATTGGTTGCAAGTATTTATTTATTTATTTATTTATTACATACACGGCCTCTTGGCCATTATAAAAATATGGTAAAAATAAAACAAAACTCGCATTAAACAAAAGAAAAACAACACAATAATTCATAAAAATACAAAATCCTTCACACAATTCGAAATATTCATAATATGTCCCACTCCGATTCGTGAGTGTTGAGTATTGTTTGTATTGAGTGTTTGTTGTGTTCTGGAAAGTTATATCAGGGCATTGACAAATAAAAAATCTCATATTTTTTTATGATTGGAATTCATACAAATACAATTGCTTTTTGACAACTAAAATTTTACATCAAAGAGAACTTTTTTGGTCCCTAGTGAGAGCCGGCAACGATTTTTTTCACACTCATTTCAAATAACCATCCGGATTTTTTTTAGTATGATTGCATTTTTTGTACCGATGTATGTTTCATACGGCATGGTGCAGCATGTTATCAATATGATCATGCTTAAAATAAACTGCTAGTTCTCCAGCTTCATACTATTTTTTAAACACTTCCTTAAACTGTACGCAAGTGGGTATTTTATTGTCACATGGAAATTTCTTCCAATTAATCAGTGTTTCGAACCAAAAGAAGCAAATTTGTGTGCTTGTTACCGATTACATAGAAACAGAATATTAAATACAAGGTGAAAATCAACAGAATATGAAATACAAGGTTAAAAAAATATATTATTCGTATAAATACATACGTTCTTCTAATTTTTAAGTAAACAGATATTTACGCAAAAAAATCGCTTTTTGACAGTTATTTTGTCGACCATTTTATTATGAAAAACTGAATTATTAAAATATATTAAATATGTCTTCATTTTCAGCACATTTTTTAACGTTACACTACTCAGGATATGCAGGTACATGCACGTACATAAATTACATCATTAATCAATTCCGTTATTGCAAGAGGCGTGAGGACAAACACACACTAACATTTTAACCATTTTATTACTTTAGATTATTATTAGGACTCGACAAACAAGAGATTGCGGGTGACAGTTTTATAAAGCGTTGTTAAAAATCTATGGATGCAAAGGTCAGGGAAAAAGTGACACGTAATTCGCTGCACAACGTCGAAAGCCAACTAATTTTATTGGTTAATACAAATTAGAGTACTTTTCTGCACTAAAATTGGTTTATGCACAGGTTATGTCAGCCGCAATCTTTCTCAAAAATCAGTGACAAAAATTATAATAATGAAACATAAATCTAATTGTTTTGATTAACATTTGTTATAATGATTGATTTCGGTTGTCCTTTAGCACAGGTAACAGGTAAAAAAACCTTTCATGCATATTCAGTAATGAAATTCATCGCCCATTTTAATTTTGTCTTTTTATGTGCAACGAGGTTGATATGTAAAGACACGCGTGTGTCGTGCTTTCTTTTACAAGGTAGTGAACACCCGCACACCTGTTGTTGGTTGCCTCATTATACCATGATAGTATGTATGTATATTTTATAATAAACTTATTTTGATCACTTGCTGAATACATTGTGCGTGGCACCGATCAAATATGTTCAGAGTAATTAGACACTAGAGGTAGGTAGGTGATATGATGGTGACAGACTGTCAGACATACAATAATAATTATTGTAGACCGTATATTTTGTCACCTACAAAACACGGTTCATGTCACCTCATGTCTATTGTATCTGTCACAGACACACCACCACTAGTCACTAGTTATTAGTGACACACGACTACCTATGTACATATTATGTGATATTCAAAGGCTTATCGTCAAAACCTGCCCAACCTAAAACTCCTATTAGACGAAAATCCACCATAAAATAAACCATTTATTTAAAGGAAAATTAGAGTTTTTTTAATAATACATATGTACTCTCTCACCTTTTGATTTTTGAGTAGGTGTCAGCCGTTGACATATAAACATGATACATGTCATGTCATGTCCATGGTGGAAACTAATACTGAAATATAATATATTAAGTTCCTAAAGCATTTTTTTATTTATTTATTTTATGTACAGTTAAGAAAGTGCGCAAATGCGAAATTATTACCTAATATTTTTCAAGCCACTTGAAGTCTTAAGAGTAAATACGGGTGCTCCCTTTGCCATGGCGATGCGTCTTTTCACTTCCGCTTAACAACCACCGGTGTCACATAATATGTGCTGGAACCCAGATATAATAAAAAATATTTGACTCTAAAAGATTTCTAGAGTCTTTATCTAATTTTATTCATGAGTAGCCTGCCAATGTAAAAAATACGTTTCTGAATTATGAAATACACTGTTCCATAATATTGGAGGGTAGAAAATGAGTCTAAAATTTATATTTCGACCTTCTTTCCTGGAGTCACAAAAATACCTTATTTTGGCTCTGCTTAATGGGAGAATTTAGCCATTTATTCGCACAAATTCGGACTATTTTAATAAAGTATTTAAGTTAAAGCTATTAATTACAGCCTCGTTAAGATGTAAGCTTAAGACATGAGTGGAATCTTTATTAAAGTGACGGATAAAATTAATTTGACGTTTACTAAGATGTTTCCCTGAGTACCTTCCATATGGCAACATTCACGGGGCATTATAAATCATTTGGATTGTTAATAAACAATTTGCTTTTGATTTTTACGAAGAAACATTTTTCATACAACGGAATTAAAAAAAATCTAAATAATCGTAGTTTGTCAGACGTTTGATAAAAGCATCGAGACAAGCATTTAACATCCAAGCTTGTTGTGTGGATGTATTAAGCCGTGTAGAATATGATGTAGTATCCGTACGGTATATTCTTTTCACAGTATTCATATTCACAATATTCTGAACGTACATAGGTTAGATAGATTTACTTTTAGCTTTACGTATGGTACTGACATTTGTTATTAAATCCAAATGAGTTTGATATACTAACATACATGCATGTATCACATGTTTTTATAAATCTTTATACTCGTCTGTCTTTTGGAAAGAATAAAGTTACACAAAAAAATGTAAATGCCTGACGATTTCGAGAGAATGAGAACCACTCTCAAAGATGCAAAGTCATTTACTTTGGCCACGTATTCTGTGGTGTTTAATATGTCATTCTACTATGAATAATGGAGGTAATATGGGGTATGAGGCGTAAAAGAACCTCGTGGCCTAAAACTCTCAGGCAGTTGTTGAGAGATTCCGGATGCGAAGTCACTCATTCAACCTCTGTTAGGAACGGAACAAAAAGAAAGAGACGATTTCAAAACATCACGAAATATGTATGTTATTCATCGAACATAAACCAATACTGTTGTAATACAATTCAAATATTTAGGTGTCAAAGTATCGGGTCATAGAGATCTCTGCCACGAATTAAGAGACCAATATTTGGCTGCTTAAGATATAAAATCTGGAGAAATAAACACAATCTGAAATCAGAAATAAGAATCAAAAATTTCGGGCCTATTATGACTTATGGTGTGTAAATAAGTTCTGATAAGGTCAAAAAACAATAAACCTTCGCACGTCGAGTCAAAAGTACTGCGAATTTATCTTTGTATATAATTCTTCTCTACGTGTGTATGTCACTGAACTCCTAAACTGCTGGGTTGATTTTGATGAAATTTGTATAATTACATACCATTTTCTGGTGTCACGTAGGTAAGTGCCGCGTTATTGAAAATATTTGGGAATGACAACGTCTGTTAGTATATTATATATTTTTGTTTAATTTTTCGTATAAGGAACGGGGATTTTGCATTTTTAATAAAATAAGGTAGGTGTGTGTCATGATACGTCTTATCTATATTACAAACATGTTTGGATCTTTATTAAATTTTTCGTTTGTAGCATGACCCGTGCGTGTAGCAAGATTACAAAAAACTTTACGAACGTTTTTTTTTTACGTTGGTATCGAACATTCAGCAGGCTAAGTCTGTAAGTAGATCTCGACCGATAAATGTCGAGATTAATTGTCAAAATATCGACTAGTCGATATTTTGACACAAATTAAATTTAAAGATATAACTTTGTATTAACCACGTTTAAACGTGGTTAATACAAAGTTATATCTTTAAATTTAATTTGTTAAATATGAACCACAAAGTTAACATTCAAACATTTGAAAGATATTTTGACAGTTTTGGTAGTCACTAAGCAGATAACGTGTCGAATTGTTCTCGCCCACTTATTTGACGGCGAGATTGGGTCGACATCGAGTCGAGAGACAAGATCTAACGCCGCCATGTTGAATTAAATATCATTTTTTACGCGAACAATGCCGAATTTCATATTTATTTTGAGAATAATTATATAAACGGGTTAAACAACGCCGTTTAAGAGATTTTTCAAAGCCTTTAAATATTCCGCGTAATTCATTTATTGCTAATTACCGCGTAACAAAAGTTTTATATGGTTATATATTTATTGGAAATATGCGTCCGTAAATGTTTTCCGTAGGTATAGATTTGAAATAATTTTTGATTTTGAGAAAGTATTCTTGTTAGCGATATTATCAAATATGTATTTTAACACTTAACAAAAGAAAATTCGGCATAGTTTTTAGTAAAAAAAAAAAACAACATGCTGCTGTCATCACACTAACTTGATAAATTTATCGAAATATAATTAAAAACAACTTTTAAAATTACTCTCAAAACATTCAATAAACACAAAAGAAACTTAATTTAATCGTATTATTACTTGCTTTCGTGCTTAAAAATATGACCATATGATGTTTATTTAACAAATTTAAGTAAACAAATTTGACATTTATTCAAATCATGGGGAAAATATTGTGTATTGCCAAAAATGATAATTCAAAAATGAACCGCAAGCCAGCCTAACGGCGACAAATACTAATAAGTGCATTTACGAACTCGACAGCGCTTAGTGACTACGAATTGTCGTCATGGCGAGAAGAGCGGCGATACGTTGTCGGATCTCGACTTTTTTACTGACTTGGCCTACAGATCTGGTTCGACTTTTGTTTCGGTGTTAGATCAATGATTGATTTTTCGCAAAATATCTAACATATGATTTTTGTCGGTCTCTTGATCGGTGAAATTTGTTGACCTTCCTACGTAGCTACAAAATAATATACACAAAAGCTTAAATGAAAAAAATGAGGACACACTTTTCAAATTTTCTTCACGTTGAAATGAATAATAATAAAAAATATAAAAGTTCGAATCCTGCCTCGACCGATTTCGTTCACCTAAGCACAAGCATTTATTTGCTGTCAAACGCAGCTGTTTAATATAACAAATAAAGATAAATTCTATACAGAACATACATCATCTATTGTGAAACGATATAAATGGTACTCAAACTATTACACTAAGTTTGTATGAAATACAAAATTGTATAATTTTATTAAAATATTGAATGAATCAAGCTGGTATATATTTTTTTACTTTATCCTCAAAATAATAATTTAGTTTAATGTATTAAATTTTGCTTACTTTTGATTTAATTGACATTTCAATCATGTGTAGAAATGTAAAAAAAAATATTGTTGCATCTAATCGAATAAAATTCAAATTTGATTAACGTTCAACCGAAAATGCAAGGCTATTAACTTTGTATGAAATACAAAAATGTTCAATTTTACCAAAATATCAAATACCTGAGCAAATTCTGAGATTTTCAGAGTTCTAACAGGACGGGAAGTTAGTTGAAAATCAATTAAGTTTTTAAGTGTTTAAAAAAGGGTCAAAAAATAGTTTTTTTATTTTGATTATTAGGATCTTATTATTGGCACTCATCATTCATCACCTATGAAATAATACATTATGGTTTATTGATTTTAAATGAAACTAATTATATCATTTAATGATTCTGCGGATATTTTGTGGTAGTTAATATTAACCATATTTGAATTATAAATTAGCTATAAACCACTTGTTTTTTGAGTCACTTCGCGACATGTTTCGGAAGCGCTGTCCTTCCATCGACCGGTGTGACAAGACTAACATGTTGAATTTGTGTGCAGTGTGACCGTTTTCTAAACTGCCGAAAATACCAAACTTGTGGCGAAAATATACTCAAATATACATACTAAACCCAATGTAAAAAATACCAAAAAAATACTAAATCTTTTAACGAAATTTGGGAGCATACTAAGAAAACACGCATATATTTATAGTAAAATTGTTACGTATATAAGAAGAAAGAGCGTGGAAAACGAGTAAAACACCGTATAAACAAAATAATATGGCTGGGGAGAAAGAATGTGTCGCGAGTAAGAAATGGAATCATATGAAATTCGGTTTTATGTACAGAATAATAATGATCACCTTTGAAGAAAAGTCAAATTTAACACATTAGCTCTTGCTGAAAAGAATTAAAAAAAATCGGCTGTCATGTACCTGAAAATCCAAATTAAATTCAAGGCAAAAATAATATATAAGTACTTAATTACAAATATCTTATAAATCAGGGGGGCAAGTCTGGTTGAGCGTCGAAATGAAAACCCTCCTTGTTTACCCATATCATGGATATAATTATTATATAGAGTTCTACAATATCTTTAGATGTCATATAACTCCATACGATAATTATATCCATGATATGGGTAATCACTGGGGTTTTGATTTCGCCGGTCGAACCAGACTTGCCCCCCTGAGCTGCTTCCGTACTGGAGCTGTTAATCAAATACTTAGCACTGTCACTTAACTACTTTCGAAAAAAAAAAGATATTTTTAATCGCCCCGTAGATATGAAAAAACTTATTTTTTCCTACAAAGAGTATGATTAACAAAAGATTGAGATTACTTAAAGATTTAAGATGGTGCATCTGAAAGAAAATTCATTTCTGTTCCTTTTCAGGACAATATTCTTGTTCGTATTTTCGCTTATAATAATAATTATTAACTCCACCAAAACACAAAATGTCAACAAACTTTGTTCAATGTGGACGATACATATAATTTTACAGAAGTTATTTAATGTTCGATACTTTTTAGTATTTTTTAGAATAATGTGATTTCAGAAATTTATCAAATTTTGCTAATTAAAGAGTCACCAATTGAAAAATGTAATTCAAAAGATCCCGCCACTACCATGTCAATGAGTAAATAATAGAAGTAAAGAGCGATAAAATTATCATAGAAAAAAAAGTGAGTGCAGACAGAATATTATAAAAAACACCAAAAAATGGTATTTAATTTTCCAAAAATCACAAAATATACCAAAAAATACCAAAAATTTGAAAAATACTAAAAAAATACCAAACGTTTTCCAAAGTGGTGAAAAAATACCAATTTAGTACTAAAAATAACAAAAACGGTCACACTGTTTGTGTGTATCTGTCTGTTAAGCGAGGGGGGTGGCGGTTGAGGGTTGGTTGGGTTAGTGGGGGGAGGGGAGTATTGTGTAGTGTTTTTGTTTTTGATGGGGAATATATTAAGTATTGGAGAAGTGTTATGAAAGGTATGGTTATTTATAAGTTTTATGCCGGAATTTATGTGTTTATGTATTTCGAGTGTTTCGTAGTTGTTAAGTTGGTATCCTTTATGTTGTGTTTCGTGTAATAGTTTTAGTTTGTGGTTATTGAATGAGTGATTAGTTTGGATAACGTTGTTAGCAAATTCTGTGAAATTATTGTTGTTTAAGCATCTTCTGTGTTCGTTAATTCAAATATGGGAAACTAATTATGTTAAGATTTTTGAGAAAAGAAAAATACACATAAAATTTAAAATTAAAACATAGTTGCGGGAGGTATGTAGACTTGCGCGAAGGAGACGCACAGGAGTGGAAGACTTGGCGAATGAGGACGAGGAGGGCCGATACTATATAATGGGAATAAATGGCCAGGATGAAGAAGAACAAGATAGAAACTGATACGACATTCTGATTAGGATAAAATATTTAATTGGTTAGGTAAAATTATTTAATTCATGTAAATAACATAAAAATATAAAAAATCAATATAATTTAAACTTCGAAAATGGTTGACTTATTTTTACTGTTTATTAAAGACAATTAATGCCGTAAATAAATAAATAAATTTTATTTGTCTATGTTTTGGCTTTCCCATATCAGCAGTCGAAATGTGTATTATTGACAAATTGTAATTTAAGTTGCGATAAAAAATATGTTAAAAATGGCAAAACTTTCTCAAGACATCATTGATGATTTTTTTCGAAATTTTTATTTATATTTATTTCTTTATTACAACATTTAAATAAAAACTGCTGCCCAACTAGGTATATCTGGGCTAAAAGTGTACATATTATTATATTTCACAGGAGACATATAGGTTGTACCTATTTGCATTGTTAAAAAGTTATAACTCAAATATGTAATTCAAGGGTTCTTTATATTATATAGAATTTATTGTACCATGTCTATTGGAAATAATTTCTCAGCATTCACAATACGGCAGCAAAAAAACTAAAAACATTTAATACCGATCTCCTTGATTTTTGTTAATTATGATTAATGATAAAACAAATATAATTTTCATCAATGATGTTATTCTTAACATAATTATGTAAACTTGTCAAGTTTATTTAACGGTGAAGTTTCCTGATATGTATATTGATATTGTAATGTTACATAAATTGTTTATAAAATGAATGTCTCAAATAATTTATTGACATTCTGATATGGAAAGTGTCAACGCCAGAAAGTTGTTCGATACGGTGACAAGATAAATACTCGAGTGAAGTTGTTTCTAGAATCTACTTTACTCTAGCTAGATTCTACTTCACTAGAATAATATCCTATTTTTACTTCTATTCAGTGAACATAATATTATAAGATCGGGGATTTTCGTAACAAAATATGATAAATGGTTTGTCACAATATAAATTAGAAAGTCGAATAATTTTTTTAATTGCATATACGCAAACATTGGATATTTTCTCTGTCGGGAGTCAAATGATATTTTTATTGACAATAACATCTCAATAGAGACGAAGTTGGGATATTATAGAAGGAATAAACCAATAAAGGCATAATTGGTGAACGTTGCGCAAACGCATAAAGTGATCACGTAAACCAGCCGATGACAGGTCGTAAGCCCTGTAGGTGCCTAAGTTCCTGATTCTTCTATAATATCCCAACTTCGTCTCTATTGAGATGTTATTGTCAATTTATTTGTCAATAAAAATTTAAATTAGAAAGCTTGATATAATAATAAAAAGAAAGCTTGATAATGATAATAGAAAGCTTGATATAATAATATTATAATAGAAAGCTTGATAATAATAATAGAAAGCGTGATAATAATATAATAGAAAGCTTCATAATAATATAATAGAAAGCGTGATAATAATATAATAGAAAGCTTGATATAAAAATAAAAAGAAAGTTTGATAATGAATATAGAAAGCTTGATATAATAATATAATAGAAAGCTTGAAAATAATAATAGAAAGCGTGATAATAATAAAATAGAAAGCTTGATAGTAATAAAAAAAAATAATAATAATTAATATTTTACTCCAGTTGTTCCTTTTTATAACTGTCTTTGATCACACCATCCGATGCTCTTTTCAATATACTGCAACGAACTGAGCCGTGTGGAAGGATCTTGCTGGGCGCAAGGCCCGTCCACACTTCTCCTCGTCTTCCTCACGAGTTATACATTTTTTTCTCGTGAGTTCCATCATCAGAACTTGATGAAATTTTTATGCTTGATCACCTCTGAGGCACTCACTTCCTATTAAAAAATAAATAATTGAAATCGGATGATGTAGTAAATAATTACTATCGCTAATGTGAAAATTGAAGAGTTTGACGATATTCTCATGAATACCAAGATAAATTCTCGACCAAATTGAAATGCAATCAAAAATTTAGAAGGTTTAGAAAATTTTATAATAGCGATTCAGGATAGAGTAATAAAAACTAACAATTATCAAAAATCTAAAGTAATAAAGCAATCAGAATGTTAGTGTCTGTGTGTGTGTGTGTGTGTGTGTGTGTGTGTGTGTATGTGTGTGTGTGTGTGTGTGTGTGTGTGTGTGTTTGTCTCACGCCTTCTGAAAAACCAAGAGCATCTAAAAATCTAATTTAAGTGCGAACATGTACCAGTATACCTGATGCAGTGTCACGCTAAAAAGAATGCGATAAAAATGCTGAATTTTAAAAATATTTAAATAATTATTTTTTTCATACAAAATTTTCCAAGTCATATCTGTCAAAAAAGTGTACATTTTGCACGCAAATATCTGTTAGTTTAAAAGTTAGAAGTAGGTATTTACACAAAAAAAATATATTTTGAAGTATAACTTAGCGTTTAAGTGAAAAACATGGTGAATATTTGGTATAATTATAATGTTTAACTTATTTTTAAAGTAAGCCTTTTGTACATAAACGCCGCCATTTTAATATCTTTTCATACAATATTTCATTTTCCCACCGAATGAATATGTTCTTGAAAATAATAAACCTTTGAAATAAATGTAATTATGAAATAATAAAATGAAACACAAGACATTACGGCAAGTTTTAAGACATATATTGTAAAAATGTGTTATTTATTAGTAAAGATATAGGCATATTAAAATTGCATAATTTGTAAATAATATTTGATTTTTCTGACAATTTTCATTTTAATGGCATCGAACAAACCAATGTAGGTACCTACATATTCAAAAAATGTATCCGAACCATTCGATATTACTTACGTGTTCGAATCGTTTCCATGGCTACATAAAGAATGTGATATTCAAATAAAATTTGTTAGGAATCGAATTTATTTAGAAGGTTGTTGTAGGTAGGTACCTACCTAATACTATTTACTTACAAATCAACAATAATATACCTATACTGATTTCCTATAGGAAAATTATTTTATTTATTTATTTATCAACCGTTTGTCCAATTATAATGAAACTTTGGTGGATTGTCGAGCGTATGCCCAGGATGTTTTTGGATTTAAACTTTTTTCTTATTCTTCGTGTATTTGGTCGTTTTACCTATGAAGGGGGAGTATCCTGGGAAAAGAAGGTCCGACTGTCCCTCCATCTCTTCACAGGTCTTCCAGGACGGGTTCTGCATATAAACTTTTTTCTTCTTTTTCTTCAACGTGTACTTGGTCATCTTACCTATGAAGATGAACTATCCTGGGAGATGAAGGTCCAATTTTCCATCCATCTCTTCGCAGGTTTCTGGATTTAAACTTTTTTCTTCTTCTTCTTCATCGTCTATTTGGTCATTTTACCTTTGAAGGTGGACTAACCTGGGAGAAGAATGTCCAATTTTCCTTCCATCTCTTCGCAGGTATCTGGATTTAAACTTATTTCTTCTTCTTCTTTTTCATAGTGTATTTTTGGTCATTTTACCTATGAAGTTGGAGAATCCTGGGAGAAGAAGGTCCAACTGTTCTTCCATCTCTTCGCAGGTATCTGGGTTTAAACTTTTTTCTTCTTCTTCGTGTATTTAGTCATTTTACCTATTAAGTAGAGCATCCTGGGAAAAGAAGGTTCTTTCATCTCTTCGCGGTTCTTCCAGGATGGTTTCTGGATTTAAACTTTTCTTAACCGACTGATGGGACGGGATGTAATGAAGGGAAGGGAGGCACTAAAGGGCCTGAAGGGACGGGAGGTATAAAACTGACTGAAGGGACGGAAGGTACTGAAGGGCCTGATGGGAAGGGACGTACTGAGGGATTAAAGGGACGGGAGGTACTGAAGGGCCTGAAGCGGCGGGTCCTGGAGTCTAATTCTTTTTCTTCTTAATTTTATGTAGACCTTTAGGGCAGTTTTTATACAAACCATTTCCTATTGTCTAATTCATCTTCTTCTTCTTTTATGTATACAGTTGGGTCATTTTTTTATAAAAATTATTTCCTTTAGTCTAATTATTATTCTTCTTCATTTAAGTACGTAGACTTTTGGGAGAGTTTTAATACAAACTATTTCCAATAGTCTTATTCATTTTCTTTTATGTAGACCTTTTGGTCAGTATTTATACAAACTATTTCCAATAGTCTAAATATTCTTCTTCTTCTTTTTTATAGACCTTTGGGTGAGCTTTTATACAATCTATTTCCAATAGTCTAATTCTTCTATTAGGTATATGTATTTTTACTTATTTTATGTAGACCATTGGAATAGTTTTTTATACAAACTATTTCTTATAGTCTTATACTTATTTTTCTCTTTTTTATTTAGTCTTTTGGGTTAGTTTTAAGTCTAATAGTCTATTGTGCAGAAATATTATTAACGATATGCACACTTGATGAAAATACATATGAAATGAATGGGATATGGGATGTGACGATATAACCTGCACTAGAATCTTTTCAATACTTTTGTTTAATTAAATTTAAACCATTTATATCATCCTATTTTGAATAATTTTCAACACCTTATATTTAAAGAATGGGGGTTGTGGCCATTACTGAACTCTTCACAACATTTATATTCAAATTAAAAACTATTTACTATAGTTCAAGTCTTCTTCTTCTTCGTTAATGAAGACTTTCAGTCAAATTGAGCAAAAATATAATGCACACTTGATGAAAAAATATAAAAACGAATGGGATGTGACCAATACTAGATCTTTTCAGTACCTACGTTTGTTTAATCAAATTTTAACCACATCCCAACATCCAAAATTACTAAATTTTCAATAGGTACACATTACAATTTGTTTTCGATGATAATATTTAAAAATGGGGGTTGTGGCCAAACCAATCTCTTTACAACGTTGATAAACAGTCATATTTAAAACCATTACGCATAGTCCATGTGAGCAGAAATTGTATAAATATTATACTTCATTCACACTTTATAGCAATATATAAAAAAGAATGGGTTGTGGCCATCACTTGAACATTTTACAATACTTAAACTCAATCAAATTTCAAACCACTTTTCATAGTCTGATATTGCAAAATAATTGGGTGACAATATTATAAAAACGATTGCTTTTTCTTTCACAATTTTACATTCTTGGCCAACGGCGGGACATAAAAGCTAGTATATAATAAAAGACATATATGTAGTAGATGATAGTTGTAGGAAATGTTTGGCTTTTACGGAAACAATCGAGCATATAATATCGGGCTGTTCTTTTCTCGCGCAATCAGAATATACATTTAGACATAACCAAGTAGCAAAAACAATACATCAAAATTTAACTATTAAATATATATTTATTGACGCGATAATCATAAAACCATATTAGGAATATGATCCGATTTAATTTTTAGAAAATAATTATATTTCGCTTTATTACGATAAAACAATATTAACTGACCGGTCAATTCAACATAACAGACCCGATTTAATAATACATGATAAAATTAAAAAAATAACATATATTTGTGACGTGGCTATTCCAAATTCTAGTAATATTATAAAAACTTTTGATGAAAAAATTAGAAAATACACCGCTTTAGGCAACAAGATTAAAAGACTTTGGCATTCTCGTAAAATAATAATATTACCGTTCCTCATTTCAGCCACTAGCATAATTCCAAAATCGTTAATACGTAATTTAGAAATTATAGGTTTATCGAAAAACTTAATAGTAAAAATGCGAAAAACGGTAATAATGAATACATGTAGAATCGTTAAAGATATTTTAAACGTTAATATTCGGGAATCAGTAGGGTTGTTAGGTAGTATAGAGACCTCCTCAGAGCCTAATCCTTTGATATGTTAAGTATCTGGATGGGTGAACTATTCCCAATTGAAAGCTTGATGATGAGTTTGTTGCATTTTATTTTGCTCTTTTAAATAATTTACAATTTACGCATTCATCTGCTAATTCTTTTGAGGAAGTGTATAATGGTAATAATAATAATTGAGTGTTATTATTTGTAGTGCTTAATTGTTATTAATATCATTAGTAAATCGGCCAGCGCCGTATAAAAGAAGATATTTCTAATTAAAAAAGAATGATAAAAATCCTATACGACCTTCTCCGTTTTTGGAAGTCGGTTAAAATTATAAATTATCCATGTAGGTACCTACAATATTTTATTACAACGTTTTAATGTCGCTGTTTAAATTAATAATGTTCAAGTATTTACTGAATGAAGAATGTCCATGAGAAAAAGAATCTGGAAAAAAATACCAGGTAAATAAATTCATTCCACAGATTTTAAACACTGGTTACTTAGTTTCTGTGATAAACATTTTTTACTCAGTTTCTGTGATAAATCTCAAATAATTAAACATCAAAGTGTGAAAAAATAGATAAATGTTCCTTATTTATAATTAAAAGACCGTTTCTTTGTTTTCCCTTCGGACATTTTTAATGAAACTCCTTCTTCACAAACATAATATAAATTAATTTACCTATATTTTATTATGATTCGTATATTATTTATAAAACTTGCTTACTTAACGTATCCAGTCATACATATTAGCACTCCAATACGTTGCAGCAGCAATTGCCACGTCTTTTCCCACAGCCAAATCCTCAACCTCGTTACATCCTTGCACTATGTTTTGGCAGACAAGAAGATGCTTATCATCTTGGACCTTCCCGCAATCGCAATATACTATACATCCTCTTCTTGTCCTATACGCCATCTGTTCAAGCTCTATTTACACCTTGTGACAACTATACGGAGTCTATTCAATATTGTGCGGTAGGGTAGATAGTGTCCCGGTCATAAAGTCTCCGACAGCTGGTTTAGACCTCCACTGCACTGTTCAATCCAGTGTTCTTGCCTTGCCTTTTCTGAAGGGGGCATGCCGTGGTCAGGAAACATTTTCTCAATTTTAATCTCGCCATCGGAGACATGGGACCAACCAGAGGATGGCAATACCCATTATCGGGTATATCTCACTTACTATGGTTCGCTGCAAGCAGTCAGATATTATGCGCCCGGGTTCATTTAGTGCTACATCTACGTGTTTTGCATGTGGTGAGGAAAACCATACAGGTGCTGCATACTCGGCGGCGGAAAAACATAATTCCAGAGATTCAATTCTTAAAGTGGATGGCCCAGCTCCCCAGATCGAGCCCGTTAATTTATTTTTAATTTTATTTGTGCTGCGTACTTTCTGCTTGGTATTAAGGCAGTGTTCCTTAAATGACAGTTTACGGTCGAGTGTTCCACCCAGATATTTAAGAGCAAGCAATGCGTCAACAGTTCAACCCTCCATGTGACATGCTGCATTCTAGAAGCATTTCTGTTGTGCAGATGGAAAGCGCATATTTGAGTTTTAGATGGATTTGGTTTAAGATGTTTCTCATCATTTATTTATTGCACGGGATCTGCATTGGCGAGTCGGTTTCAAACAATTTATTCATTTATGTACCCTTTCAGCGTTATTATAATTTGAAATTATGTTTGTCTATAATTGGCTCATTTTAATTGTAATCTCTTTTGTAATATGTATGTACAAAGCTGTTGACAATAAATAAAATAAAATAAAATAAATTCATAACACTTTGCTAGATGCTCGAGAACAACGGTAAACTTCTCTTCCGCTTCTTCAAAGGTAAAACCGTGAGCAGCAATCGCTGTATCATCGGTGTATAAAACTAAAAAGATCCTATTAAAAGGAATAAATTATTATCATTTTTTCAGAATAATTCACTTAAACCACAAATGAGTGAATTTTGCGATAAGTTTTAAAACGACTGCTTCTTCTTCAGGAAGGATGACAACTCGCTGAGGAAGAGGCGGTTGCTTTGAAACCTGTCGTACAAAATTATATAAGTAGTAAAAACAATGTTTATTCTACCTACTTTAATACATATTACATAATAAATAAGGAGTTTAAAATGTGCTCTAAAAGTAACTCTAATAATATAAATAATTCACTATGTGTGGCTGGCCTGGGATATTTTAATATACAAAATTGTTCAGCCTGACGCCTGCATTTTTGGACTGGCTCGGGACCTTCGACCTGAATAATATATGATCATATTTTGTTTTATATTTAATTGTGTATTAATTTCATTTTAATGTATTGTATGTCATACGATAAATAAATAAATAATTCATGAGGTTATGTACCTATAGTAAAATTGTACATCATCATTTATATTTTAAATGCATTTTATGAACGTTGTTATGAAAGTTACAAACTTTTTATTCTTACGGTATTGAAAAAATGATCTCAAAATTTAATTTTACAGTATATTTAATGTTGAATGAATAGCAAATTGAAATTCCTCTCGAGAATGCTTCAATGATTCTCCATTATTATGTGAAAACTTTCTGGAAATTTTATATTGTAGTTTAAAATTATACCGAAGTAAGTAGATATTTCCAGTTTCCTTAAGAAACACTCTGGAACACTATGCGAGTTGTTTTAATATCCTTTACATATTATAATTCTTATTACAAATGATGACAATGGAATTTCTAGAAATATCTTGATATGAAAATGCCAGAATCATTGATTGCTAGATTCTGATATTTCTATATAAACAGAAGCAGCATATTTGAAATAAATTAATTTGTTTAAGGGGGCGACTGCTGCCAACGTAGGAACCTATTTTTCAATTTGATATACCATCATTATTATTTTTTTTTTTAATAACGCACAGCCACCAATAGAGGCGGATTTGTGCTGTGCAATTTAGATCATAATATATTTACTGTTGAAAGAAGAGTAAAAACAGAATTCCATAAGATCTCAGAGAAATAGGGGTTTACTTTAAATGATTGCAAAAGGGAAGCATATATATGTACAATCAATTAAAGAATTTCCAATAAATCATTAAATGCATCAGTCACTTTCTAATGGTCGAGTGAAAGGCTTCCTACAAACAGCTATATCTTTATACCGGTGGAGGAGATGAATTTAGCTATCTCTAATATTACATGTCGTGAGCCAATCGCCAACAGATGCTCCATATTAAAGGGTCTTTCTATTTTCACCACTTCTCCAGACCAACGGGCAGGCAAAGAACACATGGTTCAGTGTCTCGAGATCCTGACCGCACTCGCAGTATGGGCTGTTAACAAATCCTATTCTGAATAGATGAGTGGCTATTGAGCAATGTCCGATCCGCATTCTACATAATAGTTAAGACGACACATTTGTTCAATTGATAAGCTATATACCAAGGCTTTCTTGGAATCGTAGGATATATTTATAAAATCATTATTCCTAAAATCAAATCGTGTTGAAAAAAATAATATAGATAGTTTGGATATTAATAAAGAAAAATATATCATAACTTTTTGATAATGTTCTATATTAATTCTTGTAGAAAAATAATAGCATACCCCTATTTTCAACGTTTATCACATATTTTTAATAAACTATAAGGCGTAGATCAATCTATTTTTTTTAAATTGAAGAAGACAAAAATATCTGGAAAAATATGTTGTGACGTTGCATCAATGCATCAGGTTTACTAAAACAACTTAAAAAACATTTATTATCTATTCAGCGCCTTTGCGAAATAAAAGTTTTATGGTTTTTTCACTTTACCTGATAATTTTTATTATTCGAATTGTGAATCTTAAACATTCAGGAACCCACTGAAACACACACAACAAATTTCATTGAAACCGGTCTAGTCGTTTAGGTGGAGTTCAATGACGTACATAAATACAGAAGAAATTGTTATTCATTGTTATTTATATGTATGTATAAAAAAACAATGAAATAATAAAGTTGTTTGTACGTTCTATTGTTAAAGGGTTGCTGGCGAAATCCATATGAGGTTTTTTTTTATTTAATACATAATGTAGCGGAAATTTCATATGAGCAACGTGACTTTCATTCACGTTTCATTAATTTATATTAAATAAAACGTTGGCCTTACATTTTAATTTAACTTTTGAAACTTCTTCAGAATTTTAATAGCGCAGAGGTACGAGATTTATATAACAGTATTATAAATATTCAAATTCTCCATTTACATTATAAAAACATAAGTAGCGTTGGAAAATTCAATTTTCGAAACGTGCAATGGCAACAAATAATAAAATGAAAAACTATCAACTTGAACGGCATGATTTTTAATAATAAAAACAATATTCACAAGTTATATTTTTCCATCAGAAACTTGATTGTTTAAGTAAGGTAATACGTTTCTTCGATATTATCAATATATTTTGGTTAAAAAAAGTTTTTGATGCTTGCGAACTCCCTGTGCTCACTTATGGCTTTGAAACATCCGCATTTACTAAGAAAATTATGGAAGTGACACAAAGAGCGATGGAAAGAAGAATGTTGGATATCTCGCTAAGGGACCACAAAAGGATTAGGAAGAACACAGGAATAGCGGATGTGGCCAAAAGAATAGCGGAGTTAAAGTGGAGTTGGGCGGGTCATGTATCTCGGATGTCAGATGGACGATGGACAAAATTTGTGATGGCCCCAGACCAGATGATCCGATGACATCAAAAAAGTGGCAGGTCCTGAATGGCGAAGAAAGGCACAGAATAGAGACCAGTGGCAGTCCAAGCGGGAGGCCTTTGTCCAATACTGGACTCAAGAAGAGGCTGAGTAAGTAAAAACATTTTGTTGACTAAAACTATAGGTACCTACGATTAACGAAAATATGGGTTTGCGCAAATTTTTCAAAAGATATCCTCTTGATATCAGTTAAAATACTGTTAGTTTCTTTTAAGAATAAAATCACTTAAATATTTTTCAAAGTTACATTTTTTTATTGTGTCGTTATGTAGGTATGTAGATACATTATCATCTACGTTTTAAATTAGCTAAGGTATCATAAAAATAGCAGGATTAAATGGTGATACAAAGGTTTGAATATGAAATCGCTTATTGTCCAGTCTCCCACGTATCCTGACAAGATTGATCACACATTTGTACCTCTTTTTGTGACAGATTCTCTCAACTGACAAAGGATAATCTGGTATGTAACACGGGTCGTTGGTAAAGAATATGCTCGTGTAGATACATTTAGGCCTTTTGTCCACGACACAGTTTCTTAACGGCACGGCGTATTAACCGCGCCGTAGATAGTTTATATATGACACGGTAAAACTACCGTCCAAAATAACGGCTTGGTATAGGCTTGTGCTTAGGTAGTTGCAGTTTTTGTGTGCTAAGATATAGACGTGTGTCATGAGTAACAATAGGAAAATTTTTTTTTTTTTTTTTGAAAAAAAATGTATATATCCTTGTTAAACAAGTACATATACATCTTCCTACGTTCCCTAAAATAAGCAAATAAATGCTTGTGCTATAGGTGAACGAAATCGGTCAAGGCAGGATTCGAACTCGCGACCACTGGATTACTAGCCCAGCGCGCTAACCGCTCTGCCATCGACCCACCTAATTACATGTATACAAAAGTTAAATATGAATAAAAAAGAAAAATAAGGTTTTGGATACATCAAATTGTAGCAGAAATGGAGGCTTATTTTTATATTCATCTTGAGTTTTGTCCTAAATAACTGGCCTTTCATGAATCAAACTAATCAACATCTCTTGATTTACATCCATTTTGTAAAATAAAAACGATATTATCGTTTCGCCGTGAAAACATCCGGTGCCATCGACAGACTCCCATAGACTGCCATACTACACTGATGGATATTGTGCCGTGCGCAAACGCCGCACAATATCCATCAGTATAGGTGTAGTATCCTTCAGTATTCCCGCCGTGTTCGTAGAATAACTTCCATAATGGTCCATACTACACTGATGACCTTGTCTACACACGACGAATAAACCGTATGACAACCGAGGCCTTAATGTTTGCAGATAAAGAGATTACAATGCTAGTGGATTTTATATCCACCATTATTCAAAGTCTTCGAAATCGATCCCGTAGACTGGTTATTTTTGACAGAATGACAAAAAAAACAGGTCTTTTACCTATTTTGGATATCCAAAAAATCAGGGCATTGTCATCAGCTGGTATACGCTATAACTTATTCAATACACTCGAGTTCATATTATGTAGGTATATACAACTACGTCTCTATGGAGATGTAAAAAAAGTATTTTACCTAGTAACAAGTACATATACATCCTCGTACATTCCATAAACCAAGCATAAATGATTGTGAACGAAATCGGTCGAGACTGGATTCGAACATTCGACAACTGGATTACTAACCCAACGCGTTAACCGTTCTGCCACCACCCATCAATATTCTTCTTAATCTTCGTCAGCCATCTCTCCACTGCTGGATGTAGGCCTCCTCCAATGAACTCCATCTCTCTCGGTCCTGTGCTTCCCTCAGCCAACCCCTTCCCGCAACCGGAATGATATCGTTCACCCATCTTTTTTGTGGTCGCCCTACCGGTCTTTTATTTTCTCACGGTCTCCATTTTAGTATTCTGGGTGTCCACCTCTCGGTACCCTGTCTTGCAACATGCCCTGCCCACTGCCATTTTAACTTTGTAACACCGTCTGCTATGTCAACAACTTTTGTTTGGCGTCTTATTTCTTCATTTCTTATTTTATCTCGGAGGCTCACTCCTAACTTTTGCCGTTCCATAGCTCGTTGCGTACATTTCAGTTTGTATATTGTGTTGGCAGTTAGTGTCATTGTTTCCAATCCATATGTTAGCACTGGGAGGATACATGTTTCAAAGACCTTTCTTTTCAAATTCATCGGAATGTCTTTGTTTTTCAGGATGTGACCGAGTTTACCGAAGGCTGCCCAACAATATTAATCATTATCAAAAAGCGGTTAGCTGTGATATACTGGATAAATTTAGTACATAAAGTCACACTAGGCAAATCTTATTTATTTTATTAATTTTATTTTATTTTACCTCTCGGGCAAATAACAAGTAGGTACTTTGCCAAATATGAATTTAACACGCACCCAATAACAAAGTTGCCACATCCATGGATCCTAATGATATTATGAGATGGGTGGTGGCAGAGCGGTTAGCGCGCTGGATTAGTAATCCAGTGTTCGCTAGTTCGAATCCTGCCACGACCGATTTTGTTCACTGAGCAAAATCCGACCGAGCATTTTGTAATATTTAATGTATCATAATTTAAGGAATGTATGAAGATGTATATGTACTTGTCACAAGAAAATTTAAAAAAATTAAAAAATATATCGTCTCACACATCCATACTGAAAACCTAATTTAAAACTGTGTCTTTCAACGAAAATCACAATTAATATGATGAATTGCTCCCAATAGATGAATTTACGAAACAATTATAATTGATTAGTAAATATATTTATTTTATTTATTTAACTTTTTGTACATAATATAAACAATTATAATGCACACTGGCGGGCTTATTGTCATTAGGCTATTTCTTCCAACCAACCAGATTACAGAGTGACAGAATTATACGTGTACATCAATAAAAAAATTAATGCTACAAAAGAACAAATAAAATATACATAACACCAAGATAAATAAAAAGAAAAAACATCATAGCAACAAAAAAGGGATTGGGAAGGAATATGAAGATGAAATCGAGATCAGGTGTTTAGGGATAAATATTACGTAGCAAAGGGAAGGAAGGAAAATGAGAGGGATCAGGTATTATCGGAGAGATATCCCTGCTTAAGTATTCTCTTGAAAATGGAAAGCGAGTTTGACGCACTTCAAAGGAAGAACTGAAAAATTCAGTGTTGTGAATGGGGATAGTTAATGTAGTACGTTCAGCAGATCGAAACGATAGGCCGTGATTAGATAAATAGGTGAATTTGGTTTTAAGGTGAATTAGGATTAAAGAGCGTATTATAAAAAAGTGACAAAATATGTATATTTCGCCGTTGTCGTATCTTAGGCCAATGGAGAAGATTACGGTAAGAGGAAATGTGATCGAATTTTCTGTCCAAAGATGAAGCGGATACAAACATTCTGGAGGCGCTCGAGTTTGTTGATATAACTATTTTTAAAACCCAAAAGCATTCCTATTTTACTTAACTTTGAATGAATTATGTCACACGATTATGGTACAACTTATCTGTAATTTTGTAACAACAATAATTTTGAAAGTTATTCCTATTACTATAATATATTACATGGTAATAGGAAGGATGAATAGTAAAACAATATGTTTAAAACTAGCAATGTAGATAAGTACCTACTAGCTTCATTAACTTACTGATAAAAAATATCATCAGAAACGTAATAATGTAAGGCTTTCAAAAAAAAACATTACACTGCACATAAATTAACACACTTGTATAACTGTCAGATGGAATGGCAATAACATAATAACAACACATCATCACATAGGTAATATTATGAATGTTGTTTATGGCAACTGATACGATATTGTACCAGGACTATTGATTTACTATACCAACATATCAATGAAATTTTGTGCTATTTACTCTATTTAACATAATTTTAATTTTATATTATATTGTATTGTATTGCTTCTTAGGCAAATAACCAGTTATATGCAAATATAATTTTAAGACGTATACGTTTTCAATAACAAGTTGCCACATTCCACAATCGCAGGACTGAAAACAAAGTGAAAATTGTGTTTCCAACGGTAATTGAAACTGTCTGAGAGGCCGACTAAACAGTTAGAAAATAATAGAGCTACGAGGGCCGACTAAATAATTTGCAATTAATAACATTTTTATTATTTATTCATCAGTCGATTAATTCGTCGCAAAGGTGAATCGTATGACTTTTATGCCGGTGTCCTATATTGTATACAAAGCGAATGATATACCTCAGCCTCGGATTTGTTCGATTGACTAAAATATCAGAAAAATCAAAGATCCTAGAATGATGTGAAGAATAGTTCAAAGAATTTAAAATGATGTGAAGAATAGTTTATAATGTAATAACGACTCGTCTAAATCAAACCCGTATGTTTTTGGCAACAGTTATGAATGAGAAAATGTTATCACAACCATCATGGATGCGGGTTTGAATGATGTTTTATGATACATATAAAACATAATTTTGTCATTCCGTTTCAGAACACCGGTATGATACGAATTAATGCATAGTATTATTTTCGTCTTGTGAAATGTTATCACCTACATAACATATTTCTGTCGAAAAAAATATTCGTACTCTGAGATAAAAATGAAATTGTGACACACACTACTAAATGTAATTACAATTATTAATTTGTAAAATAAGGATTTATTACAAAATATTCTTTGCTGGTACCGACTGAGTGCAAATTACTATTTTAGTACTTACATTAAAGTAAGAATGCGTTAGGAGTTTAACAGTATAGAGAACCGGAACACAATTTGAATCTGGTTTAAAAAGCAGTTGATAAAATCGATGGTTTCAATACATACCCATTATTTTGTTTGGTTGGCGAAAAGCTGTAGTACCTTAAAACATTTTATGGCCTAAAATTAGGGTTGGCATACGTCCCGTTTATAGGGGACTGTCACCGGATTTGTACATCGCGTTCCATATTGATACAAGTCTCGTATTTTTCGGACCGTTTTTCGACAATATCGAAAAAATACGGAAACGCGTAGATAATGCGGACACGAACTATAGAGGTAATGATGTTAAGTAAAAATATTTCCAAGAATAAACTCAGACTTGGGAAGATTATATTGAAGATGTTGAATACCTTGCATACGTTCTTAAAGGACTTTGTCAACAGCCGCTAATGTTTTAACTGAAGATGTTGAATCGATAAAGGTCACTATATTAAAATCACTTCTACTGTGAGAACGAATAAAAAAACAAAATTGCTTTGTGGATATGCTGAGAATAAATAAATGTTTGGTTTATGTTTCACTATATTATATGTACAATGTACATACATACATAGGTATTAACGACTGCGGTGAGGAACATTTAGGAAAGTCGCAGTCACCTACCCCACTCCATAGGAAACGTTATAGAAACAAGCGTTCTGTTCATCCCCGGAGCGGCTGCTCGCCGGACGAAACAAGAACTACTATCATGCATATTTCATACCACTACCACTTAGAGTCCAACCACAATCGTGGAGGCCAGTCAATCTCGACGAGGGTTTCCCCCCCGACAGCGCCACGGTACACTAGACTATCACAGGGAGCCTTCGCTACGCCTGTAGTACTTTCAGTTCTTCGATTTCCACGCCAGGCGCAGCGTCAGCTGCACCTGTCTCATCATCATGGCTGGCTACCGCCGAGTGGGTCGTGCCCACCAATCATCACGGGGGGCTCCTCCACCTCTTAGTACTCGTGTTTGCGAATTACAGGTACTCCACCACTGAACAGTACTTTCAGTTCTTCGATTTCCATCGCCCAGTGATGCAGGCTGAATCATCGCCGTGTTTGACGAGTCACCGTCGAGCGAGGCATTAAGGCGTCTACCCTGCTCTTCCATAGGTAAGCATTGAAGGGAGCACCGACCTGTTGCCCAGAATCCTAGGGTGGGGCTGCGGCCACCCCCAACTTTACTGGCTAGGCCCCTATAGCCACAATCTAGCCCCAAAGAGAGGAACAGCCCATCTACTAATATGCCCACAAATGAAGACGACATGCAGCACAGACGACTTAAAACAGTGAACGACAAGGCGATATCCGTCGCCGCCTATTGGAGTGGCAAGGTCTAAGATCCGGACCCGTAAAGAGGGTAAGTAGGTATAAAGTAGCTGAAACGCTGAATTTTGAACTTGATGCGATTTGGGCATCGGAAGAGTAAAACGTGTCGTTTTAATTCATAGAAATTGTGGTAACCCTACCTATAATAGACCTTTTTAGGGTGGGTAAGCACCATTTATAATGTGGTCTTGTTAAAATGAATCGACTCGAAATTGTTGAAAAGTCGTTTTTAAATCACCTCACATTAAGAAATGCGTGACCAAATTTGAATATTTCCGATAGCATTATCGGCATTTTGAGGAATATTTCACCGTTTCGAGACTTCTTTCGAAACGTTAAGTATATATGTATATAAAATTTTCCGTGAATTTGAGATTTGAATGTGACATTTTAAAATTAATTTTGGTACAAATTAGGACTGAATATCGAATATCAGCGCAGAATAATGAAAATTAACAATTTGAACTTTAAATTGTTATGATTTATCATTAAATATTCTTCTATAATTTGTATTTTTTGTGTCTTCAATATTGTTAACTTTTGTATATCTCTTAATTCAAGCAGATATTTTTAGTGTTGATATAAATTATGCAAAGGTAAAATTTATTTATTAAGTATCGAAATATGTCGTCGAAAGTCAATACGAGATTATTATTTGTTATATTTTTTCCTACTTTTCAGCAAAAGCATTGAATGATTTTTGGTAAAGAGTTAAAAAGTTACCTACTTTTGTTTAGTCATTGAATTATAAAGTTTATTTTACTAATACCTTGTGGGATTTTTAATTTGCAATTAACTGTGTACCAAAACAAAAAAATTAATAAAAATACATACATTCTATTTTAGTTTTGTTCGTAAAAAGAAAATCTTTTTGTTTATGTTGTTTTTTTTTTAGAAAAGGATTAGTTCGTCAAAACATAAAAAGAACACTTCATGATCTACAATTATTCATGTCATAATAGGCCCAATTCAGATTCGACTAAAAATTTTATACGGAATTTTAGTATATGAGAAATGTCAAAAAGTTGACCAAATTTATACGGGATTAAATTGGTATTCAGATTCTCTAATTTTATCTCATGACGTCACACCGCGCGGATAAAATCCTTTTATCCACGGTTTCCCGTTGATTTGGACGTTTTCGTATTCCGACTCGCATCTTAGACGTTCGATCTTTTAAAATATGACTTAAATTTATGCGGGTCGTTTGACATCCGTCTACAATTTTGTACGCTAGATAAGGGCTCCATTATTTGTTTGTCTTTACTTTATTCAATTATTATTAATAATTATTTGGTGAAATTGTTTAAAGTGGAGTATTTTTTTTACTCACGTCTAAAGAAAAAAAACGTGATAACTTTTTAACTGTACAAATTTATGACAAACAATAATCATCACGTATTTATAGGTACAGGTTACTTGACTTTCGTTGATATTTTTAGAGACCACACAAATATTGGAATTTTATTATCTTTGCCTAGATAATGGATAAAGAAGGTAAAGTTGTAAATTATATTGGTTTTTGTAGCTTTTAACTAATGATGTGACACGAATTTTATTAAAAGTAATTGTTAGAGATTCCACTTGTCAAAAAACGTACTTACAAATTATATATCTATCATAATAATGAAAATCTACCAAGAATGGTCATTCTTCATCAATTTTAATATGAAGTATTCTTACAAGTAGCTAAATTTATATTCAATGTTCTACTAAAGTTTGGGGTTTCAGTCAAAATCTCACATACAAGTTGTCTGTCATTTGAGGTTAGGTTATTATATAAACCATTATGTTCATTTTAAAACTTAGGTAACTCTGGATTAAATAATTATTACCATGGGTAATAACGCCCCAGATGAACCGACAGGATACTAAAAACAGGAATTCTTAGTTAGAATAATAATTTGTATACTATAAATAAATTAATTTTGTTCATTGCAGATGAAGACATTATTGAAATAGATATTGGCAATAGCGACAGACTTACTTATGATGATACTTACATTTTTTTCCACGTTGCAAGGACTAGAAGTAATTTAATAAGAAGACACATCACTTTAAAAAAAATCATATATATATTTACTTATATTAAATTTGTCACATTTTCTATGTATGTATAAAATAAATAATCGTAATATAAATACATGTGTATTAAATTTGTTGTATCTAATTTGTAGAACCTTTTAAGCAGTAGACAGAATGACAAGGAAAAATAAAACAAGTACTTATGTAAATTGTTATAAAAATAATATATATTTTTTTTCATTTATTCTGTATATTATAAAAAAGAATTACAATAATATTTTCCGCCAAACTGCATAATAGTTTTTTGGCAAGGCAGATTCTCTTTTTCACATAACTAATGTATCTAATTAAAACATTTTATTTTACAGATCCATAGGTAGGTATAATAAAATCTGAATAGGTAGCTATTTACATTCAAATAATAATTATATGCAAAAAGGTTATTATACTATATCAAAACACCAAAAAAAAATTTAATAATTAGTGAAAAAAATAATTCAGTCCCTTGATAGAGAAACATCATTAAACTCTGGATTGTTAGAAATCGCCAAATCTGAATTTCTCTGGTATTCTGGATCCACAATCTTTCAACTCTGGTGTCACTAGAATTCCCTGTAAAACAAATAATAACATTGTATTACATGAATTATTAAATGGTCTTAATCATTTTCATAAAAGAAGCCGTCAGTCTAACATAATAAACACGAGTTTGAGTAATGACTGTCATATGAGTAGAAAATGAAAACTAATTTGAATTCAAATGAAAGATACAGTTTGGAATGTTACTTGTTATTACCCTGATATACCTATGTAATAACAAGTGATGCGTCATAAATACGGCTCACTTTTCTTCCAGTTATCACTAGATATGCTCGACATATTTAACCTATAAAATTTCAAGGCAAAACTTTATATTGACATATCTAACTTACCTTCATAAATTTACTATCTTTCCATTTCTCATTACACTATTCGTTGATACTAAGTCAATCATCTGCTTCTTTGTACTCTTAATTTTGGATTTATCCTTAGGTATCCATAACAAATAGCGCCGTACAAATTAGAAATGTTTCGGTTTTGGAGGTAAACTTTGTTTTAACCATAGAATACACTAACTAGTTTTGACAATAAAATCTCTTTTCTATGGTTTTGACGTTTTTAGGCTGTTGAATATTGCTAGAGAAATAAATTTTCGAATGTCTTGAATATATTACTTTTTGTGTCGCGGCAACACCGAAAATGTTTTTATTCACGGTGACTAAAATTTTTCGGGCGAATTCATTTTAGTCGGCCATTGTTTAAGACGAAATCAGAATACGAGTTTACGACGCTTGCGACTAAAATTTTATTCGGGACGTATAAAAACTAATTTTAGTCGGCAAATCTGAATCGGACATATTATGTACATATTTAATTATTGGATAGAATTTTTGCAGTCAACTTTCTATTCCTTCGTCTATTATGTTAATTGTTAAAGATTTTGATAAGTTCTAAATTTTTCGTTCTTGGTACTAATTATTGTAATATAAAATATGAAATTTGATATATGATCATTACTTTCAAAGTTTCATTTGACTTGAGGATAAATCATTAATTTACCTTCAAAATATTGATACACCATTTGTTTCAGAGAATCATTTAACAGAGAATCATTTAGTAAGCTAAAATACAGACAGTTTCTCTCTTAATAAAAGTATACATATCTTTTTTTTACTTTGTTATCACACCATGTTTTGCAATGATACAAACAAGTAGATTACTGATGCCCAACTAGGAAACCCAGTTGAACGTACCACACTAGCAATTTCCATTCATTCTACTGAATTTCTCAGATCCTCTTTTAAAGAACAATCAGCAAGACTGTGGAACTCCTAAAGAATAATTCCTACTTTTTTAAAAGAAACTAAAGCTGTTTTACCTGTCTTTTTATTCTTAACTGACAAAAAAAAATGTTAATATCAATGTTTAGTATGAAATTGTCATTAATTGTTATATAAATTAATGTTATTATTCAATTAATTTTGTCTCAAAGTTTGCTTAGGTCTGAAGCTGATCTTAATCTTACTTTAATCACCTTCATGAATAGCCCTGCTGTTCTTCCGTAATTTGTGATGTACTTTTCAATGTTTGTTTGTTAAGTGATGAAGGAAAACTGCTGTACAGTCGACGAACAATAAATTAAAATATCTACATATGTCAATGTCATTTCTTTGTATTTTATATAAATATATTTTACGTTATATTTGAAACCGTCTGCTAAATTTAGATATAAAATTAAATGACTACCAAGGTAGTGTGAGAAATATCTCACTTTCGAAAACTCACCCATATTTTTCGTTTCGTAATATTTTCGGCAATGATACGTACGACTCGGCAAATTTACATTTTTATGCAAATTCTTACTCAGTGGAAGCCGCTTTTTTAGAAAGTCTAATATTTAAATGCAACATAATACATAAAATATATATGTACCTATATAGATTTAAATACATAAGCAGTGTTGTCTTCGTGTTATTTATTTTTCCACAAAAAATAATGTTTATTACCCTCAGTATATACATTTTTTTTACTTTTTTCAGATTTTTCATATTCTTAAATCTACGAAAAATAAAATATTTCTCCGTTTGGTATCTTGTTTACATTCATAAACTACTTGCTCGAGGAGTTTAATATCTGGGAAGGCAAGGAATAATTATAATAAAAATTGTATATTATGTATTGTACAAATAAAAATATTATTGAGTAGCGATATAGTAACTGACCAATTAGCGAAATCTTGTTGGATTTTAACAAGCATAATTTTTATTTGATGCCATATTAGATTTATTCGTATGGTGAGTCGTCAGGTTATTTATATCCTCCATCAAATATGTGGGATGGGCATACTGTTACAATACCAGGGGGGGCAAGTCTGGTCCAACGGGCGAAATCAAAACCCTCACGATTACCCATATCATAGATATACATAATTATCATATGGAGTTCTATGACAAATAAAGATATTATAGAACTCCATATGATAATTATATCCATGATATTGGCTATCGTGAGGGTTTGATTTCGCCGGTATACATCTTCCTACGTCACCTAAAATAAGCAAATAAATGCTTGTGCTATAGGTGAACGAAATCGGTCGAGGCAGGATTCGAACTCGCGACCACTGGATTACTAGCCCAGTGCGCTAACCGCTCTGCCATCGACCCATCTAACTTAGTGGATCGATAAAAAAAAATAATCCGTGTATCGAAAAAATGTTTATTAATTATTAAAGTACAGAATTTGGGAATAGATTTTTTAAAAATAATATCGTCCAAATGTAGACCCTCGCGTTCGCAGCACTCATTTAATCGAACAGTAAAATTACTTATGACGGCTCGGCAGGTGGACTCAGTGATGGTTACCATTTCGTGACGGATATTTTCTTTCAAACGCGCCAGGTAGGTCGGTTAATTGGCGTAAATTTTAGATTTAAGATAACCCCATAGGAAAAAGTCCATAGGGGTTAAATCGTGACTGCGTGGAGGCCAATTTATGTCACCTCTCCTAGAGATCAATTCGCTTGGGAAAATTTCACGAACTCGTGACAGAGATGTATTGGACGTGTGTGACGTTGCTCCGTCCTGCTGGAACCATGTTCTTTGGTTAGAGCCAGGAAAATTTTGCATTTCAGGCACCAAGAAGTCGTCTAAGATCTCCACATAAGGCTCTGAATTCAAATATAAACTTTCTTTTGAGACACCTTGTATTTAGATGGGAATTATATATTGAAGTTAATAAATTAATAAATAAATGTTCAAACAATATGTCCTTTTAGTATCTACCATTTAATATACTATCTATAAAGTATGTGCATAATGTTATAACCTTAAAAAAACAATTCTTGATTATCCAACAAAATTTTGTTACTCGATTATGTTTCTAATACTTTCAAATATAATCCAAATCGACGAAGAAATGAAAAATAAAACCCTCTGTTTATGAACGGATTTAAAATAATCTTTTTGTCAGAACTTAAGACCCATTAATGGATTTAAAAGAAAATTGAATTATGATTCTTGAAAAAAAGATTTGCTAGCAGCCACTTTAAAGCATTATAAATATTTAATTTTAATCCAAGTTAATGGGAATACTCAATAGAAAACTAGTAAAAAAATAATCATATATAAAATTGTTTTTGAATATCCATAAGATAAGATTAACTTTTTAAAAGAATGATAATCTTATAAAGGATTCTTTTAACATCAAACTTAAATTTATTATTTTTATTGCAAATTTAATTATTTAATTATTTTTTCGTTTCATAGTTATTAGAAACTGGAGAACGAAGGCATCGGATAGACGGGAATGGAGGAGACTCCTGGATTCAGCCAAGGCCCACCCAGGGCTGTCGAGCTTATGATTATGATGATGATGATTTATTTTACTTATATTTATTGTTTGTTTAATTATGTAGGTACTATGGTTTTCAATAATCAAAAAAAAATATAATATCTATGATAAATTTACTCAAAAATCTTATTAATTTATAAAATAAAGAAAAATGTTCACAACTTAATAAAGTTTCCATTATCATATAAATCTCATCGAAAATATCAAATCGGTGTATTATTAAGTACAGACCACTGAAACTAAAATACCTAATAATAACTACATAATTTAACATGCTTATTTATTTATTTGTAAATCTATGATATATATTTTTTTTATTTTAATGTAGCTTCTCGGGCAACTAACAGGTACTATGTAAAATAATTATTTAACACGCACCCAATAATAAGTTGACACATTCTGGGGATTTTCAATATAAATCGTCTCACAGATCTAGACGGATAACCCAATTAAAAACTACATTTATTTATTTATGTGTTAATTTGTTAAAAGAGAATGATCGTTAAGAACAAGTGTGTACCTATATAATATGATATTTTTACTTATTATTTAAATTGTATATAACGGTATCGAAAATAAATCATTATATCAATTTACCTTAGCCGGTGGTCGAGTCCCTTGTATCAAACAGCCAAGAAAATAGATTTCAAAAATATTTGTTGTCAAATCACAAATAATCAATGACCCGAAAATTTTGTCCGTTTCAATGGCCAAAAAATGTCCCCACTACATAAATACTTACAAGTTGACATAAAAATATAAATAATTCATTATTTTGACCCCATTTCAGACCCATTATTTCTTTCGATTCCCGGTCGTAATATTGCTGTACAATAGAAGGAAAGAAATTTATTATACTGAAGTCTATCAATAATATAAAGATACTTTTTACACCTATATGGATAGTTAAAAAGACAACTACTTTATCTTGGTACTAAAACAAGACAAGGTTGAATTTTATCATTTTTACTTAAGGGGACAATAATATATAGACTTATGAGCAGCAAAAGATAATATTATCTTCTTCTTCTTCCTGGCGCTGCGTCAACTGAAGTCGAAGCCGAAGGTTTGCGTTTACTAATGGACGATTTCAACACCTCTGGATAAGTTATAACTACCTAAAATAAAAATAAATTTAACACTTGTTTTTTCTTTCTACATTTATTTTTTCTCTCCAGAACGACCGTTTCGCTTGGTGAAGGCCTTTTCAACTGGTTGAAAACCAACCTTCACCAGGCGAAACGGTCGTTTTGGAGAGAAAAAATAAATGTAGAAAGAAAAAACAAGTGTTTAATTTATTTTTAAAAATGAAATTCTACATAGTCAACACTGTCAGTGTAAATAAAATTAAATGTACCTAAGATAAATTTATCCATAGGATAAATGGAACAAGCATTTCACCACGAATACATCTATTACTGATTGTTATCCGACAGGTAACGAATGGCAACGTTGTTATTGCATGAATTTATCTGCATGTGTTCTTTTATAAGTTTACCTAGGATATTTTTACCAAATGTGTCAAATTGTGAACGCGCAATAAAGAGTAAAATTGAAATAAATTAACAATAAATAATAAACGAGGACGATGTACAAATTTCAGAGAGGACGAAATAGATGCATTGGTGGATTTGATTCATCGCCATAAACTTATACATATATATTAGAAAACAAGACGAACGAGATATATTAGAAAATAGTCGAACACATAAAAATGATCCTTTGAAAATATATATCTTTATTTGAAAATTTTTTTATTTTGTCACGTATAATGCAAAAATACGATATTGTCGCCGATTTGTTCATAAATCATTTCAAAAATAAGTCGAAAAAAGCAAAATGAAACAAATTTATACAACGCACTTGAAACTGACAGTTGAACTTATCTATCACTTATCTTAAACCTATTCCGCCGGACAACATATCTAGAAATTTATCTATGGGAGAACTTTATCTCTCAGAGAGTCGTGAAATGCATTTTTCTGTTCATTCGTTAGATTTATGTTGGATTGGCTATCAGGAGCTCCATAGAAATTTTATTAAAAAAATATCGATGCAAATAGCGCGAAAATCACTACTTAAGGTCAATCTGTCTAAAACCCCACAGATATCCATCAAGCCAGCTGATTTCGGAAATTAAGGTCCTTGAGGTGAGATATTCACAGAAAAGGCGCTATTTAAATTGTCCTATATTATTGATATTATGATAGATGTTCGCGCAATTTCATTTAAAATAAATTTAATAATGCACTGCATTTTGGCGTATTATGGAGCCTCTATGTTTCGCCGGGATAAGCAATGCCCTGATCCACGGACCAATGGCGAGCAGGCTTCGACTGGAGGTCGAGATACTTCGGTGAGCTCAGCCATTCTTCAGTAGAATATATACATCGCTGTCATCGATACTATCCGCTTGCTAAATATTTTCTGTCCATCATTGTGATATCGCCCCTTAATTATAAATCGCTAATTCCTCATCAACATCAACTGTGTGTAATAATAAATTACTGCTTCATCTACACAACCAAGCTGCAGGATAAGGAGACCCTTCGGACCAGAATCTGCAGGCCTAAAGGTAAGTGTACTGCGTCTCTTTTATTTCAATCTGCATTTTTTTTATATTATACTCTTGTCGAATTGACTTATTGAACAAGCCAATAGACTCCTGCAAAGCCAATTGACGTTAGACCACTCAATGTTAGAACAAGAATTCATACTACTACATAAAAACCCAACAAAATATCTACCACAATATTTTCAATACACGAAATAGACATTTGCTGCAACTGACACATACACAGACTTCTTTTTTCCAGATACACTATACATTTTAAGCAAATATAAAATAATTATATCTGGTGTCATGGACTTAATCCAGCGAGTGGACTTAATTTTGGAAAGCTGGTTACTTATTGGTTGATTTGGAGAGGGAGAGAAGAGTCAGAGAGAGACTTGATATTTGTTCCGAGATAATGTTGCACGTAGAAAGAGTTCTTTTCTTACGCCCTCATACATGCTTTTTTATACCACATTCCCATTATTTTCACATGCATACATACCTTCACAAATACACTTACATCTAACATTGAAATCTAGCAAAAATGTATTACATAATTATTAACAGCATAACAAATAGGTTCTCGCCTAGTGAGGTACTATATTCCATTGTAATATTTTAAGTTATACTGTATAAAACTGTTTATGTTATGGAAATAATAAATTAAAATTTTTCAGTAGTTAATTGGTATTTATATGCATGATAGTAGATATTAAATAATGAATGTTTTTGGTCTACCGTGAAGATATTTTTTTGTGTGTCATTTAAAATTTCTTTTGTCAAATCATCTTATAATATTCTATTGAGAGGTTAATTAATATCTTAAGAAGGCATTTTTATTTAAGAAAAAGAATGGCTGATGATGGTCAAAAGTGGATTTAAATCAGTTGAATAATTTCTTTCATATTGGAAAGTAACTGTATATTTAACTGGAAATAATGATTTATTATAGACAAAACAGTTACATATTGTAATTTTCTTATATTGTGTTGCTTAATTATATATTCCATATTATCTGATAGAATACTTTTATTTGTCTCTCTATCTAGTATCTTTCCCCAGAGCAAAGATTCTCTCCATTAGATTTTTATATACTAGTTGCATGTATCACATGAGATCCAACTGTCGATAGCGATAGATGTATAGTTGAAGAATAAGAATCAAACTATAAACCCATAAATCCAAATTATTGAAAATTTTAACACATGTTGGTATGTATGTCAAGATAGGACAGTATGGAGGTCAGTCCTGTTTTCCTTCCCGGAATATGAAAACAGCATGATGGTTCTGTATGCATGTTTGGAGATTAAGTACCTATCAAACTATTAAGTCTTCTTACATATTGTGTATAGGCGACTGCCCTACAAATTGTATGAAGCAATGTCGTCACTACATTCAATTTTTATAAAAATTGTTAAAAAAAGTTTAAGATGTGCTAATTACCATGTTATTATTTTTTATATAAAATTAAATTATCTACTTGGGGTGTTTCGGCTTATTTCGATATTTTTTAAAAAAAATGATAATATAGGCAGTTTAACTCATAAATTTATCATAAAAAAAATATTTTTCTTAATAAAAAATGTTTGAGAAACCCTGGAATTTTTTTGAATAAACTTATTTGAGATTTTGTATTTTTCTATGCTTATACCAATTTTCAGCGTTTTAGCTTTTATGGTTTCTGAGATATATGGAAAAATAAATTAAAAATTCAAAAATTGATAACCCCTGACTGAAACAAAAATTCAAAATTCTGAGTATAAAAGTTTTGTAGGCCTATAACTGTTTATATATTTTGAAATTTTGGGCTTTGTAAATTGAGCGGATCAAAAGTTATAAGGGGGTGACGGACACACACACACACACACACACACACACACACACACACACAGACACACATCACACACACACACACAGACACACAGACACACACACACACACACAGACACACACACAGACACACGAAATGTTCTACTCCGAATTCTGAGTAAATCCGTGTATGGAACATATATGCTGCGAAGCCTCTAAGTTGGTGTTTTTTTACTTCAAAGTTGGAAAAGCCGTGAAAAAAGTAGACCTCTGCATACAATTCTCGCGTATTCTGGCTTGAAACATTGTCGATATGTTAAGAGAACAAAGTTCTCCTGAACAAATCGACAGTTGGATAAAGAAAACTAATTCATTTTATTTATTCACATTAAAAAAATCGATAAATTAGTATCTTTTTCTACAGATCTGAAACATGCAATTAAATTCCCTGAGGTGGTAATATCGATATTCTTAGTTGACTATAAGAGAGTTCGATTCTCTCCATTGGGATTAGCCGGTGGACAGTGAAGGGAGGGGACCTCAGATCCCTCCCGTAGAATTCACGTCACAACACACACATATACATTGTGATGAAACTTTCAGAATACAATATCAGCATGATACTAGTTGATAATCTGCAAAAAAAAGAGCCTTAAAAATTGCGAAATCATAACTCCCCACTATATCCCTTGGGTTAGTGAGGAGTAAAAAATACATATTTCATAATAGGTAGGTACCAATATCAATTAAGATTAAAACATATGTATATCAAAAAAACATATATCAAAATATCAATTTAGATTAAAACATATATCAAAAAAATTCTTTTCAAGTTTTTTTTACTTCACATACTTATATTAAGTGTATGACGATATATTTATTTTGCGAATAATGTCTGGGTCATATTATTACATACATACATACCATTACGCCATGTCCCTTGCGAGGTAGGCAGAGAGAACCGAACGCCACATTTTTCTATCCTGGCATGCATCCCTCGCCTCGTCCACATTCATGCATCGTCTCATACATGTTCGTCTATTGCTCACACTTCTAACATTTCCGTCTTTCAAAATTTCGTTCACATGGTCGTGCCATCCCTTTCTTGGGCGTCCCCGACCTCTCATTCCATTCCTTTCTGCTCTGTATATTTTCTTCGTCAGGCGCTCCTCATTCATTCTCCCCATGTGACCAAACCATCTCAATGTGTTCACTTTCATTCTAGTAATGACATCTTTCTTAATCCTACATTCTTTCCTTATATCCTCGTTTCTTACCCGGTCATACATCGTTCTATTACAAATCCTTCTTAACGATCTCATTTCAACTGCATTTATTCTACTTTCATGCGTCTTCTGCCATGTCCAGGTTTCACTTGCATACGTCAGGGTTGGCACTACGATGGCGTTATGAATGGCAACTTTGGCATCCTTTGATATGTTGCGATCATTCATGATTGGTCTCAGTGCTCCATTCACTCTGTTTCCTGCCATAATTCTTCTTTCGATCTCTTTATCGAGTCGTCCGTTCCGTTGAAATATGCTTCCCAAGTATACATATTCGTCGACTTGCTCGAGCCATTCGTTCTCTACTCTTACTTTACACGCTGTCATATTATTACGTTCTTCAATAAATATACCCATCATTATGATTCAATAAAAGATTATAAAGGTATCATATTCTCGAGCTAATTCAAAAAGTAATGATATAAATTGGAATTATTAATTGTTTTGAATGAGTGATTTCATAGTTTGTTCTTTCTATTATGAAAAATACGTACGTATTTTGTCAAGACTATAAAAACATCATCGTTTTATAAAATGAACGATTTTCTAAGCAGCGAAATTATCTTTAGACAGATTTATGAATCGTTAAAATCATAAACCATCGAAATGATTGTATTTATAAGAATATACCCACAAATGTTTATCTACTATGAGTGTTTGTTTTACTACTCACTAACCCATGGGGATATAGTAGGAGTTATGATTTCGTATTTTCTAAGGCTATTTTTTTATTGCAGATTATCAACTAGTATAATGCTGAGATTGTATTCTCAAGGTTTCATTACAATGTATCTGTGTGTGTGTACTATGTGTTGTGTGCTGCGTGCTGTGTGCTATGTACTATGTGCTATGTACGGCGCGGTTTATTTTACTTTATCAATTATAGACTAAAGTACTCATTCGATTCTTTTCAAATTTAGCAAATATAAATATCCAATACTTGCTTCGACCCCATTAGATTTTGAAGGATATCTAAATAGTGCTATTCATTTTTTTAAACGTCAAATATTTAAAAGTATTTTCAAATTGGTAAAAAGATACATCAGTTTCATAAAATGGCATCGAAGAATTATCAAGTTTTCGTAATAAAATATTTAAATAAAAAATAATTAAACAAACTCATTTCATGAAAATGCCGAAAATTTTCTATACAAAATTTGAATACTTCATGGAGTGACTTGTTAGTGAGAGTTAAGCGTTGGCAAACATATTTTTCTTTCTTCTCAATAAAAACAGTTCCAAACGAATGGTACGTTAATTTTTTTTTCTTGAAAGATTGATACTGAATGAAGTTCAATGAATTAATATGTGTAGGTACATTCTAACTAAAATAAGATATCTAGCTACTCAATTTCCCATAACGTGAGAGCGAATCTCTACTTGTTTTTTTTATTATTTTAGCGGATTTTAATAAATTTTGCGGATTTAATCTTAATACGGCCAGTCAAAAACATACGTTGAATCGGGTGAGCTTTAACTCAACCAACAGATTGATTTTTTGATATGTGTACGGATTTTGGCGGATTTTTTATAAGTTCTGCGGGTTTAATCACACACAATATGGCCGCGATAATTTCTAATTAAAACGCTGAAAATAATATTCGAGTCGAACCGCTGATGAAGCACAGTACTTTCTAATCTGCTAAAACTCCTACAAGCGAGAATATTTAATCGGCGTTTAAAATAAATTGTTTTAGCGCAATTATAATTTAATCAACACGCAAGTAGTAACAAATCTAGTATTATTTATTAACACCTCAAAGGACATTTGATATTTTTTATCGACTTTCGTATTATCGTATCGTAGGTACGGAGTTGAACTTCGACACGTTTCTATGCTCAAGGTTATACACGCAAACTAATAATATTTTTTTTAATTGACTTCTATACTAAATATTTTACTTATTTGTAGTAAAACCTGATACTCGTACAACGAGAACGCAGAATCTCCAAAGAACTCTCTGACTCATTGCGGGAACTATTGTTGCGATACAGCGTCTAGTAATCAGTAATCATGCGACTAATAATAAAAATGTTTTTGTCCCGGTAGCGACGGCTGACCCAATGAACGAGCGTTGAAAGTTTCAGAAAATGGCATCGAGGGACAATATAAGTAGTAGCTCGGGTACCTTCGTGAAACTCTTTTTTTTTCAAAATGATTAATGATTTAATAAAATTTATAATACATAATTATATCAAAAATAAAACAATCAAAAAATATAGAAAAAGATACATAGTATGTTAAAACATATTTCCTTTAACCAGAGTGCAAGCACTCGTGTGTAAAGGAGATTTAAAAACAAAAGACACAACATATTATAATACATTATGATCTATACAAAAAGAATTTAATATAATTTAAAAATTAGTTAAATTTAATAAGTTTATTATATTTTTCTTTTGAATTCATTTTACAGTTTCAAATCTGTTTCAAGTTGATTGAACCAAACCACCCCATTGTACGTGTAGTTGTGCTGTGCAAAATTTGTATGTGTTAACGGGGTGCACAATTGACCCACTATATTTTGTCTAACACTCGCCACACGTACAAAGGCATGGTGTGACCTTCCTATGTATTTGAAATATTACATTTTTTTATAAATATTTTTAAAAGACGGCACTTGAAATTCACGAAATAGTTGCAAATTTAGATTGTCAGATGGTTTTTGATGGTAGTCAATCGGCATTTTACAAAATGAAATATCTTCTCCGCGACAAAAATAACAACTTAAAGCTGAGACAAAGAATGGTCAAGTTTTATGTTTAGTCAGTTCTGCTTTATGGGGTGGAGGCGTGGACTCTCAAAATTAATATTATAAACCGCTTTGAAGCATCTGAAATATAGATCCACCGCAGAATGCTGAGAATATCATAGACTGACATGGGTAGTAATACTGAAGTACTACGTATATAGAACCAACACCAAAAGAGAATTATTCACCAATGTTAAGCTCCGTAAAGTGTTGTGCTTCGGCCATATTCTGAGAGGTGAAAAGTATGCCGTGGCACAGTTGATAAGCCGTTGGGTTTTTGTGCTGGCGTCCTGGGTTCGATTCCCAGCAGAGGAGAAATTTATTTAAATTCATTTCTCACGCAAATATTGCTTCTCTGGGGTGGAAACACTGGATAGTTGGAAGAAATTGCCATACGGCAATAAACTCGCCACTTGCGCAGGGTGCAAGGAAGTGTTCATTATTATTATTATTATTATTATGCCATCCTTCAGTTCGTCACGAAGGGGAAGATTGAGGGTCGTAGAGGGTTCGGAAGAAGGCAGCTTTCCTGGCTGCAAAACGGAACGGTATGAGAACTGCGGAGGAGCTATTTTGCACTGCACAGGACAGGGAATGTAATTTACACACTATATAGATGGTTTCAAAAGGATGCTTAACGCAAATTATATTTTTTGATTATTGCTTTGCTTTGTTTATTTTTCTTGTTTAAATAAAATTAATATGTAATACGGTTAATTTTTTTCTTCTTCTTCTTTTTATGTGTAGTTGTTTTATCATCTATCTCTATTTTCTTTTATAATAGTCTATTGTAAATAAATAAATATTATATTATTTTGTATTATTTTGTCCTTTCCTTTACTACGTTTTTATTATTTGTGTTATTGATGAATTTGCACTTATTGTTGTTTTGTTGTGCCTACATTGTTATTGTTTATCGTGTCTTTAATTGTAAATGCCCTATTAAGGGCGTGCATATATAATAAAAATAAAATACGTGTTTCTTCAGTAAGATAAAGTTATTTTCGTCTGTTTATTTTTCTTTTTGATTCATTAACAATCATAATCATAGTTTTGGAATACACAACCGTCACTTATTAATTGAACAGAGCCAATATAGCTGGATTTTCATAAAAGCATTCTCGACGGAGTAAACATTGTTTAATGTTTCGTTTATATTTTACATTTAACCAAAAGTATGCTCAAAGCGAAATGAAGTTGAATATTTGAAAAAAATCGTTCATAAACACACACATATCTCTGTACATAGTTGCTATCAATCGAACTAAAAACTTCCAACGAAACAAACATTTGGATCAAAATAATGAATCGAATAATATTTACGTTCCGTTGGAAAAATATTTATACAATTTCACGAGTGCACTGTCTGTCGATTGAGAATGGATTAATCTGGAATTCCGTCTAAACATTTCGAAAATATTATATTAAGTTTATTTTTCTTCGGCGCTACTACGAGCGTAGATTTATTATAAAGATTGCGAGAAAGCGCTGAAATTTCAGCGATAAGCTTTGGTATAAACTTTGAGTTTTGCACGACTCTTGATGGTTCAATAACTCTCAAAATATTTAATATTTCTGACACAATAGCCATATTTTTTGAAACTTTTGAAATGCCTGTTAAGTATAAACACATATATGTATATAAACCCCATCAGCTGACTATGTACCTAATTGCATTTTTAAATAAACATATTTCTCTAATCTCTTTATTTTTTTATTATATAAATTATGAGTAGAAAATATTATATTCTAATAACTAATAATAAATCTGGATTTTAGGGGTATGAAATAATCTGTAGAACTAGTCGAATCCGACTTTAAATGAGGATTATATGACTGACAAAATATTTATATTTTGAAGAATGACTTTGTAAAAATTATAAATATCTGTTGACGAATATAATCCAATTCGCCTGCAAAATCACCATCAAATGACTTGTTACTCTTCCATAGAGAAGAGTAATAATAATATTATAGTAACATAATAATATATAACTTAAAAAAAAAAAAAAAAATGAAAGTAATTTCATTTTGTATGTATATTTTTTTCACTATTTGTCTGATTTTATTTATTATCTGAACGACTCTGAGTGATCTGTTTTGGAGCCTGTGAAGGATTGGCCAGTACAATACATGCAGCAGGCTGTCTTACTTAGAAAGTTGGCATATTGCTGATTGTATATGACATGTAATGAATTGAGTGCCTCTTAAAAAAGTGGTCTTAAATATTAGTAAAATAAACATATCACACTTTTTTCATTATTTACATACATACATGCATATGTAGATAGTGGGTTTAATGTTATAATTAGAGAAAATATGTTGATTTGAGAAAATGACAGTTAAAGTTTTTGCCTACACAAATCTTGTCATTACTTTTAGAAGGATAGTATAATAAAATATAGTATATTGTTGAACAACATTGGTAAGAATTCAAGAAGCCACATGTATAAATTCAACTTAATATTAATAAATTATTTTTAAAAGATTACAATAGTAAATTTTTATTTTTAGCGCTTATTGTTGCAGGGTATGTACTTATAATGACTAGTTATCTATGATTTAGAAATTCGAGTTATCTTATTATAGCATTGAACCCACGATATCAACACGACATATTATCCCTAAATATGAGAAGCTTGAAAAATCGACGAGCATATTATGAGACGATGCATGTATGGAAAGGAAGCCAGGAATGTGTTCAAAAATAGAGGAGTATGGCGCTCGGATCTCTCTGCTTACCCCGTAAGGGACGGCGTGATGGTATTTTTCTTTTAATTGAAAAAATGAATATGTCCTTGTTAAACAATTACATATACGTTGATATGTTATAAAAATATAAAAATACTTGGTTAAAGTTCTATTGTATTTATTGGATTATTGACGCGTTTCGTGCAAAGCACATCGTCAGAATAATGACGATGTGCTTTGCACATTATTCTGACGATGTAGTTTGCACGAAACGCGTCAATAATCCAATAAATACAATAGAACTTTAACCAAGTATTTTTATATTTTTATAATATATCAACGTACAATGGAGTTCTATCAAGAATTGTCGATCGACAAACTAAACTTAATTACATATACATTTTCCTACGTTCCCTAAAATAAGCATAAATGCTTGTGCTATAGGTGAACGAAATCAGTCATGGCAGGATTCGAACTCGCGACCACTGGATTACTAACCCAATGCGCTAACCGCTCTGCCATCGACCCATCTGAATTTGGGATATGTATGTATATCTCAAAACGTGGGACAACCAGCGACATGGGTGCGGATGTGCATCATCTAAAGCGGCAACATTCACAATGGGTGGTTAACGTCATTGCTGAACTATGTAAGAAGTACCGGCTTAGAATTGTACTTCCACTTTTTTCTTTTATAATCGTTTTCGGGTGTCCCGTAAGCTGGGTATTCGAAAATACCTACAACAGGTGAAATAACATATAATTAACATAAAGTAAATTTTATATTGAACCTGATTCTTACATTTTTTAAACTTTGTTACATTTTTTCGATAATTTATTTTCCAAGATAAAATAAGTTACCCCAAGTATTAATTGTGAAACAACCAAAACAGTACATGCAGTATTATTAAAATAATTTTCAGTAAAAGATATCCCGAGGCTTGTAACGAATATGTTGAACATGGTGTTTTTCGAATAATTTTCTATCATTGAAAAAATCAAGGGGAAATGTTGTTAGTCTTGCTATTCATGTATGAATAATTTATATAATTTTAAATAATGAAATTCAACAGGAAATCTGAAAATAAGGTAGACATAATAATACTAAGATAAAAGAAATGTATGCTTTACTACATGTTGTGTGTGAGGACACAACATTTTTTGAACAATAATGCCTTTCGGTGTTTTTTAAATCGAAATTCATCATAAAATCGAATATTTTTTTAATTGCATATACGCAAACATTGGATCGATTTATATAAACATTGGTACAAGTAGGTAAACAAGCCAAAAATGAAATAATTTTCTGGCGCAGTTCAGGGCTGACATCTGTGCGAGACACTGTCATCTCATTGATAAGGACTATTGCTTTTATTGTTTAAAAATAAACCAATTTCTCAATAGATGGCGTTACAAAAAGGTTTCTTCGTTACTTCATAGTAGGCAATAGAAATAATGTATTATTTTCAGTTGAATTGTTACACATTATTCAAATATATAGAACTTTGATAAGGGAACTCAATAAGAAGGCATAATTGGTAAATATTGCGCAAGGGCATAAAGTGATCACGTAAACCAGCCGAAGACAGGTTGTAAGCCCTGTAGGTGCCTTGAGTTCCTGGTTCTTCTATAATATCCCAACTTGGTCTCTTTTTAGATGGTAAAATCTTGTCAGTAAAAATATCATCATAAAATTTTTAGTATTTCATTAAATTTTTAAATTTTTAGTTTTATAATATATTATTTCGTTTTCGTCGGCGTCGCTCTGTAGCACGATAATTTCTTATTTTCATTATTTATTCTTTCTCCTAAAATGTACAAATTTGAAGTATAATTCTGAGACCAAGGGTGATTATTATTTAAATTATTAATCCAAAAATATACCTCCAAGATATAAAAAATAGGTATGTACATACATGGCATATTATGTCCTTGAATAAATTAATCGAGTTGGGGCACCTGTCGTATTATCAGAATAGACGATGATAAACCAGTTAAACATTTTATACTCTTCACACCACAAGGATGAAGAAGATCTGAGGGCTACTCATGACATATTCTTAATACGATCTTAGCTTGCCTTAATCTTAAAAATGTATAAATCAGTTTTTTTTTTTTTTTGTTGGCTCTTCACCCGTTAAGAGTGTTCTCAGCCATCTAAGTTAAAATATTAAACTGTCAAAATAGAGAAACCTAAATTATTTTTGTATATTTATTTTACTTCGATCAATTTAAATTTTATGAACAGAGTTAAATTTTAATGTCATTAATTTTGATGAATTTTTTGAGCAAAATGTTTACCTGCCTGGAATTGTAGCTCAACAATGTCCTCACATTTGTTGGCATTGGAACCCCAATCTCTGTGAGGTCGATAAAAAAGGACGGATACCTATCGTTTATGGGGCATTCAAGAAACAAATGATCCAGTGTCTCATCACCAATCATACATTCGCAGAGACTGCTATCAATGATCCCTATTTTTTTTTAAATGCTCTCTGGTACAACAGTGTCCCATGCGGATACGACACATAACGCTGATGGAATGTTTGTCAAAAGCTTTATCATGGAACCATGGCTTATTGACAATTGTTTGTTGGGTCGTTTTGTAAAGTCTATCCTTTTTCAGTGAGCTTGTGTCCCAATATAACTGCCATTTATTCATCAGACGGTTTTTTGCGATTGGTAGGAGATCGTTTTGTGTAATATTGGGATGTGTCCGTGTGTTTCCATATGTTGCTCTCTTAGCCAATTCATCCGCTTTCTCATTTCCTGGTATACCACAGTGACTTGGTATCCATGCCAGACAAAGTTTTCTGTTTTGGTTGCATATTTCTTTAATTTTTTTCCATATATCTATACAGTAGTGGTCATCACTATACAAAATAGGGGATTTAGAGAGTTTTTCGAGTGTACTAAAGGAATCGGTCAATATTAATGTCTTTAAGAATCGTTTTTTATTTGCATAGTTCAAAGCCTCTATTATAGCTATACATTCTGCTGAGAATATTGTAGAATCTTTATGGAGAGTCAAAAGTAATTCAACTTTATCTGAATCACTAAATACTGCTGCTCCAGTATTGCTTTTGCAGTCCATTTTTGATCCATCCGTATAAAGTATTTTCCAGTCATTCCATTTGGATTCAATTACGTGTTTAAGTCTTTTAGATGCAAAAGCATCTGGAGTTATTCCTAATGAGTGGATTATGTTTGGCGGCTCGATTAAATTTTGATAGGGTAATGAGTAAACTGGGAGTGTCTCAGATTTAATGAAATCCGATGAGTATTGGTCTAAAAAGGTGAGGCTATTTACAAGAGGAGGGGAGATTTTATGTTTCCAAAATGGTGATTGATTTGTGAATATTTTAAGCATAGCGATTTATCTAATTAGAGGGTGGAATTTAATAATATTGCATTTTAAAACAAATTTATCTGACAGATACTGTTTTCTCAGCTCAAGTGGTGGGTCCACGGCTTCCACCTGGAGTGCACATACCGGTGTCGATTTCATAGCGCCTAATATAAGTCTCAGACCTTCAAATTGTATTCTATCTAAGCGTTGTAAATTTTTCTTGGAAATTGGACTAAGTAAAAACGCTCCATAGTCGATTTGACTGCGAACGTATGATATATACATTAAACGTAGAACAGAAGGGTGACCTCCCCACCAAGTACGGGTTACAGCTCGCATTGCATTTAGTCCAGACTGACATTTGTTAATGATATGTGTAACTTGAGAGTTCCAAGATAGTCTGGAATCCAAAGTGATACCAAGAAATCTTAATTCCGAAGAGACAGGGAGGATAATGTCATTTAGTTGAATTTTTATATGTGGTATAGAGCGTTTTTTTGTAAACATAATGGCTTTACATTTGGGAGGACTGGGATTCAGGCCATTTTCAGATAACCACGAAGAAATATTTTTGAGAGTATTATTCATAATGTTTTCCATTTGTTGGATTTTTTTCCCTGATACATAAATAAAAAAATCGTCTGCATATATCAGTAACTGTGCCGAGGGTAACAGTACATGAAAAATCTCGTGAATATAAATATTGAAGAGGATAGGGCTAAGGACTGACCCCTGTGGCAAGCCTCTGTCGACTTTTCTTTCTTGAGTATCAATTCCTCGAATGTCGAGAATGATTTTTCTATCCAGGAGAATATTCATTATGAAGATGGCTAATTTTAGGGGGATTCCAATTCGGAGAAGTTTAGATTTAAGAAGGGAGAGAAGCACATTATCATATGCACTTGTGATATCTAAGCTTACTCCTATGACCTGTTCTTGTCTAGAGAAAGCTAAAAGAATATCCGTTGTTAAATTGGCTACACTTTCTACTGAGGATTTTTTTTTTCTGAAGCCAAACATATTGTACGGCAAAATATTTTTGTTTTCAACGAACCAATCAATTCGTCTTTTTATAATATGTTCTGTTAATTTAAGCAGAGTTGATGATAATGCTATTGGTCTGTAGTTGACACCTGAATTAGGGTCCTTTAGTGGTTTCAAAATTGGGATAATGAGTTGAGTTTTCCAAGATTCTGGGATAACCCCAGTATCGAACATTATGTTTATTAATTTTAAGAGATATTCAAGAATTTTGTCGCTACTATTATGTAAGATAATATATGGGATCCCGTCTATTCCAGGTGAAGTATTTTTTACCACTTGTAAGACTGATTTTAATTCGTCTATTTGGAATGGGGCATCTAGCCAGTTACTGCTAGTATGTGAATATTGTAACGAGATTTCATCGATGTTAACAGCATACGGTGGGGCCATTTTATTTAAGAAATCTTCTGACCATAGTTTAGGGCATGATTTAGAAGATGGGGTTTTGTATGAGCCACGAAATTTTCTGATATTATTCCAAACTTCTGAAATTGGAACTTGGATACTAAGTGATGTGCAGAAGTCTTTCCACCCTTTTCTTTTCTTGTTTTTGAGGAACCGTTTGACTTTAGCTTGAACATTTTTAAGATACAAGAAATTTTCAAGTGTCATGTTATGCTTGTAGTCTTTATATGCTTGCTTCCTAATTGACGAATGTTCTTCGCACGCTGAGTCCCACCAAGGAGGAGGTAAGGGATACTTTTTGAATTTGGGATTCTTTTTAGGTATAAATTTTTCTGATATTTCAATCGTTTTAATAAATTCATCGTAGCATTCTTGTAGGTTTTCTATTGAGGGGGGAGTAAATGTTATATTGGGGTTGTTGGTGTAATGATTATATCCTGACCAATTAGCTTTTCCAAAATTACAAACATTTTTATCGAATTTGTTGTTTCTTTTGGATTTTGAGTTTTCAATATGAGAGGTATATATGTATCTGTATGACGGTTGTGAATAATGCAAAATTATTGGAAGATGATCACTATTGAATGGGTCAGAAAGTATTTTCCAATTCAAGTATGGAGCAATATCGGGACTACATATTGTTAAATCTACTGCGCTGATTCGTTGATTTGGCACAGGGATACGTGTCGGTGATCCGTCGTTAATAATGCAAAGATTCAACTCATTTAGCAGATCAACTATAATTCTACCTAATTTTGTGCATGATGATGAACCCCACATGTTATGGTGAGCATTAAAATCTCCCATAATTATAAAGGGATGTTTTATTCGAGAAATTATGGTTCTTAAAATATTTTTGGTGGGTTGGAAATTAGGAGAAATATAAATTGAGACAAAAGTTGTACCGTCTATTTCCGCAGCAACAACTTGTGATGGACAATTTATTGGTTTTAAATTTATCTGGTTAAAGAAAAATGTGTCTTTTATTAATAACGCAGCTCCACCTTTGCCATCATGTCTATTATCTTTTAGGCATTGGTAGCCGGGAATTTTGAATGTTTTTTCATCGCGGAGCCAGGTTTCAGATAGTGCCGCTATTTGAACCTGGTTCTCGGATAGCAATTTTAAAATAGAGTCTTTATTAGGTATTGCACTTCTGCAGTTCCACTGGGCAATATTTAAGGCCATTTTGTATGAAAGATTATACAGGGAATTATTGTGCGAGTTACAAGTTTAAGGTCTAATTTGTTTCTGTGATAGAGTTTGAATCGATATCTTCTTTATTTAGGTTGTTATTGAGTATATTGACAGTATTTTGTAAGGTGTTATTAATAAGTGCATCGTTGGACGGTACTGAGATATAGTGTTCTGTGGTAAGGAGTTCATGGATCATATTGTATATGCAATTTAGAATTATTTCTTTACGACTATAATTAATGTCTTCAGGTATTATTGTATCTGGGGTAGTTTCATTTGTTAACGGGAGAGCACATCCATTTTTAGGTACTGGATGGTTTCCATTTGGTGCAATTAATAATGAGTTGATTTGTTTTTTATCCAAGTAAGGGGGGGTATTACTATGTTTTTTAAGATTATTTTTGTTTGAAGGGGTGATTACCCTCCATTTTGGCGTGAAATTATTTAGTGTTTCAATTTTGTTTGCATTGTTGACAGCTTTCGTTTTTTCTGAGTATGATATTTTCACGGAGGGAAACATTCCAGCTGCTTCGATATACGATATACTTTGGTCAGCCATTACTTTCTTAATGTTCCTCTGTCTTGTCAATTCTGGGCAATTTATATCGATAGCCTGGTGATTTCCCGAGCAATGAACACAAATAGTATTTTCTTGAGTTACATTACATGTGTTTCCAAGATGATGAAGAGTGCATTTAAAACACCTAGGTGCTGCAGATTTGCAGTTAGTTTTAGTGTGTCCGTATCTTAAACATTGATGACATTGAATAGTAGGGAATATGTAAGTTTCTACTGGTAGACGATTGTAAAAGAGGTAAAGGTGTGATGGGAGTTTTTGCCCTTCGATTGTGACCACAACAGTTTGAGATGGTTTCCATGTCGGGATTTCAATTTTACGGTCTCTGTAGTTAAGCC
>OY754970.1:14755963-14760963 GCA_963576475.1 Molanna angustata | reverse complement strand
ATCAATTAGTACAGAGTTTCTTCCTAGTGAATGGTATCATCATATGAACATTCCAAACTTCAATATCACGTCGAATCTTCTAAATATTTCCTTTTTGGATAGATTAACATGAAATCAATCCTCTCAATGTCATCCCTCAAGTAAATCCTCTGTTAAAATCCAAATTTATAATTTTCTTTTCACAGTCATCTTTAATAGAACTTTTCATAAGTTTTACTTCCCATGGTCACATTCTCGTCGATAAAAATTGATATACAATCAATATGAGTCGTCTCATGATAAATTTTAGATGTTCAAACAAGATGTCAAGTACCAATACAAAACATGAACGAAACAGGACGAAATAAACGTGGTACGTTAATCAAATTGACTTGAAAAGACGAAGGACAGGACAAGAAATATAAACGGGTGAGAATAATGGGAAATCTGACATTAGACTTTCCTATGAAAAGAAGAATGATTTACGTTTACAAACTGTATCAATTCACGATCTACCACAAATATTGAATGTAATAAAATATCGAAAGGACTTACCCATTTTCCCGTTTCACTATTTTTAATTAAATAACGTCACCCGCCATCTTATAAATGGCTGTGACTCGTTAACACAACAATTTTATTAAGAAAAAGCGCCTTTTCGGAATGACAATCCTATTTAAGCGGTCAAACGATAAATGTTGCTAGATTGCAAAATAACTCAGTGTGTCAGTTTTAAAAAAAAATATAAATTATTTAATTTTATCTAATTCCTAGCCAGTATTTATAACGTAACGTGACACACATCCATACTTATATAAAAAAATTAATTAATTAATTAATTAATTAATTAATTAATTTTTTTCCATTGCGGAAACTAAATGTAAAATTTCATATTAAAATTAATTAAAAGTTGATGTTTTGTTTACTTTGTGGAGATCATGAACTGACACAATATTCCAAACGAAAATAAGATATTTTGGAAAATGACAATGTATGAAATTTCAATCTGAAACAGTTACATAAAAAAATATTAAACACTTTAAAAATTCTAACTACTATCCTGAAACAGAAAACTTTCATATTAAATAAAATAAAATTTTGACATTTTTGCTGTCAAGATTTCATCATACATTTAAATAACCCATTCGTTTATAAACCGATGTAACCAACAAATATAATACAATATTTACAAAGCTAGTGTTGAACATATTTCAGTCCATCACGATTGATTTTTTTTTTTATCCCATCAATGATACTCCCGTGAAGTATTCATTATTTTTTTTAATCGATGGAAAACTAAGGAAACCCCCTCTTAGATTTTCATCGTGTCTCCATATTGTGAGCTTGGATTAGCTATCATGTTGTGCTAATTCTCATTGTAAGCTAGAATCTGCGGAAAAGGCTATAATGTTGAAAAATTTATTTGTGTGCAAGCACAACAAAATAAAGAAAATATTAAAAAAAATTAGAATGACACTATCATCATCCCACAAAAAAAAATTTAAATTTATTTACCCAATTCGCACATCACAAGAAAAATGTTCTGTACCCCAATCCAAAAATATGTAAAAAAAAAATGAAACGATAAACATCAAACATTAAATATTTTAAACTCATTAAATAACACATTGTGTTGAGCTTAATTAATAATATCTAACACCAACATAAAAATATAAAAAAAAATTATTATTATACATAAAAAATATACAACGACTCAAATTAATTTTGAAATATTTTCCTGACCCACAATATACACCCCAATATGAAATTAAAAAGACTTTCTTTGTTTTGACCTGTTGAATGAAATATGATTTTACATAAGAAACTTCAGTCAACATCAATAACCATACAATTAACTAATGTTGATATGTTAAAACATAATATTCAAGGCTATACATTAAGATACTACAATTTTCATTAATATGATCATCTTTACAACAAGTTCTAAAGTGAAACTCTCATTTATATTTTGTTTGAATTTAATATTCTAATATCTGCATAATAAATAATAAAATATTTCATCGAACGACAATTATTTTTTTATTTACTCAATATTAACCAACCTTTCGCACTGCTGATAGACTATGAACAAAACAAATAATTGTCCAAAGATTTTACATTATGCAAAAATTGAAAATTGATTTTTTTTTTATATCGTTGCCAGCCCTCGAATTGATTCCATCATGTATTCCTCCCAACTATAATCAAGTGTATAATTAATTTTGTTTTTTTTTATATTATGATTATAATAATTGATCTTTTCGTTGTGGACAGATATTGAACTGACTAATTAAATGTATAATTAATTTTGTTTTTTTCTTTACATTATGATTATAATAATTGATCTTTTCGTTGTGGACAGATATTGAACTGATTAATCGAAGTGCTCTTTCCAATCACAACCACTCAAATTATGACCAGAATTTACAACAACAGGAAGATATGGAGTGAGAATATCTCCCCATCTAAGCTCTAATTCAACTCTGACAACAAACAATCAATCATCTTAAAACAAAATCAATCAAATATTAAAATTTTCTGACTCTATATTATATGATCTTATATGATTTATACAAAAAAAACTACGCTGACAACTATCAACCTTGAATAAAATGACTGGTATATCAAATATTATACCCTAAAAATTAATAATAAAAAACTATGTAAAAATTTTTAAAATTATATGACATGGAATAATCCATTTAATCATATAAATGAATTTTACAAACTATAAACAAACTATATACAAAAGAAATTCATTGATTATATTCTTTCACTAATCAAGATTTCAATAATTGACTTCTCCTAAAAATGTTTATAAAGAAGTTCAAAATATCTCCCACTAACATAAAATAATGAAACATAATGTTTCTAACTTCCTCATATAACTTACCTAACAAAAATATATACAAACAAATAACAAAAAAAAATACTTTTCTTGAACCATCCTCACCGTCTCATATTACATCTCATCCAAATAGAACTTACATCATTGTACCATCATGACGACTGATCCAATAGAATATATTTATTCGTTTTATAATAAAATGGTTCAATTTGTTTCCGAAACGGCAATCACTATTCATCCTAATATAAATATCAATAAACTTCGTCGGCTTTCAAGAAGAAATTCTGAAAAATTATTAAGTTTCTTTTAAAATAAATGTAAAACATTTAATAACAACTATCTTCTCCCAGTATCACACACACTCAAAATACTTTAAATAACTAAAACTGAATTTACAATTTTAAATTAAATAAAACAGCTAAGAAAACTGTAAAGACTTTTATCAATATTTATTTAATAATGCTTTCTAAATGAAAAACAACAAAGCAATATAAATTTCAAATTAAAATCACTTCAAAGTTAACTTTCAAAATTTTAAACAGGAAAAATATAAATTAGTGAACTATTCAACGCGAAGACCAAACTATATCTTCCTCAAGAAAAAAAAATTATTCACCCTCACAGTAATAAAATATTTTTCTATAACAATACTTTTTTCACACAGTAACTAAAAATTAATTATTTTTGTTGCTAAGCAAATTAATTTTGCAAATAAAAATATGTACTTTAGGTATCAAATTGTAACATTTTTTATATTGATTATAAATTTATCAATAAAATATTTTTTTTTTTTGCACTTTTTGAGAACAATAAAATTCAATGCTGAAAGAAAACAATTTAAATTATGAATTTTGATTATTCAGGAATCACAATGAAAAAAATTAATATGAATACTTAGCTCATATGTAGAATCGATGAGATGAATAAATTTCACTATACTTTCGTCGTCCTTTCAATTGAAGATTTCCTCGTAAGCCATTTCATGGTAGTCTTCAATGTATGACATCTCTCGTTGGCTTCTCTGTCAGATTTTAAGGTTTAGGAATGGACAAGGACTGGGAATCTTCCTATCATACCAATTTATATCTTCCTAATCTAATCTAATTAACACGTCTTTCCTCAAGAACCAAGCAACAAGATTTTAATATGGGCGCCAGGTCACATTTCAAATTTATGACTCGACATGATTATTGAATCTCCACGTATACGCGATATGCACACCACTGAGAGAGGGTTTGCTATTGGAAAACAAGCTTAACAAAGCGTAAGACCTGACCCCAAAAATGTAAAGTAACGGAGAAATAAGCCTGAAAAAACGTAAGACCTGTCCACACATGAACATGTGAGATAGCGGGGAAACAAGCTTAACAAAACACAGAACCCATCCTCACATGACCTACTCACATTTGAAAACGGGAAAACAAGCTTAACAAGGTGTAAGACTCGTCCCCACAGGACCTCCCTTCCCCAATGACTTTTAAACGGCCACCACGTCTGATTTAAATGATGGTATTATCAATTCCTTATAATCCGCGCCCCACGTGCACGCGCCATTTGCGAGGCAGTGGTTTTGGAGAGCCTGATCTATTACAGGATCCAACTCCACTGTCATCGTTCACCAGTAGCTCAGTGATAGAAAAGCAAAAGTCTCTGCTGTCATAACTAGTGCTTACAATGACTCTCAGGGGTTCTATCTCGTCATAAACTTGAATGAGACCAAATAAGAAATAAAATAATTTTATAAAAAAAATATTATATTAATAATTAAGATCAAATTTAAAGAAATAGATTTGTTGCAAGGATTCTTGAGATAAAGAAAAAGTTTTTAAGAACAAATTAACATTTATTTTTAATATTAAGTATTGTACAAGTTTATTAGTTTCAATCTCATGAATGAATTTATTATAATTTAAATGAAAGATATGAAGACTAACTAAAATATTAAGGCTGTTAACTCTTAAATAATATAAGTAAAATTAAGAATGTAAATTACTTGAAAATATAAAATATCAAAAGATTTAAATCGTCAAAAGAGAATTCTCTTTATATTGGAATGTTAAATAAACCGAACTAATAGTAAGCATGAGAATTGATATTAAGTTTATCACAAATTGATAATTCACCGATAGACAATCAAAAATAAAATCATTCTACCTACGCTCGTCTCAATCTA